>BLBF01000039.1:7834369-7849601 GCA_015471245.1 Laticauda colubrina | reverse complement strand
AAGAAAAGAAAAGAAAAGAAAAGAAAAGAAAAGAAAAGAAAAGAAAAAGAAAAGCCTAAATGTTATCCAACAGGAATACTTTAAAGTACATCAGGTTTTAATATGAATAGATATGGCTCTTAATTTTTCTAGGATCCAATGGCCAAACTTCTTTTTCCAGAGTATCCAGCCAGCACAGCCAAGATCCCAAAAATCCAGTGGGCAACAGGCTGTGAAAAACTGCGTAATCTAATCTAACCTCTTCATTTCACATAAATATCAAACACACAAACACTTCTCTTATGCATCTCTTACACACACAGGATAAGCTCACATTAGGTATTGAACTACTATGGCTGTTCTAAAGGCACTATTATGCAGTGTTTTTATTTTCAATCTCTTAAGATTCATGTGTCTAAGTCAAAACCAAAGGCATATTATGGGCTGTTCTAATACTGTTGTCCAAGCAGCAAATACCTAAATGCTGGGTGAGACAAACTTTTTGATTATACATTCATAGCTATAACTTTAATTCAATAAATAATTTGATCATTATCTATTTACCCAAACTTTTAGCTTTAGAAACCCGTCGGTGAAAGAGCTATGTACAGGAAGCTCTAACCCTGTCTCGTATATCTTGCTCAGCTAGTCAAATGAATACCATGCTTCCAGCCAAAAAAAAGCCCCTTGACACACGCCTAAGTAAAATACTGAATCAGCCAAAATGTGGTCTTTTCAGCTGCATTCAGCTTAGCAACCCTCATCCAAGTTAACTCAGTGTACTCATTCCAAGCTCCTCCTCCTCCTTTTGCCAAGTACAATCATCTATTTACAGAGGGCAGAATGCTCTTCTATTGTCTGCCAGTAGGCAGACATCATTCGAGGGCAACTGCCAATTTCTTCAGTATAGTGCTACCCCAGAGGAGCCAATGAATTTTCTCCTTCTAGCTCTGCTGATTAAGTTGAAGGGTGTGTGTGTGAATCTATAATAACTTGTTTAATCAGGATCATTGTTCTAGAAATCAGCTCCACCCCATGCTAAGTATGACACTTTTAGCAACCACACTCTTCATTCATTACTTTCAGAATGGGGTGAAAGATGTGCTATTCAAATTAATACATAGCACTGCATTAATCCCTCTGCAGCTCTTTCCCCATTTTTAAACTAGTGGAGATGCCAATATCTGAAAAATCTATCTTAAGTTTTGTGGAGGAGTTGACAGACATCAAACTAATTTAGGGAAGCGTCAGCTGAAGGAGGACACTTTTCCATTATTCTGAAATGGCAATCTGCAAGACAATTACTTAACAGCCCAATCCTGGGACAGAAGTCCAGTTTTGCTTAATAACTCAACCTGGGACATAAACAAGGAGAGCCATCAAATGTTGTTTTAAAACTACTGCCAAGTCAATCAAAGGTAATGTTCAATTCATGCCAACATGGGCAAAACAACCTACCAGGTTCTTCTGTCCCTCAGCTTGGAGATCTCACGGACATTGGCCATCTTCTGTTTGATTAGCAGAAGTATTTTTTTTTCGCAGTTGCCCCAGTGAGAGGAAATTTTTAAAAAATATTTATGCAGCTAAAGTTACTTTGCCTTGGTTGCCTTAATAAAATTAAAGTAGGGAATCAATTGATCAATTAAATATTGCTATGGGTTGGTAACTGCTGAAATTGTTTAAATTCATTGACATACTATCAGTCAGCAATAGTAAGAGAAAGACTCCCCTTCCCACTTACAGCATCAAGCAGGAATGAATCTAGAAACATTAAAAAAAAGAATCTGTGATATTGCACAAAAATTTTAGTGGCTGAACAGAGGCACGTCAGAGCTGACCTCATTAGTTCCTCTTGTTAAATGTAGGAAATATAAAATATGCCCTCCATGTGATCAGCTGTCTACTATTCCTGACGAGGCACTGAACTAAATTTTAGAGTTAAAAGACACACTGCTGCGCAAACTAGTTGGCATCATATTTAAAATTCCTGAAGCCTCTAAAAGAAAACCATTCAGAAAAACCAAAAGCACATTATGGGTTATTTGCCAACATATACTTGAGCAAAATTTCACATCACCAACTTCAGCAAAAAATTTATGCTAAGTCCTACTTAGCTTTTCAAAGAAAGTTTAAACAGAAACTTCTGCATTCTTGCCCTTCTTTTTAAATATTTTTTCAACTGAGCACCAGGCATTATTATAGCTACGTTGCTGCTTGAATTAGACAAACATTAATCCACTTACTAATCAATAAACAACAGACTGAGCACTTTTCTGTAGTTTCCAAGAAACTAACCGTATTTTAATCAGGGGGCATTCAACAAGAGCAAAAAATTTAATGGAACACTTTCCACATTTCTATTCCTTTGCAATTGAAAAGAATTATTAAAATAGTAGCTTAGCTTATGAAAAGAGCGTTATCATGCCTCATTTGAGAAATTAAATATTGCTATAAGCTACATTCTGAGAACTTATTGTCTTTATGGATTTCTTTTCTGGATTCATACAATATGGAAGACAGATTCTTGTTGAACCTTTTGGAAAACTTCAAACAGTAGAAATAATTTGATGATTGGATAGCCAAACCCATACAGATGACAAGTTCTTATCTTTTGGATGTATTTGAGCAGAGGATGGATGACCATCTGTCACAAATGCTTTATTTAGACTTGTATAGACGAATGGTTTAACTGCCCCTTCATATACTATGATTTTATAAATACTACATAACTATAAAATCCATAAAAATAAACAAGCTTTTCTCTCTAAGATTTTGCCTTCCTGAAAGCAAGTTTTATTTCATCGAGACAGGGTTGGCAGTACCCAAACTTCAAAGACAAAGAATAATTTACGTTGTTTCACCTTCTTACAGATTCATAACCTAGAACCGACCCAGTATTTATTTTTATCACACTGCCAAACATAATAGTAAGTCTAACATGTTGCACCTTAATAAGGAGATTTAAGTGGTTGAGCAAACGTCACAATTAATTGCTGGCTCTGCATTGCTTTAGAACAGCAGATAATTAGGCCACAAATTCTGTTCTCAGAAGCTAGTATTTAAGCAGCACTTCAATAAAGGCAAACAAACATGAGTTTCAGAGCATTAGTGTCAAAACCTTGAGAAATTGGTATATTGGAAACCACACAAAAAGGCCATTAGTATGACCAAAGAGACTTGTCTGTAAAGACAATACCGGGCCAGGCATTAGGGCTTTATATGGTGCATTATTACATGCTTTATCCGAAACTAGAGATAATATTTAGTACCCATTTTTAGAAAATTTAACAGCAGTTTTCTCCCATGAATAAAAACAAGTTAAAATGTGGCTGACTGCCACTAGACTTTGGCATAGCAAATTTGATAAATCAAAGGTAGCTGCAGGAAAAGTATTTCCTTTTCAATCTCTCAGCATTGGAGGACTATGGGTTTCAGTATTACAAAAAAAACACAAAAAACCAACCACCTTCCACTCCATGCACAATTATACCCATCACTATCCTGTTTCTATTTAGTCTTTTAAATTCCTAGATTAAATGTGGGGTGCTTTCCCCTCTCTCTCCCTCCCTCTCTCTCTCTCCCTCCCTCCCCTCTCTCTCTACACACAGGGTATGATTATATCAACAATGAAGATACTGGCAAATTTATTTATATCCCTTTTTAATGATATTTCACACAGAAGCACAAACATGTCCAGCAAACCAAGACTCCATCAAAATGATGACACATGTACAATGACAAAAACTCTGCCTTTACATACTTGCATCTTATGTTTAAAACAAGTCTTTAATTCATGTTTTGGCGTAACAGATGATGATGCATGTTTCCATCAACCCTTACAGCTTTTACAGACCACTTATACATTTTTATCTGTGGCATTTTTATCCATAGCAACTGCACACTGTAGAGTGCTTTAACCACAAACTTTTGATCTTTTTTTCTGGATGCCTGTCACCAATTCAGAACCCATATGTGAAAAGATATTAATTTTTGGCTCACTGTGCATTTGTCTATGCTTCATTAAACCGAACTTTACACTGTTTGTAATTTGAATCCCTGATCTGAGTTTGGAGGGTTCCTTTTGAAGCATTAATACAAGCACATAGAGATATTATTGGTTTAATCTGCCAATGGAAGAATTCACCATGTATTTTCCTTGCTTCCTCTTCTTTGTCCAGCTACTAATCCAGAAGAGGAGACTTCTCCCTTTTAAATCCCATGACTAGAATCTGGCCATCAAACTAAAATAGCCAAGACCAGACACATCATTAATAAATGTTAAATATGATCTGGCTGTTCCTGAATAGTAGCCTCCAATACGGTGATATTTTGAGCAAAGGAATAAAAGCCAGCCTTTTCTCCTGAAGAAGAAAATCCCAATGTTGATAGCTGCAGAAGAAGCAACAGGCTTGGTTAATTACAGCCACATTAGCAGCAGCAGCAGAAACAAGAACAAAAGGTTCTGTAATCTACTCCAGAGAATGCGATCATTTCTGGAGCAATTTAATCCCTGGAAATATATAGACAAAGAAAAATGAACATTTTAATTGTAACTCTGAAAAGCACTAGGTACTTCCAGAAGCATCAAAAGCAGTGGGAAAAAAGGAAAAAGCAGCGGGAAAATAGAGAGGCATTACAAGACATAGTCGAGGTCTTGCCAAGGAGTTCATAGGCAAAGTGCCATAACTACAAATTATCTTGCCACTGCAGGACTGCTCCATCAAACAGATGCGATTTAAGCCAACCAGAGCAATATAATTCCCTTGACAAATTCAGACAGAACGAATGTATGGCAAGGTGACAGCATTTGACTCAGTCCTTCTCACAGGCCTAAAGATCAAGTTTTTGAATGAAAGACTGATGTCCCTTCCAAATGCGGTGGAGCAAAGGCACACGGATCCCCCCTAACAACCCTCCTGCAATCCAAGGTCCCGATGCAGGGTAGGTGCGTTCAAGAGAACAAAAGGCAAGCCACTTCCACCTCCCCATTGCAAAGATCTGTGCCTTTATCTCCCCGAAATCCAATCGTCCCGAACCTTCCCCCCCCCCCACACACACACACCCCTCGCCCCAAAGGGGGGCTTCGTTCAACCCAAAGGAAACCCTCGCCGCAAAATAACCCATTTCCTGCCCGCGCTGATAGGCTGCATCCAGCCAATACCGACCGAGAGAAGATCCGATGGCAGTCCTCGTCTGATCCGAGGGGCCAGGGGGAGAAAGCGCCTCTCCAAAGCGGCCTAGAGAAGGGGGAAGGCCCCACCTTGATGCCCCCGGCTCCCTGACGCGCGGCTGCTTTGCTTTCCTTTACGCGCCCGGCTCCCCGCCCCCTTTTCCCGGCTCAGCCAGAGGCAGCGGTGCAACTGCGGCGCCGGCCGGGCAGGTTAGGCTGGTCGGAAGAAGGGACCAGGGTCCGCCCGGGCAGGCAAGGCGGCGGCGGCGGCGGCGGCGGCGGCAGCAGCGAGTGAAGCAGCGGGAAAATCCCCGCTGCCCTCCAGAAGCCTGAGGAAGGGGGGGGGGGGAGGAGAGCTCCCCGCTTGCGGCGTGACAGCCTGGCTGGCTCACCCACCTGCTTTCCTCTTCGTCCTGTCTCCTCCCGGGCACGCTTCCCTGGGCGAGAGCCAGCGGACAAGCCACCACTTCTGAAGCCCGAGCGGTCTGCGACGGGAGCGCCCGGCGCTCCTATTTAAGTCGCCCCTAAAGGGAGGGAAGGAGGGGGGGGGGGAAAGAGAGAGAGAGAGAGAGAGTGGGAAAGAAAACAGCGCACGAAGCGGAGGCGGTGCAGCCGAGTGTCTTGCGTAGCGCCAGGCCCGCCTTCCCAGTAAGCGCAGGGACGCGAGAGGCACCAGGACCAGTTAGAGGCGAAGCGAGCCGGTTGGCGTCCGCTCCGCGGCCTTCGCACCAATAGGAGGGGAGGAGGAGGGCGAAACCCGGGCCATGCCCAAGGCAGTCAGTCCGTCGCGCGACGCGGCTGAACGTCGGAAGTCAGCCCGGGCGGTCTCGCCGCGAGAAGCGAGGGCCGCCGCGCGTGATCCCTGCCGTGTCGGTCTGTGGGAGACGGCCTCGGGGCCTCCCCGTCCTTTTGGCGGCCTCGGTGCTTGCTGGGGGACGGTTTTCCCGCTCACGTTCGAGACACTGGTCTGAGGGGAAAGCGCACGCTGTTGTCCATTGGCCGTTCATGAAGGACGCCAGAAATCGATCCGTTCCCTTCTCGAGTCTGTTTTGTCGCATGTTTTCTCGAGTCGAGAAAAGCAAGTTGCAGAATGATATGCTTTGGCTTTGAGGGTATCCCGTCACCCTAATTCCCCTCAACACACACACACACACACACACGCACGCGCATATTCTTGGGCAGCATTGACAAGGCAACCCGAAACACACATCTCTAAAAGCTCCTCTTGTGTTAAGATACAGTTTTATAAATCGAGGGAATAAATACTAGCAAGCAAGAATATTCTTATTTCAAAGCAAAGCGAAAAGATTCATTCAGACGCGGACTGCCCTGGGGAGAACACGACTGTTTTCTTAACAGTGTGCAACCCTGTTTGTGCTTGTTGCTAAATTTCCTCAAAAGAAGACATTTAGAAACAGGTCTCATTGAATTTAACCGAGTTTGCCTCCCACATATTGGCACATGCACATATTCCCATACATGACTATTAGATTGTGAAAATAAAGAGTGCTGTGAACCAGAATGAAAGTTAAAGCAAAGTAAGTGTTGCAAAATTTTGCAAGAACACTTGAACACTTAACGTTTTTTATGAAAAAAGTTTAAAAGGTGTGGGTATTTACTGCTCTAGAAGGTGGCTTCAGTGCATATATAGCATATCTAGATTTTAAAATCCAGCAGTTTTGAGATGTTTTGAAATTGAATCTTGAGTTAGAATTTTAATCAGTGGTAACTCCTGGCTATTCTGGCTAGGGCCCCTCAAACATACCTAGAAAATATTTTTGCTATTTCTAACTTTTAGAATTCTTTATTTCTTAGCAAGAGATTCTTTTTCAGCTAATAACCCAAAGGACACTGTTAATATATGCAAGAGAAAGCAGGGCTGTGGACTGCAAATGCATAGATGTTTAAGATAAGGTTGGGACTCATGACTGCAAAAGCAACTATTTGACCTGGCCAAGTTACGGTATTAAGGGCCAAAATTCACAAATGATTACACACTAGACCTGGTTTTTTTTTTTTTATTTCAAGACAGAGTGACTTGATCTGATGGTCTAGAATATTATTACCATCAGTACTTTCACCTTGCTGGGGGTGCTCTGTTCTGCATGCCCACCCCTGTATGGAGGGAGGATCTATCGGTCCACCCAGGTGGATAATGGATCTAGATGGGTATCAAGGGGAACTTGAGAATTTTCCCAGTGATTTGTTAGGCAGTTCAACGAGGTAGGTCACCTGAGGCCTTAGTCTCTGCCTGGAATGGCTGTATGATGAGAGCCTTGGCTTGGATTATTTTTAATTTTATATGTTTATCAATCATTGCAGGCTTTCTGGGTTGTTGTTGTTGTTTTTTTAGAAGATTTGGGAAATGACTCCTAGAGCATTGCTGTTAAAAAGTGAAGTGAAAACTCAACTGAGCATGTGCATGAACCGATGTTAGGGATTATATTTGGCAACCGGCACAAAGTGCAATTATTCTTGCATTTGCAGGTAGCCAATTTGAGGTCTTGCTTAAAGTGGCCTGTTTTCTTGCTGGGGAGGAAGGAGTCACAAGAATATCTACAGCTACCAGTTACTGTTAGAAATATTTTGGGCATCTGACAGATAAAGTTGCTCAGATCCACCCTAATACAAACCTTGATTAGGCAAATGTTGAACTAGCCAAGAATGGTTTAATCCTGTAATCTCATGTTTGATTCTATGACTCTTTAGGAAGTGGTTAAGGTACCAGGCTACAAATGGATAAGTTGAGTTCTAATCCTGCTTTAGGCACAAAACCAACTGGGGGATTTTAGACATAGAATAACAAGAATTGGAAGGGGCCTCGGAGGTCATCTAGTCCAACCCCCTGCTTGAGCAGGAGAGTCTATTCCAAATATTAGCCTCTACCTAGGATTGAACTCACAGCCTCCTGACTGTGAGGCGAGATCTCCACCTCTACGCCATTCTCAGTCATTCTCAGCCCTAAAAAAAAGGAAATGCAAATCACTTCTGAAAAACCTTGTCAAGAAAACTGCGGAGACCTGTCCAGTCAGTTATCAGGAATCCAAAACTAACTCAAAATGACATACATCCAGGTTCTGGCCACTTGTTTATGGGATCTTTGTCTCCCCTAGTTGGTAAACGGTTTTCAAGATGGCTGCGCATATGGATGCTGCGGCTAACTGCTCCTTCTTTCAGTGTATGACAAAGTACCCGAAACTAAAGGCCTTCTAAGACAAACTAAAGGCCTTCCCTTTGAAGGCGATTAGAGTCATTGCGCAAATTCATCCTAGAAAGAAGGGTGGTTCTCTTTACTTTAAATGAGAAGGAATTACACTCCCTCTTCAAAAAATCACTGTTGCATTGTTTGGAGCTGGGTGATGTTTGATAATCACTCGATGACACAGCAAAACTGGGACGGGGATAGTGTAACTATCTTTTTTCTTCTTCTTCATCTCTTGGTGACTTTTGATACTTTGATCATGATTGTTTTATGGATCAGATCAGCCATGGGTTTGGTGGCACAATGTTGTGTATTTCCTTTTCTACATATGATTTCTGCCACAGTTGTCAGGTACGGAGAAGTCCATTTTAAACCCTTAGAGGTGACTCAGGGCTTGACAGTCTCTTTGCTTCTGTTTAACATCTGTATGGTCATCAATCAAGAACGGGTCATATATCATCAGTATGCTGTGCCTACAGTCTGTTGAAATCTGAAGGAGGAAGAACAAAATTAAACTAAAGCCTGAGAAGACCAAGTGGCTATGACCTCATAGTTTTTTTTATGGTGCCAGAGATGCTCATGCTTTCCCATATAAAACTGGTGAGCAATTGCAGTATCTTCCTCGACTCAGAGCTCTTGCTCAAAAGAAAGGCAGCAGCTATGGGCAAGAAACCCTTCCCACATATTTCAGTTGCTAATACTTTCCTGAACTAAGAGTCATTTTGTTACAATTACTTATGCCTAGATGACCTATGAATTATTGCAATATAGTCAATATGAATTGCCACTGAAAACCACTTGAATGCTTCCTTCCACACTAAAATGAAGCCCTTAAGAAATGCTCTCTGGATGTAGTTACATGGTGGTCACTATCTATTGATGCCTACTGATGTTAATCCTGCAAGATACTCCATGCAAGATTCATAACCAATAGTACCACCTCTTTATTGTTATGTTACATTAACAGACACTTGTAAGGCCAAAAGTATTTCTCCTCTCTTTTTACTGTCTGGAAAACTAGAGAGAGTGCCTTTTGAAATGTTTCCCACTTTTTCAACCCCCCAAGTAAACCAGTCAGGAAATATGATTAGATGAGCTAATTGTATTTATTGTAAGGATATGTTAACAAAATCTTGCACAACTGGACTTACCAGCTTCCTGCCACCACTTTTTGATCTTTTAGGGCAGGCCCTTCTTAAGTTTCTTTCTCTGACCATTAAGCCACTGGGGGCTCCTGTCTCTTTTATCTGATTATTGATGCTGACTGTCAGCATCTCTTCCCCTTGTTCCCCAAGGTAATACACACTTCCATTACTCCATCCCCCTTCTATAAGTTGAGGCATATTCTGTATGCCAATTGTGCAATCTGCTGATTTCCTTCTTGTCTCCAAGATCCTCACATAGAATTACAGCTTCTGAGGATATTTGATATTAAAGAGACCATTCTGGGTTCTTATATAGTTCCAGTGAAAGATGTATAATTGTTGGTTCCCAGACCGGGCAAAGTTCAGGACCCTGCTATGTAAACAACCAATTTTAAACTCTTCCGTTATCAGTGAAGACATGGATTAGTTTGGCAGGTTCATGGGAAGGCAATTATGAAGAAAACAAATGTTTCCACACCAAATACATTTTAGGGATGTATTGATTTTTTTTGGATTTTGGAAGGAAAATAGTTCAATTGCTGGAATTTACATAATCCCTTCCTTCCCTCCCTCCTTTGTTTCTTCCCCTATTATAGGATTTAAGGCTTGTTCAACTCAAAAGAATCTTGGTGGAGTACAAAAGGTTAATAAATGCAACAATAAAGTACATCAACATTACCTTTAAAAAGCCCACACTAAAAGTAAACATTACCCCAAGAAAGACACCAATAAATCTTATCTAGGGTTAAAGATGTCTTTAAAGCTCTTTTAAAAACTGCAAAGCAGGGAGCTTTACAGATTTCAGTTCCAAAGTAGGAGATAGTCGCATGTAAGGCTTATCACCCAAGTTCTCAGAGAAAAAAAGGGGCTCTCAAGAACCCCCCCCCCCCCCAAGGTATTCTCTCGCCGGAAAAGCAGGTTCAATCCTTCTGATGTAACTTGATGTAGAGAATAAGGAAAATGGCCCTGATGGAGATATGCAGATTGCATTGCTAAGGCAACAAGGCATTTTTTTAAATTCCAGAATGTCCAGATAACATTCAGAAACAACTCAAACAGATGCTTCCTTAATTCATTGAAGGAAGGAAGTACACTGAAGGAGAAGGAAGTACAGCAAAATCAGGCTTGCAATATTCTATTATAGCCAATCACAATAAAAGTTGTGGATACCTTGTGGAGTTTATTTTATGATCTGGTCTACCTAGTAGGGCCGGTATGTGGTAATGCATCATAAATCTGAGTAAATAAACAGAATGCCTGCACAAGCTTGTTTCAACCATCCTGGAGAGATAGAAAAATATTTAACTCCTTCTAACCATTATTAGTCTGCTATTAGAAAGTTGATGGCTAATGATCTCTGGCCATTCACAGAAGTTCTGGCGCCATTCATTGCCCAAAAGAACAAGAACCACAACTTTCTATTTAAGCAATAACTTCAAGAAAAATGCTCACTCTTCTTTAGGCTTCATTGAACATATTATATGCCAATTGTGTTTGGTCTCTTCCTTTCTCTCTCTCTCTTTCCACCCACCATTCAGCTATTTTGTGTGTTGTCCATAATTGTCGAAAAATGAATTGCAGTAACGCATATGCGAAAGACATACAGTCAACTGTGCTTTGTGAACTCATAAAGTAGCATACATGGCTCAGGAATAACATTTGTTTCCCAAATCAGGATCCACTCCTATATTAAAGAATCATGCCACACTCATGAGGCTCCCAATATCATACCTATGAACCAAAAGGAAATGAACCAAGTGTCCACATGGCACATATGTAAACATTTATCATAGTGATAAATGTATTTACACATACATACACAAATCCCCAGTCTTCCCTGATTTCCTGACCAGATGATAGAGCCAGATACAGATACACAATCTGATATCTTAGTGGAAAATCTTACTGCTTTTTATAAAGAATAGTGTAATTATTACATAATATAGACATTATACAGACATGAAAATGAAATGTTTCCAGTTGCAAATTTCTGCTAAGAAACAGGTTGTGAAATGGGTTAGAGGATTTATTTATTATTTATTTATTTGTTTGTTTGTTTATTACATCACCATTCAGAGTTCATTTGTAAAAGGGCCACAGTGACACTAATCCCAATGTGACAATGCATGTTCTTTCCTTTTGGTCCATATCTGTTAATTAAAGAATTATTTTTCTCTAATTTCAGATTTCTCTATTATTTACTTTTCCCAAAGTCTCCTCGCAGGGGAATTTATGACAACTAGAGCAGTTGGTTCTGCCCTTGCTTGATAGTAATGTTGCCATTCCTGTTTTGTCAAAACTTTTTTTTTTTAAAACAAATGTTATTGATTTTAAAATTTTTTTTAAAAAAGACACAACAACATAATAACACGTACATAACTGAAGGGTAGGGAAAAAAGGGAAAAAAGGGGACGGGAAAAGAGGACCAGAAAAACAAAACAAAAAAAATACAGAAAAGAGATTTGTTAAAAATATTCTTACTTTCGACAATTTGTGAGATCTTTTCTTCCTTTGGTTTTACTATCTCTAAACACTTTATCTTTACAAGAATTTATACATCACTCGTATAAATTTATCTTATTCTTTCTATCCTATATTATAAAATTCATCTTTGTTCTAACCACTTATACCAGTAATTCCAGCTATTATAATATATTGAAGTTTCTTTGTTTTTTAGAGCTAATGTTAATCTGTCCATTTCTGTGAAGTTTGAAATTTTTTGGATAATCATCTCCTTTGTAGGAATCTGTGGGTGCTTCCAACACTGAGCAAAAGCCAACCTAGCTGCTGTTAATATATGTATTGTAATATATTTTGTCTTTTTTGATATTTGTTTGTCAAAAATCCCCAGTAGAAAAGACTCTGGTTTATATTCGATCTGTTCTTTAGTAATATCTTCTAGCCAATTTCTTATTATCTTCCAATATTTTTGGGCTTCTATGCCATGACCACCACATGTGGAAAAAAGTTCCCTCTTTCTTTTTACATTTTCAACATTTTGGAGTCATTTTGGGACGCATTTTTGCCAATCTCGAAGGAGGAAGGTGCCATCTATAAAAGAGTTTATATGCTTTTTCTTTGTATGCTACCTATTTTGTAATCTTATTGTTACTTCCCCAGACTTTTTCCCATTCATTTAAAGTGATATTACGTCCTACATTCCTACTCCAAGCAATCATATTTCCTTTTACTATTTCTTCTTCTAATTCTACTTCAAATAAACAATTGTAAAATCTAGTTATATTCTTTTTTCCTGATCCCATTAAAATTTTATCTAGCTGCTGGGGTTTATTACTAATTCCAAATTCTTTTCTATCCTGGTTATATCTACTATGAATTTGTAAATATGCCCATTGATCTATTTTAAATCTCCATTCTTGAAGTTCTTGACGGGATTTCAAATTTACTTGTACGTCTAATAAATCTTTATATTTGATCGTTCTGGAAATATCCAAATTGTTTGGGTGAATCATTGCCTCCATTGGTGATAGCCAAATCAGTACTTTTAAATAGTGTTTTTTCGTATTTTTTTCCAATTAGTTACTAATGAGACTAATTAAGCGTCTGTGGAAGTATTTCTGGGTAATTTTCCCTACATCCCATAAAAAAACATGCCACCCCCTTTGTAAGTCGTGGCCTTCTAAAAATAAGATTCTCTTATTATTTAAGTTTATCCAATCTTTTAACCATACTAGGGTGGCAGCTGTGTAATACATTTCCCAATTTGGAAGTGCCAACCCTCCCCTGCTCCTCACATCCTGCATTGCTTTTAAATTTATTCTGGGTTTTTTCCTTTGCCGAATAAATTTAGCAATTTAGCAATTTTTTTTGTTTTGTCAAAATTCTTAAGTAGCCTAATCAACACAATCTTGTACAGTATTACACAAATGCATGCTTTCCTTTTGTTCAATTCTCCTCAAATCCAAAATATATATATATATATATTCTTCTATATATATATGCTGTTTAGCTTCCTTCGGGTATTATCCCACGTCATTGTAGTTCTGTTAAAGTTGTAGCAACGTTTCAGCAGAATCTCATCTGCCATCCTCAGGCTTCTGTATGGATATGGGTCTTACAGCTCCTGGTTTTAAATTTGAGGCTGGTCCATTCTGATTGGTTGGGAGCCTGGACCTGTTTCATTGGACTTGGAGTTTGATTGATTGGTGTTCCTGGTTTCTTCTGTCTGTTTTGTGGCTTTGATTGGCTGGCAACAGTCTGTTCTTGTGTTGGAGGCTTTTAGTGCAGCTTGGCTCCCTGTGAAAGGACGGCTGCTCTTCATTAGCAAGCTGGGTTTCACCTGGGTGCCTGGTGGGAGGGTGTTTGGGTTGGAGCTATCAGAGGGAGTCTGTTTTTGCCCAGGTGTTTGCCTGGCTTGTGGCATGGAGATCTTTCTATTTGAGAGTGCAGGCTTCCAAATGATTGACAGTCTGGTGGAATCATCTCTTCTATTCATGCTGTCAGGTCTTTTTTCAATCTCTATGGCTTCTCTGATGATTCTGTGGCTGGGGTTTTCTATAGTGGCCAGGGTTTTAGTGCCATTGAAGTTGATGTTGTGACCTGTGGTTTTCATGTGTTGGACTAGTGAGGAGGTGTGTTCCAGATTTTTTACTGCATTTTTGTGTTCATCTAGGCGGGTACTTATTCTTCTTTTGGTCTGTCCAATGTACGTGGCCGGGCATGATGTACAGGGAATTTCGTATATGCCTTGGTTTTCCAGGTCAATTTTGTCTTTGGGGTTCTTCAGGATGGCTGCTATTTTTTTGTCTGTTTTGAAGGCAGTCTTGATGTGATGCGTTGTGTAGTATCTTACTGATTTTATCTGTGGTACCTCTTATGTAGGGCAGGACAACTGTTCCATGGATCTGTTGATCTTCTAGGTCTCTGTTATGTCTTGGTGTGTTTTTGTGGATTAAGTTGGTGATTTTGTTTTTGTGGAAGCCATTGGCTGTCAATACTTCAGTCAGGGTGCATAGTTCAGTCTTTATATGTGTCTTGTCTGCCAGGCATTTGGTTCTGGTAATTAGTGTTTTCGCTACGGAATTTATCTGTGCTGGGTGGTGGTGGGATTGGGCGTTGAGGTAGCGGTTGGTATGTGTTTTCTTTTGGTATATGGTGTGTCCCAGTGTGCCATCTGTTCTTTTGTAGATTAGTACATCTAGGAATGGTAGTTGTTTGTTTATTTCCATTTCCATGGTGAACTTGATTTTTGGGTGTGTGTTGTTTAGGTGTGTTAGGAAATTGTTTAGGTTTTCTTTTCCATGGGGCCAAATCACAAATGTGTCATCGATGTATCTTAGCCATAGTTTGGGTTTGTGGGTGGCATTAGCCAGGGCTCTGGATTCGAATTCTTCCATGAACAGGTTTGCAATGACGGGTGACAGTGGTGATCCCATAGGGGCTCCTTCAATTTGCTTGTATCTTTGTCCTTTGTATATGAAATATGTGTTGGTTAGGCAGTGTTCTGTTAGTTCCATGAGGTCTTTGGCTGGTTGGTATTTATTTTTGATGATTTCAAGAGTTTCTTTTATTGGGACTTGAGTGAATAGTGAAACCACGTCGAAATTTACAAGCAGATCTTCTTGTTCTACGTGTAGATCTTTGATCATTTCTAAGAAGTGGTATGAGTTTTGTACATATGAAGCTGCGGTTTCAGCATGGGGCTGTAGTTGTTTTGCTAAGTATTTAGCTAGGTTTTGTAATGGTGCTCCTATGGAGCTGACTATGGGTCTGAGA
>BLBF01000039.1:7804901-7824369 GCA_015471245.1 Laticauda colubrina | reverse complement strand
TAGGCTCAAAGTGTCCCACTATAATCAGCTAATTAAGCCATAACACCCGCAAAGGGTTTAAATGGTCTCTCAGTCTGGTCAGTAGGAATCACAATCATGGGAAAGACTGCTGACCTGACAGTTGTGCAGAAAACCATCATTGACACCCTCCATAAGGAGGGAAAGCCTCAAAAGGTAATTGCAAACAAAGTTGGATGTTCCCAAAGTGCTGTATCAAAGCACATAAATAGAAAGTTATGTGGAAGGGAAAAGTGTGGAAGAAAAAGGTGCACAAGCAGCAGGGATGACTGCAGCCTGGAGAGGATTGTCAGGAAAAGGCCATTCAAAAGTGTTGGGGACTTTCACAAGGAGTGGACTGAGGGTGGAGTCAGTGCATCAAGAGCCACCACACACAGACGGATCCTGGACATGGGCTTCAAATGTCGTCAAGCCACTCTTGTTGAGCCACTCCTGAACAACAAACAACGTCAGAAGCGTCTTACCTGGGCTAAAGAAAAACAGAACTGGTCTGTTGCTCAGTGGTCCAAAGTCCACTTTTCTGATGAGAGCCACTTTTGCATCGCATTTGGAAACCAAGGACCCAGAGTCTGGAGGAAGAATGGAGAGGCACACACTGCAACATGCTTCAAGTCCAGTGTGAAGTTTCCACAGTCTGCGTTGATTTGGGGAGCCATGTCATCTGCTGGTGTTGGTCCTCTGTGCTTCATTAAGTCCAGGGTCACCGCAGCCGTCTACCAGGAGATTTTGGAGCACTTCATGCTTCCTTCCACAGGCGAGCTTTATGGCGATGCTGACTTCATTTTCCAGCAGGACTTGGCACCTGCCCATACTGCCAAAAGCACCAAAACCTGGTTCAGTGACCATGGGATTACTGTGTTTGATTGGCCAGTGAACTCGTCTGACCTGAACCCCATAGAGAATCTGTAGGGCATTGCCAAGAGAAAGATGAGAGACATGAGACCAAACAATGCAGAAGAGCTGAAGGTCGCTTTTGAAGCATCCTGGTCTTCCATAACACCTCAGCAATGTCACAGGCTGATAGCTTCCATGCCATGCCTCATTGAGGCAGTTATTTCTGCAAAAGGGCCCAAACCAAGTACTGAGTACATATGGATGCTTATATTTTTCAGAGGTCCAATATTGTTCTATGTATAATCCTTGTTTTATTGATTGCATGTAATATTTTTTCTGATATTGTGGATTTGGGGTTTTCATAAGCTGTAAGCCATCATCATCACAACTATGACAAATCATGGCTTGAACTATCTTGTTTTGCATGTAAATAATCTATCTCACATATTAGTTTCATCTTTTAAGTTGTATTACTAAAATAAATGAA
This sequence comes from Laticauda colubrina, assembly GCA_015471245.1. NCBI lineage: Eukaryota > Metazoa > Chordata > Lepidosauria > Squamata > Elapidae > Laticauda > Laticauda colubrina. The sequence continues at coordinate 7,823,030 of BLBF01000039.1, read as the reverse complement.
CATTTGCATGATATTCTAATTTTCTGAGTTTTACCTGTAGGTGTGTTCCTTCAGGGACCCCTTTCTTTTCAAGGAAGCATTTATCTACCCTCAATTCAGTTCAGTTTTACTCTTTCTCCAAATTCAGCTCAACCTTTTAATTCCATTTTCACATTTAGCAAAACTTTTGTGAACTTTGGATGACCCAGACACTGCTTGTCCACATAAGACTTTCTGTATATAAATAAAAAGATAAACAGTGACATTTTGAAATTGGTGCCTATCCATTTTTGTGTCTTTTGTTTAAAATGAAGTGAAGTTTGTTCAAATTTCATAATCAATACTAAAGGGCAGACTAGCTTCTTTGCTAACTTAAAGAACTAGCAATATAAATCCTTAATGATTGCTGAATAACCACTGAATAAATACACAAACTATGAATACTGAGTGATAGCAATAGGAACTCGAGCAAAAGACTAATACACTCTGGGTCTAGAACAGCATTTTCCAAACCTGGCAACTTTAAGATATGTAGATTTCAACTCGCATGCTGACCAGGGAATTCTAGGAGTTAAAGTCCACAAATTCTAAGTTGTCAAGTCTGAAAAACACTGGTTAGATACACAACTTCCTTTATCCATTTCATTTCATTCTATTTTCTTTGATTTTTGTTCTGCACTCAAAGTAGTTATTACTGCATGTCCATAAACAAGCTCAAACATTATCTGGAAGACTTCCTCTGTGACAAATCTCATGCTCAACAACATATCTTAAATTTTAACCCCTGGTAACTCTAATTAAGCAAATCTAATTTTTTTCCCCTGAATAAACTTCCTGAAATCACCCCCTTTACTCCTAAATAAAATTATTGGTCTAGATCAGGGTTGTCAAAGTCATATCATCATGGCAGCATTACATGATGTATCACAACTTTTTCCCCTTCGTTAAACTGGGCATGGGTATATGATGCCTAGCAAATGATGCCTCCAGCTCATGGACTGCAAGTTTGACAACCCTGGTCTAGATAAAACCACTGGATAGTCCTTTTATAATGTAAGTGCAGATTTGTTAAAGAATAACAAAATGACTTATTTATGTTTTTCCAAAAGAAGAAAGATTTGGGGTAGTTAAGAACGAAGCAATAGTGCTTGAAGAGAAGGGAAGCATATTTTTAAAGTGATTTTTGGCTTTGCCTATCTTGCACCTTTCCCCAAATGGGAAAAATTGGCTGGTTAGTTAAATGTTGAGCACCTGACACTTGAAGGGACTTCCTACTGAAGCAGCTTCAGATGCCCCCTCTTGACTTTTCCTATACTGCATCTTTTCCTTTTGACACAGAGGGAACAACCAGTTCCTGCATGTTGTTCTGATAGAGAACAGTTTCAAAGAGAAAGACATTTGGAGGAAGTTTTAGAGGAACAGCTTTCAAAGAGTGAGACTTTAGGAGAGGAGATAGGTCTTCAACTGAAACTCTTTCAGTGAATGGGAGGGAGTGATGAATTCAATGTCCTCTTTACCTTTTAGACATAAACATTGAAACAAGCAAAATGCAATATAAAAATAACTAGAATTGCAAGGAAAATTGATATTTTTTTGCAATAAGCTACAACAATTTTCTGCAATTTTCTTTTTTAAAACTGACCTTGATCCTTCTGAATATTACTTTACAAATAATCCAGGGTTGATTTACAAACATAACAAAGATTTTTTTTTGAACTATCTTCCTTTGTGTTAACCAAAGCCAGAAATCAAATCTGAAAGTGGATCAAACTTAGCAATCTTCTTGGAGTTCTTATCAAACTTTAGATATCTTCTTGAACTTCTTTTTCATTTGCTAGATTTCTTTCTCCTTAACCTGTCTTTGGAAGTCAAATACACATGCAGTTCTATTTTTGAATGCTCAAACATGCAGCAACATTCCATCCTTCTTGCGCAGGATGTTACTGAAAGGTTAGTAAACTCTCCGTGGAGAGCAAGACCATCTGTTAACTAACTAGATGGTTTGGGTTTTGTCAATTTTCTCTCATAATGATAAAATAAACAAAGCAATATGCTTTGTGCAGGCTATGCAAGAGGAACTAGTGATATTCAGCACCAGATATGTTCTAAATTTGAAAGTCTTTTAATGCTTCTTCACCATGTAATGCTATAAGTAACTTAATTTAAATAGATAGCCCAGTTAAATAATAGCACATAGCCAACTTTGGCTGATCCTGAAAAAACTAAAAAAGGTAATCTCATTAGTGCTTAGAAAGGGACTAGAAGGAACTTCCAGAGATACAGGGTAGACAGGGAAATTTGGGGGGGGGGGGGAACCCTGAATGAGGTCAGTAGAACTCCTCTTCTGAATGTTGCAAACCCTTTCCCCATTGGTGGATTCATGAAGCAAGTCTTTATCTTTTTAATCTCAAAGATTCTTCTTTGCTTCTTCCTCATTTTGTACTTTTTGGAGTACATCACCTGATACCCAGTTCTAAAAAGTTGAGTAACTTTAACTTTAGCAAGACACACAATTTGGGCTTTGGGGATAAAAGGCAAGTGTCAGGGGCACTCAAAGTAGATAATTTGTGGGCATTCTTAATAAAAGCCCTGGCCTCTTATTTCAAAACAAGAGTTTCTGAATATGGGCATCAATATAAAAAAATGAGTAGGGATGACCATCAATATATCTATTGAAAATACAAAACGTTTAAAGTACATTGTACAATTGGATGATACATTCTACTATATCATTGGTGATACATTCTACTAAAATCATTGGTGATTGTATATAGCATGTCTTTTTATATTTTTGCCTCTATATTCACTGTTCAAGAATATTTGCCAGTGTCTCTTTATTGGGCTCTGGCTGATTATGCACTTCATGGATATAAACAAATATTAAACATATATTTAAGACCATGTGCTTAAAATGTTTTTCAAATATATTTCATCCCATCCCATGAGTTCAATCCATTCATTGTTCTAGCTAATACAGATTGTCCCTTGATCATTCATTTCGTGAAAGTTTAAAGTTACAACAGCACTGAAAAAAGTGACTTATGACCATTTTTTACACTGGTGACTACTGCAGCATCCCCATAGCCACGTGATCAAAATTCAGATGCTTCGCAACTTGTTCATATGTATGATAGTTGCAGTGTCCTGGAATCATGTGATTACTTTTTCTGACTTTCTGACATGCCAAGTCAATGAGGAAGCCAAATTCACTTCAGAATCGTGTTACTAACTTAACAACTCCAGTGATTCACTTAACAACTGTGGCAAGAAAGGTCGTAAAACGGGCCTAATCTATCTTAACAACTGTTTTGCAACAGAAATTTTGGGCTTAATTTGTGGCTGTAAGTCAAGGGCTACCTGTGATAGTTGTAAGAAGAACTGAAAACCTGCTGTCTTTGGAATACTGTATTTAAGAGAGAAGAAACAGATTAATGTCTATTGCCAGCTATTTGAGCATAATACTGTGACCAGGCTTAAAAACTGTCGCCAGGGGAATGTCACTCAAGCAAAAAGGGGCATGCCATACAGCTCTCTCTTAAGCCCTCAGAAACTTATTCATATTAAACCTTCCTCAATGTCATCCCATTCAAAACTCTCAGATCTTTGTCTGAGTTGATCAGGGCTGCTTCCCAGCTGGCCAATAGATAAGCACATAAATCAACATCCAGTGATTGTCCGAGTTCCAAATTTCACCCTTGAATTACCCTATATTGCTTTTCTGGGATTTGAAACACCTATAAGGAAGAACAGCAAACCATAGGTTTGTGCTCTATTTTAAAAAGATACAGCATTTAGTCTGTTAGCCTCAAGGAGAAGCTGTAGAGACCATGGGAAGGAACCCAAAGAAGAACAAAGTGAAAATTTCCCCCAAAGCTGTCCATCAGCCTTGTTACCATTGCAAAAACTTTTGGTGCAGCCTGCACGAAGCAGACAGTTAATCGACAGGCTGTAATTAACAGTAGTGAGGAGATGTAGGAGAGAGATATGTGCCTTCTATTTTATTTTTTAATGTTTTTAATCCCGCCTCTTTTCCTCCAGCTTTCCCCTGTGAGTTGGGCCGAAAGAGTATCACTGGCCCAAAGTCACCCAATGAATTTTCATGCCTAAAATGGGACTAGGACTCACAGTCCCCTGGTTTTATTCTAGTGCCTTAACGACAAGATCAAACTTCTCTTTCTGAAACTATTCCATTCTGATTTTGAGTGTTTATCTCAGGGGTCCCAAACTTAATTTCACTGAGAGCTACATCAGGGCTGTGACTGACCTCGGGGTAGGTGTTGGGTGAGCAATGGGCAACTGGGTGGATGTGGCCAACTGGATAGATGTGGCCAGCTTGATGCCACTCCCCAAACTGCTGGCATGTTTCCTCTTCGCACTGGGTAAATCAGACTGCTCCATGGGCCCAATTTGACCGCGTTGCAGGCCAGATGCAGCCTGCAGCCTTGAGTTTGACACCCCTGGTCTCTCTGAACACAATCATATGCACCATACTTCAGAAGGTATGAAGAATGATCACACTGAGATCCTAACTTCGCATATAGAAGTCCCATCTTCTAAAGCTGTAGGTCAGGAATTAACTGGAAGATAATTTGTACAAACAGAAACACAAGTTCACACCTATAGGCTTCTGCCATTGATATTAATAGAGCAGATTTCACATGTGAATTTGCATTTATTTAAGAATAAACATGCAGATGGTGATACAGTTTGTCATATGAAAGAAGAAATGGGGAATGAATTAATGGCCTTATCAGGACATGTTTAACTACAGAAGTCAGTATTTTTGATGTTCTTTTCTTATTAATTTTCTGAAGACATATAATTTCCCTTTGTAGCTAGGATGATTTTAAAAGTTATCTAAATGGTTCTCTCTTTCTAAATATAGAAAGAAAAACATAGAAATATGTTTCCAAAAAAGATAATATTCATAGATGGACAATTTTTACTAAGTTTATACAATTAATGCTCAATATAAAATAAATAAGACAAACCAAGCACATTGAATTGTCTTCATGATATCACAGACAAAAAGGAATATGAAATTTTGAGCTTAACACAACATGTCCACTATATTAATTATAATTGTAAAAATAGCAGAAAAGGAAAGTAAAAAAAAACATGCAGTCCTAAAAATAATATAAATACAGGTAGTCTCAACTTACAACCATTCATTAAGTGACCATTCAAAGTTACAGCAGCACTGAAAAAAGTGATTTATGACTATTTTTCACACTTAACAACTATTGCAGCATCCCCATTGTCATGTGATTAAAATTTGGGCACTTGACAATTAGCATGTATTTATGATAACTGGTTCTAGGGCCATATGATCTCCCAAGAGCTTCTCACAAGCAAAGTCAACAGAGAAAGGCAGATTGACTTAACTCCCCCATGATTAACTTAACTGCAGTGATTGTGCAGTAAGATATATACAGATATGGTTTTCAAGGCTTACACATAATGTATAAAATACATGGAAGTTAAAGTTAAAGTTTAGTTAAAGTTCTATTAAGTATATGTGCTGCTAACAGGCACAGTTACTTCATATTCTACAACAGTGGCCCCCAACCTTGAGTGCACCAGGGACAAGTTCTGTGGAGAGAGATTTTTCCGCAGACCAGAAGGACCATGGTTTTGTATGCTGCTTGCATCCCACGGATGGGGCTTTGCTTGTTTGTGTGGCCTGGTTTCTGTCATGCCAGGAACCCCTCCTTTACAAGTTTAAATTTAGAATCAGTTATTGTTGGTATGTCTTTTTTCCCCTTTTTTTTAGTTTGCCTTTGCAGCTATCAGCTGTATTTTTTATTGATATCTTATGGGATTTTTCTCCATAAGTCCTTCTGTGATACCTCATCATTGCAGAGTGAGTGTGTGTGTGTGTGTTTGTGTGTGTGTGAGAAGAATATATGGAGAGTATGCCAAGAATATATAACCTAGCAGGGTCACCCAAGATGTGAAGGTCATCCCAGCTGTCCAGCTAAAACAAGCAGGCACTTGTACTGGGAAGCAGCAACATAGAAAAAGACCAGAGGCAATTGCCAAGGCATCAATTCACACTGTGTAGGAATAAGGTAAAGGTAAAGGTTCCCCTTGCACATAGGTGCTAGTCATTTCTGGCTCTAGGGAGTGGTGCTCATGTCCATTACAAAGCCAAAGAGCCAGCGCTATCCGAAGACATATCTGAGGTCAGAGATGTGGCTGGCATGACAAAATGCCGAAGGCACACGGAACACTGTTACCTTCCCATCAAAGTAGTCCCTATTTTTCTACTTGCATTTTTTACATGCTTTCAAACTGCTAGGTTGGCAGAAGCTGGGATAAGTAATGTGAACTCATTCTGTTACGCGATGCTAGGGATTCGAACCACCAAGCTGCCAACCTTTCTGATCGACAAGCTCAGCATCTTAGCCAATGAGCCACTGCATCCGTCGATGTAGGAATAGCCAATGGTAAACCACTCCTGCATGTATAAAATATAAAATGAGTGACAATGTCGTGCCAGATGAAGGATTCCTCAGATCAAATGGCATTCAACCTGCTATTGAGGAACAGCTGAGTACTAATGGTGTCCATGACGTGGCTAGATTAAAACCTTCAGATATATAATTGCTGATGTTAAAATCTGAAGCTACAAAGATAAAATTATAGAAGGAATGAAAGGAGCATGAACACAGGAAAGCTCAGTATAATGAAAGATGAAAGGAAACAGCTGTAAATTAATACCTTGGGCATCAGTGAATTGAAGTGGATCGGGATAGGACATTTTCAGTCAGATTGTATCATTGGAGGTTTTGATGACAGCAAATTCCACCTTCTGGACAAAGAGTACCAATGGTTGGAAAGAGGGGTTAAAGAGGCCATCTATGTTAAGAATGAACAGGCCATTCTCAACAGAGGGGGAGGGATACAACACCACCAAATTCCTGTTTACAACACAGTCCTTTCAGCAGATCCAATAAAGTTCTACACCCATTTGCACTATTCAGGTGACCCTGAGGGCACAGATAAACTTCCAAGAGGTTTCAATGACTTTCAAAAAGAGTGCTGATGACCAGATGACTGCAAGGAATATAAATCCTTCCGTTCTCCATCATTCATTCAGAAACGAAGAAGCTTCATGGTTGAGAAGTGAAATGTCTTCAAGCAAAAACACAAGTCCAGTTGCCTTTTGAAAAAGCACCTTTGGCATTTTATAGGAATTCTACTTGGAAAATGTTTCTCTTCCCTCTATTCTCGCATCTCAACTCAGCAATATTACATTTTCTTTTTCAGACAAGTTACAACATTTCTGAATTTTGGGTAAAGATCCTGTTACAACTTTAGTGTTTGCAACTCTTCTATTTGCTTACTCCCTTCTAGTATCTTGCGGTCTTTATTTTTACTTTTGTTCCTGGCGAATGCCCTTTCCCCCACTTTATCTTACCACCCAGACAGATTATTTCTAAAGTTTCCCTGGAAAAATACCTGAAGGGGAGCAGGGGGAAAGGTCAGAGTAAATATGAAATGCTTCCCTGAAACAATTGTCATTAAGTCAAATATATAATGTGTTGGTCAAATTAAATTAGAGTAAGAGACTTTTTGGTATCTTTTCTGATCAGCTGCTTGATGTAAGGATAGCAGCCTGTTATATGGGCATTCAATGAGCCCATGAACCAATGAACCAACAAATACTTGGCACTCATCAAGTTCTACCAATTTGGTTGACATTCAAAAATGTATTTTAAATTCAAAAAGATCTATAAGGAATTAAGATATAGGGCCAGCCTCTAGCATAATTTTTAAAGAATGCTTTGGAATCTACATAGGAAACAACAGATAATTTAAAAAATAAAAATGATTGAATGCTAATACTTCAGTATTTTGTTTGAAAATGCATATAAAATATTTTATTACATACACCTATAATATATATACTTCAGTGATGGGATTCAAAAAATTTTACTACCGGTTCTGTGGGTGTGGCTTGGTGGACATGGCAGGGAAGGTTATTGTGAAATTCCATTCTCTCCCCACACCACTGACCTGCTTTCCAGCTCTGTTCTCCTGTGCAGGGCAACAAAAAAAGACCCAGCCGATCAGCTGGGACTCAGGAAGCAGAGAATAGGTGGGGGCAGGGCCAGTCAGAGGTGGTATTTGCTGGTTCTCCAAACTACTCAAAATTTCCGCTACTGGTTCTTCAGAACTGGTCAGAACCTGCTGAATACCACCTCTGATACACTTATGTCAAATATAGTAATATATGAGTTGGATGGATAAAAAACAGAGTAGGGTATAGTTTTAACAGCCTGCCTTCTGGTGAACGGGTGTTTTGTAACAGATCATACTCATCATTCCAGCTATTTTTTGATGGTATCTCAACTTTAGTTAGATGAAGAAACAAAGAAGCAATCAAATCAGAAGAAAAACATGAAGCAAAGGAATTTTGACATAAGCTCTAGAGTAATTGATCAAGGAATCAGGTGTTTCCTTGATCAACTAATAAACCTTTTGCAAAATAGTACAAATAGCCCTTGACTTACAACCATTTATTCAAAATTACAATGGAATTGAAAAAACTTACAACAGGTCTTTGCACTTATAACAATAGCAGCATCCTCATGATCACATGATCAAAACTCAGGTGCTTGTCAAGCGGCATTTATTTATTTATTGAATTTATCTTGCCGCCTATTCACCCATGGCGACTCGAGGCAGCTTACAGAATGTAAAACCACATTTAAAATAAAACACAATAAAAACTAACAAAAAGAATCACATAAATTAATAAAGTACAAAAGAACAAAATTGCACAACTCATTTAACAATCCCTTTGCTTAGCGATAGAAATTCTGGTCCCAACTGTGGCCATCAGTCAAGGACTATCTCCATACAATTAGAATCTTCAAAAGCTGCATGTGCCTTTTCAATATAGCTTCCTAGTTAAGACAAAAAATGGAAAATATTTAGGCAGGGATTAATCATATTAGCATATTTATTTTGATTTTAATTTAAGTATCTTGCATTTGTTCTAATTTTTCCGTTTCATATATATCTTGGCCAATCTCACTTCTTGGCGTGCATTCCTCCTGCATTACTCAGAGATCAAGTGTGGTTCTTAGCTGAAAAGGTCTGTGCATCTCTTGAGTTTCAATAGGACTAGACCATTCAAACATTTTACAGTAAAGTTGTGTTCCTGAATATGTGCTTATTTTATATGCAAAGATTTAAAAAAAAAAAAAACACAGGGTTTAAAATACTCTCCAACAACTGCATCTGTTTCCTGGAATAGTTTTTAATTTGCTTCATTTTTCTATGCAATTAAAACTTCACATTTGTCTTCCTTTACTTTGCGGAATGGTTGAGAAAATTTGTCTCCTGATGGAAGCCACTAGTAACAGTAAGAAAAAGGCATCAGATGATGTTTTCTTTCCTTTTTTAATGGATGTGTACATGTGTGTCTGTAATATGAAAAAGAGAAAATATGCATAAGCTGCAGTTGGAAGAAGACATTATTTAACCCTACATAAAATTCTTTCAATAAGACAGGATGATTATACAATAGCATTTATGTATGAAAATATATTTTCTTCCTCCTTATCATTTCTTCTCCTCCTCCTCCTCCTCCTTCTTTCAATTTTTGGTGTCCAACTGGTGGTATTAGTGTTATTGTCATTAGGTGACACTATTGTTATTAAGATAAACATGTAGTTGTTTCCTTGACACTGATTTGTAATTGTTAAATCAAATGTAATTGAAACATTTTGAAATATAGAAATATAGATGCCAGAATGGTCTTCTATTTGGGTTTATTTAGTTGATGTTCTAATCTACAATGCTGCTTAGGTCTGTGAACCTTTTTGAATCATTTTTTTTAAATTTTTACAGCCCTGTAATCCCTTGCTTTGAAGTGGAGTCAGGGCAACTGAATGGACCTCAGCATTTACTGGCTGGATGCCCTTCCCTAATGCCTATGCAGAGTTTGCAGTAGATATTTTCTCTTTGTGTCCCAATAAAGAAACATCGATGACCACCTAGAATTGAACTTTCAATCTTTCGAGTGGGAAATGAACTTCTTTACCTCTCTGCCATTGTGTCACTCATACTTTGAATTTTCAATACTTCTGCATAAATATGACCTAAAATGTAATCTGTTCTTTACACAAGTCCTAAAATTAGATGATGAGAATCCAATTAAACAAATGTGTCAAAACATTATGCTTGTTCATTCATCAAAGCTCCTTATCTGTGTGTGGCAAAAGTAAATGAAATGTTTGTTTTCAGCAAACAGTTTACCTCCCTTGGGCATCAATAACAGCAACTAAATATTTCCATTAACTGTTGATCAACCATGTACATCGACTTGGAAGACTTTTAGCTCATTCCTTCTTATACAACAGCTTCAACTCAGGGATGTCAGTAGGGATTCCTTGCCTGCTTCAGTTCCTTCCACAACATTTCTATTGGATTAAAGTCAGGACATTAGATTTGGTCATTCCAAAAATTGGATTTCTTTTGTTTTATCCATTCTTTAGTTGTACAACTTGTATGTTGGGGTCATTATCTTGCTGTAGCACCCATTTTCTCTTGAGGTTTAGTTCATGGACAGATACTCTGACATTCTAACATGTAGAATTTACTGGTTTAGTTCAGAATTCATATTTCAATAAATAATGATGCCTTGGTCTAGATAGAGCAAAGCAGGCCCAAACCAAGCAAACACTGTGTTCCACAGATTGTATAAGGCTCTGATGTTGGAATTCAGTGCTTGCCTTTTGCCAAACATAATGCTTTTCATTAAAACCTGGAAGTTACTTTCATCCATCCATGGAACTTTCTTCCAATAGCCTTCCAGTACCTTTATGGTCTTTCACAGAATGTAGATGGGCAGCAGTGTTCATTTTGGAGAGCAATGACCTTCTTGCAATCCTGCCAAGCATACCATTATTGTTCAGGATTCTCTTGATGGCCTTAAACCCTTTAATCTCTGGTTTTCTTTGGCATCTCTTGGAATACTACATGCCTTCTTCACAGTGTGATCTAGGTTGGTCAACCACTCTTGAGTGTAACAAAGGTGTTGATTTGCCTCAATTTGCCTGTGAATTGAGAGCTAGTTGGGTATAGTGGTTAAGATAGCAGGGTAGAAACCAGGAAACTCTGATTTTAGTTCTACCATGGGCACAAACCCAGCAGTGTGACCTTGGGCCAATCATATTTTCCCAGCCTTAGGAAGGAGGCAATGACAAACCACTTCTGAAAAACCTTACCAAGAAAATGGCAGGCACCTGTTCAGACAGTCGCCAAGAATAAACATGATTGAGTGGAAGATTTTTTTTAAAGTACATGATTTGCCTTACAATAATCTGGTGGAGTCCAAAATCTTTAGAAATAGTTTTGTAACCTTTACCAGTCTTATGAGCATCAACAAATGTTTTTCAATGTCCTCAGAAATCTATTCAAGCTATTTTCACTTTGTGGTGAAGATCACACTTTGATATTGAACAAAATTCTGGTCTTTTAAAAAGTAAGGGCTTCCCAAACTCATCCCATTGATGAAGTACCTGATTCTTAATTTCCTTTACAAGTAAACTGATAATCCCAGAGTTTTACATACTTTGCCACACCCAATTAGAGGTAATCCTCAATTTACAACAGTTCATTTAATGACTGTTCGAAGCTACAATAGCACTGGAAAAAATGACTTATGACCATTTTTCACACTTATGGCCATTGCAGTGTCCCCATGATCATATGATTTACATTCAGATGCTTGACAACTGACTCGCTTTTGTGAGAGTTGCAGTGTCCTGGGATCATGTGAAATCAGATTCACTTAACAACCGTGTCTTACTAATTTAAGAATAGCAGTGATTCACTTAACAAATGTGACGAGAAAAGTCATAAAATGGGGCAAAACTCACTAAACAAATTTTTCACTTAATAACATAAATTTTGGGCTCAATTGTGGTCATACGTTGAGGACTTCCTGTGTGTAGCCTTGAGTCATTTTCCTCAATCAATGAAGCACTATAAGGTTTTTGGCACCTTTGTTTAATTGAATTCTTTTTATTTAATCTTGTGTGCGGCACAGATCATGTTATGTGAAGAAATATTGGCAATTTAAAGGATTCACAAGATTTTCAGTAGCATTCTACCAGTACCTTTCAAAATGCAAATGTTGTGATTGTTTTTACAGCAAGAGCAGAAATGGAAATTAATCAGCTCAACTGCAGAAGATCCCTCCAGGACATTCTGTGCTTTCCTGTATGGGTCAAATATTATTCTCACAACTCTATTTAATTGTACCAACCCCCTCCCCCCCAAAAAAAAAATAATTCCAAATTTCAATCAGTTATTTAATTTTCTGCTTTGAGGGGCTGATCACTGTGTCTTCAGGTTCCCATTTCTATAACTTACTGCCTAACCATTTTCTCTTCCTTTCTTTATTTTTAAACAAAGTTATTTTTACAAATATTTTTACAACAAACATACAAACAAAACATAAAAACATAAAACCCTCTTTCTATTATATACATACAGTGTGTCAGTTGGTTACAATCTTTTGTGCTATCCTTTTTTTTTACCATTATTCACAAGTTATATAAATTCTCACCTTATCAGTCTAGCTTGTGCTCATGTAATATTAATTATTAAACATTCATTTGACTATTTTTCCATCATTTTATACGAGATATTCTAATTTTCATTATGATTTAATCTTATACATTCATCCAATGGTTATATATTTTATATTGTATTCTATATCAATCTATTAACTTTTATTGTAAGGCTTACTAATCTATTTCTTTACCATGTCTTTTTTGTCTAACCATTGATAAAATAAATCCCATATCATATAAAATTGTTTATCCTCTTGTTCTCTAATTTCAAATGTCAATTTACTCATTTCGGCACAGTCCATGATTTTCTTAGTAATTTCCTCCTGCATAGGTATTTTTTTCATTTTTCCAATTCTTAGCAAATACAATTCTAGCCTCTGTTAAAATATTTACAATCAAATTCTCTTCCTTTCTTGAGTACTCTGTGTCAGTAATGACAATTCCAAGTGGCTGATATTGTTTCTGGGCTTACTAAGCAAATGCATATCTAATTACATTTAAGCTACCTGGAAAGTCAAGTTCATCAGCTTTTGGTTGGAAACAAGAATGCCTGAGATGGTGTTACTGGCTCTGTTTCAGTGAGTAACCACATTCTGTGCTACCAGTGTAGACAGATTCAGAATTTATAGATCAGACTATGGACCTTCTGTCTTTAATTTATCTTATTTTATAAATTATTAAAAGCTCTTATTTTTCACATTAAATATTGCCTAAACACCATGGATAGCTTCTGAAAAGCCCTGGGAGAAAGTTAGAAATGTGGGCAAATTTGAAACACACTATTGTTCAATGGAAGCTACAAAAATCACTTTGACTGGATTGTTCCCAGCTGAGACAATTTACATTTCCGTAATTACTTCTTCACCTACAGTTGCTCTTTGTTTGATTTTCTGTAAAGTGTGCCCATTAAAAGCCATGACCGATATATTTATGATAATTTGTTTGTATTTACCACAGAAATAAGTTGTAACCAAACTGAAATTTACCTTTAGTATTTTCAACCGATTAAGAAAATTAAACTGGTTGCAGAGGATTGACCTTAATTATAGATGTGATGCTAGTACATCATTTCTTTTCCTTAGGGTACTTTCTCTTTTAAATTTTCCCTAACCCAAACTGCTATGAGTATAATTTTTATTGCAGAAAAAATATCACCTCTCTCTCTGTATTTTTTCTCAATAAGAATACAAACAGTTTCAAGATGAATGGAAGGAGGAATTTCAGTTGGGGATAAAAATACAGTAGAAGTTTGCACTTTTCAAGATGTTGGCCTTCAATTATTTGTAAAGAAAAAGCTTCAAATTATAGCACTACTTCCTTCATACCAAATTATATACTAGTGTCTCAGAAAAATATTGCAGAGTGTTTAGGGAAGCAAGCCACATTCCCTTCAGATCCTGATATAGCCCAACCTGTTTTTTTTTTAATCCCCAGGATAACTGGCAGCTACTCAACTCAAAACTTATTCTTTTCCAAATATTATTTCCACAGTTTCTTTAGCAAGATTTATTGAGAAGAAAATGAAGATGGGGTTACAGGAATTTCAGCAAATTCACTATTTCCTCTTTAAACCAATATAACCCAAAGTATAATTTGATGGAAAATTGTTCAATTTCTTTTTTTTTAACAAACTTTATTGAATATACAACTAAAATAATGAACAAACACATACACAACATAGAAAAAAAATGGAAAAAACCCCACAAAAAATGAACAAATAAAATCAAGTAATTCCATTATCAAGAGTTTGTGGTTCCTTATTTGTTGTCATTATTGGTGTCATATTTACAAGTAAATCTTAATGTGAGTATGTGATTACTACCTCCTTTACAGTTAACATTATTTACTGATATATTTTCTGTATTTATATTTATATATTTACATATTTCTATCTTTGTTCTATCCAGTCATACCAACGTTCCCAGTTTTTGTAATATTCTGATGATTCTTTATCCTTAAGTGCTAGGGTCAATTTATCCATCTCTGCACAGGTTGCTATTTTCTGAATGATCATTTCCTCTGTTGGAATGCCAGCTTATTTCCAACACTGTGCAAAGGCTAGTCTAGCTGCAGTAAGTATGTGCAATATTATATATTTGGCTTTTTTATGTAGTTGTCTATTAAGTATCCCTAATAGGAAGAATTCTGGTTTTAATTCAATTTGCTCCGCCGTTATTTTCTCCAAACATTTTTTGATTCTGTGCCAAAATCTTTGGGCTTCCGTGCAGGACCACCACATACGAAAGAACGTTCGGTGTTTCTTTTTACATTTCCAGCAATTCGGATTCATGTTAGGAGACATCTTCACTATTCTCAGAAACAGATGCCATCTACAAAATATTTTATAGGCGTTTTCTTTATATGTTACTGATTTTGTGATTTTATTATTCCTGATCCAGACCTTTCTACGTCCAATATTTCTACTCCAAGCTATCATATTACCTTTGACTACTTTCTCCTCTAATTCTACCTCTAACAAATAGTTATAAAATTTGGTTATATTTTTTTTATCTGGACCTAGTAAGATTTTATCTAATTGTTGTAACTTACTGTAAATTCCAAAACTTCTTTTATCCTGTCTGTATTTGTTTTGAATTTGCAGGTAAACCCAACCGTCTACTCGTAGCCCTTGTTCTTGGAGATCTTGCCATGGTTTTAAAGTTCCTTGTGCATCCAGAAGATCTTTGTATTTTATCATCTTGTAAAGATCCAAATTATTTGGATGTATCATCGCCTCCATCATTGAGATCCAAATTGGGATTTTTAGATAATATTTTTTCTTTATTTTATTCCAATTAACCAGTAAGGAGTCTCTAATTATATACCTGTGGAAATAATTCTGTTTGGTTTTTCCCATGTCCCATAAAAATGCACGCCATCCCCTCTGTAAATCATGGCCTTCTAGGAAAAATAGTGTTTTATTTGACAAGTTTACCCACTCTTTCAGCCATAGTAAAGAGGCTGCTCTGTGATATAATTCTCAATTTGGGAGTGCCATACCCCCCTGCTCTTCATATCTTGCATTGTTTTTAAATTTATTCTTGATTTTTTTCCCTTGCCATATAAATTTTGTGATTATCCTATTAAGTTCCACAAAATAGTTTTTATGTATTTTTACTGGTATTGTCTGGAACAAATAAATTAATAAATTTAGGGAGAATGGTCATTTTAATGGAAGCAATCGTCCCTAATAGGGAGATTTGCAATTTAACCCATAACTCTAAGTCTTTTTTAACATGTTGTCGTAATTTGCTATAATTATTTTCCATTAAAGTTTTACAATGAGTCATCAGCCAGATTCCTAGGTATTTAATTTTTTTAACCACTTGTAGTCCCATTGCCTTTTCCAATTCTAACTTCTGTTTTTCTGTTAGGTTTTTAGTTATTAATTTCATTTTTTCCCTGTTAATTTTAAGTCCTGCAACTTTCCCAAATTGATCTAGCTCTTTCAATAATTCTTGACCTGTTTCAATTGGGTCCTCATCCGCAAATGACTGCAGTTTATGTTCTTCTTTCTTTATTTTTAAATCCTTTATTCCTGGGTTCTGTCTAATTGTTGAGCAGTGTTTCTGGTGATGAGGTATGGAAAAGTGTTCAATTTCTTTTTAACAGCTTTCCTGTGCAGTGGCAGACTGGTAAAGTCCGTTCCCTGATAATAAAAGGATTTACAACTGGTTGTTTCCTCAACAACTTCCTAAATCTTTTGTCAGTCTAGGAACCATTACAATCTTGCTAGTTTTTCCAGGAGTTCAAGAAAAAAAAAGTTAGGCTATAAAACCATTGTATTGAGCTTAATGTACATATTTGTAGAATATAATAAAATTTCCTTAAAAGGGAAAAAAAGGCTAATAATAGAAATAATAGTAATCATAATCTTGTCCTTGGTTGAAACTACAAAATGTATTTGATCCTTCATATCTTGCAGAGATTAAAATTATAACACTAGAATGCAACATAGTTACAGAAAGAGTAGAGCTGCTCTTAATAAATCTAAATATGACTGATGGGTAGAACAGGGCTGTTAAACTCATGGCCCATGGGCCAGATGTTGTGTCACAAATTGACCATGGCCATGCCTAGTTTAGTGAAGGGGGGAAATTTGTGATAGGTCACATGACAATGCCATGACAACACAAGTTTGATGTTCTCACTCTGTAAGAATTGCCAACCTGAGTTAGGCAAGGACATGCAAGTTCAGGGCTAAATTTCAGAGTTTATTATAGTGAAATTTGAACTTGTATGCAATACTGATGCAATATTGGATATTCTGTCCAAGGGTTAATTGTTCAAATTTGACATAGCTTGTTCTTTGTGGCCTTCCAATAGCAATTCATTGTGGTTATTTATTATTTTTTAAATAAAAATGCATGCTTCTATTTAATAAAAACACAACAAATATTTTTCTGACTTCTTAATGATAATCATAGTCTTCTTAGTCCTTCAATTTGGATTCCTGTCAATAATTAGCCAGTTGCTGTTCCTTACCCTGCCTAGTATTCTTGAAAATTGTGCTTACTGTACGTGGAGGATAGAGTCTGTAACTATTGGAAGGGACTCAACACCCTCAAAAATGCTGTTTCTTGTTCAGATCAATTTACCTGTGATTATAAAACACAGCACATCCTATACTGATAAGGAATACATACTTGGTGATAACTGTTAAAGTCAGTGACAATGGTGACTGGATGACTGCAATTTCAATCTTAAGATATAGCTTAAAATCAAATCTTAGGCGCACAAAGTAATCATCTGCAAATAGGCAAAATTCATAACAGCACAAAGATAAACAAGAACCTTGCTCTTATGAACTCCATAATTGTTCCTTCACAGAGAAGCAAACCCCCAACTGTTATATGTAACATAAATGTTATATGTAACATAAATGTTGCAGTATGCCCCCTTAATTTGCAAAGCTAGTTTTAATTTGTCTTGTAAGTTATAGTAATGCACTGGAAAACCAAACTACTATGTTTAGCCTGATCTATGGTATCCTAGACTTCCACTACAGCTTTGAGAAGCAAGCATTATGAGTAATCTATTCTTT
Organism: Laticauda colubrina; assembly: GCA_015471245.1. Taxonomy (NCBI): domain Eukaryota; kingdom Metazoa; phylum Chordata; class Lepidosauria; order Squamata; family Elapidae; genus Laticauda; species Laticauda colubrina. The sequence goes on along the minus strand of BLBF01000039.1, from coordinate 7,805,411 downwards.
CAACTGCTATGTATGTCAACAGTGGGAGAGTTTGCATAACCGTTGCCATCCTTCTAACTAAATCTTCTGTTATGTAGCAAGAGATGGTGCAACTTTTTGAGGATTGTAGATGAATATGGCTTGATAACTCAGTTGAAACAATAGAAAAAGATCTTCTATTGTGGATTCCTTTATGTATTATCATCAAGTTATTATCTTGGTTTTGTTTCATCTATTATAAATGAAATGCATTTACATACTTAATTATTTCATTAAATAATAATTCTTAACTTATGGGTATGAGAAATTGGTCTAAAGCACATCACTGTTCAGTTTCTTCCAATGTGTCAGGCGGAGCTCCATTCAAAATCCAGGAAAGAAATACTTAGACTCTTTAGTTTAGAGAAAAGACATCTTTTACTGAAAGTGAAGTGGTAGCAACCAAAGAATTCTGAATCTGAGAAATTAGGCGCGCAATTCACAAATACAAAGTGATGGAAATGTTCCCACCCCCAATAGTTCAGATGACAC
>BLBF01000039.1:7713939-7804891 GCA_015471245.1 Laticauda colubrina | reverse complement strand
CCCCCCCCCCCATTTACAGAACAGAAGAATTTAACACCTCCAGCTCACTTCCCAGACTTTCCCTTCCTCCCCCCGTTACTTATGGCAGACGAAAGATGCAAAGCAATAGTAGAAGATCTTGAAGGCTGACACAATGTTTGCAGTTTTTACATTAAATTCTATTGTTTTGAATGGGTTGTATGTGTGTATGCAATAGTATTGATTTTATATGGATGGAGAATCCCATATACTATATGGATCACACTCTTCCTTTGAGTACCAATACATCCAGAAACATTCTTGTTCTCTTTATAATTATGAGCCAAAGCTCCAAGTTACTGTTATTCCATTGATTAAAAGAACAATGTTTAAACAAGAACTCTGCCATTGCTAACAATATACATTGGGGGATTCTATCTAAACAATCTAGAACACCTTTATATTACGAAAAGCAATAAATAAGTTGAATTATTTGTAAACAAGCATTATATTACTTTAATTTATTTTTTATTTGTTAGATGTATTGCCAGCTTTAAGCAGGTACACCTTCAGCAGTAACATATGGTAAGCAATAAAATGTTCATGATAAAATATTAAAAGCACATAACTATAAAGTCATAAAAACCCCAAATCATAGCACACTCATTATTTTAAATCCTGTGAAAAAGTATGTTTTCAATAATTTCTATAGGAGACAATTTCATTTCAAGGAAGAAACTATTCCAAGGTAAAGCTGTTGCCGTAGTAATTTAGCACCTTTGGTTTCTGTGCATGTCACAGAAATGGGAAGCCATCAGAAGTTTTTTTGGGGATAAATGAAGTGGGTGGGTTGGCTGGAGAAGATAACAAAATAACAGAGTTGGAAGAACTTTTGAGGTCATCTACTCCAACCCTCTGCTCAGGCAGGAAACCCTATACTGTACTATTTTCAGACAAATGGTTGTCCAATCTCTTCTTACAAACCTCCAGTGTTGGAGCACCCACAACTTCTGGGGTCAAGTCGTTTCACTGGATAATTGTTCTAATTATCAGGAAATTTCTCCTTAGTTCTGGATGGCTTCTCTCCCTGTTTAGTTTCTATCCATTGCTTCTTGTCCTGCCTTCAAGTAATTTGGAGAATAGGTTCTAAGACACCTTCTTCTTTGTGGCAGCCTCTTAGATATTGGAACACTGCTATCTTGTTCCCTCTAGATGGTCTAAAAATACAGTACATAAGATTCAGATAACTTCTTGAAGCGCTTTTTGTAGAATCAATTCTCAGAAGAGAACAGCGCTGACTGATAAGTATAAACTCAGTATAATTCTGTTTAATATCTGTAATTTCATGATCTGCTATTTGGGGTCATTATTAATATGCCACAATTGAAGTGACAAGATGAATGATTGACCCTGTTCTGGTCATTTTTTTAAAAGTGTTCTTAATAGTACATGTAGTCCTCAACTTATGATTACAATTAAGTGCAAAATTTCTGTTGCTAAGCCAATTGTTAAATGACTTTTACTCCATTTTACATTTTTTCTTGCAACAATTGTTAAGTGAATTATTTAAGTTGTTAAGTGGATCGGGCTTCCTCACAGACTTTGATTGTCAGAAGATTTGAAAAAGGAAATCACGTGACCCCAGAATATTGCAACCATCATAGATATCAGCCAGTGACCAAGTGTCTGAATTTTGATGGTGTGACCATTGAGATGCTGCAACAGTACAAGTGTGAAAAATAGACATGTCACTTTTTTCAGTGCCATTGTAGCTTTGAATGGTCACTAAACAAATGGTTGTAAATTGAGGACTACCTATACTGCTACATCTATGCTGATATAATAATACCACAAGAAGAAGTTCAGAAAGAATCTCCAAATGTACATTCAGGCAAAAGTCTGACTCTGCATATCTCCAACTGTTAGTTGACCGAATGTTTCCACTGAATGTTTATTTTATGTCCATGCAATTCAATCGGGAGTTTTAATGCAATGTTAATGCAGTCCTATTTGCTCATAAAAAAAGCCAGCAGACATATCCTTTTCTGCCCTGTTTGAAATAAATCCCTAAAAAGTCTACAGAAACTGTTTCGTTTATTTAACATCATTTGTATCTACTTCCTTTATCAGACTCTTGACTTAATCATACTTCAACTTTAGTATAAAAGCACCAAGTAACTGGGTTTTAGATGAAATAGATGGACATTCCTTCCAGCAAGGCCAAGTGCCTTGGAAGTACTCAACTCTTTGCCAAGACAAAGTAATCTAATACTCTAATGTGCAACAAAAAATCTTTTAAACCTGTAGCTGTGAAACAGTTTTTAAGTGTTGTCATTTCTACATAAAAACAATGAAGATATTCTGAAAGACTAAATAACCTTTTCACAGACTTGTTTAAAACAAGAGAAGGAGTGGGCAAAGATTTAATAAATGGAATCTGGGCAAAAGGTTACAAAAATAACATTGGTATAAGTTTTCTTAAAAGAATATGAATTAGTTATCAAGGATTGGAGTTAACCATTCACAAAGGCTGGGGTGCTTAACAGGTAAAAATTCTATTTGTCCTTTTTTATTTGTGGCAATAATTACATATTAGATCTTGTAAGAACAAAACTAATAATAGAAAATTTTAGAAGGCAACATTTAGAAGGTAAGGTTTCTTTTAATATTTAATATGACATATCTCAGAAATTTTTTTTAAAAAGTGATGTTTTGTAAGAATAACCAGTTATTCTCTGGGATCACTTCAACTCTTTAGTCAGGTATTAGGAAAAATAGCACTGCCATCTTAGGTGAAATGTGTGGGTATGCCAGAATGGGGTTATTTGTGTTGGTACTTAACTATGACCCTCCTACATGTTACCCTTACTTTGCAGCACATCAGCAAATTTCCAACGTTCGGATAACATCCAAAGCTTTTCTATAGAATTGTGATCTCAAGTTCATTAACAAAAGTTAGGATACTATTGTAAAGTAAAATATTCACTGTAGTGTTATAATTATTTATGAAAAAGCAGAAATATTTATTATGTAATAAGATTAAATACTCCTTTGCAGTAGAAAAGTAATTAAGCATGTAGACAAAAAATAAAATTTTGTTATATTCGCCTCCAACTGCAGTATAAGAAAGATACCACTTTAAGTGGTCTCACTCACCTCACAAGATATCCTAAGGAAATCATCCAGATTTAAGGAAAGATCACATGCCCCCCAGAAAGGCAGTAAAAAAAATGAGTGCCATGCTTGTATCCTGCCTCTTGAAAGTATATGTCGCAACTCCAAAGATGGACTGTGTGGAGCTGCGACAACTTATGATTTGATGTGGCAAGACTCACCTCTCCCTCGGCTATAGAAACGGACTTGGCTGTTCCAGACACCAGAGCTTACCGTATGTGGTGTCAAGTAGCAATAGCAGTGTGCCGCATAACTGATGGTGGTCGAAAAAGCAGAGAGATGACGTCAGCAGACTACGATGGGGCCGTGCGAGACCGAAGCTTCATGACTGAGGGGGGGCCATAAGCATGGAGTTGTGGTTAGATAACGGGGTTGGAACAGGGTGGGATAGCACAGGGTGTATGGGGGCAACGTTGGAACGGAGTGCTAGGCAACAGGATGTATGGGAGTAAAGATAAGGAGCTGGTGATTGTTATCATGTTTGGTAGAACCATCCCGGATGTTAGGCAGCAGTGGTGGCCGGAAGATAACTAAACTTATTTGGTCATTAACTCATGAATAATAAGCATAAATACAGCTCTGGATTGTTTGCTTGTTGTTACTCATTGTTACAGCACGAAAGGCAAATTAAAAAACTTCACTGAATCTTCCAATGTGATTGATATTTTTACAGCTCTAATGTCGGACAAATAGCTGAGTGTATACCCCAAAAGGACATTATCAGGAACCACTAAAGCAGTGAAGGAAGACCCCCTGTTTCTTTTCAGGAACAGTGATTAACCTTTTTCCTTCCAAACAGAGCTGAATAGGGAAAATTATCCCATCAATAAACACAGGATTAAACGTCACCAAGCATAGAATTAAACTTCACCAAAAACTAGTTTTAGACCAAAACTCAGAAAGGGTATGTAAACTCACATTTGAATGCCAAGAAGCTTTGCTGAATGTCACTGGTTCCTTGTAATTAAAAGCTTCTTTCAGACAGCTCTGCTTCATTATTCAATTATTTCTTCAAAGTGCTGATCGTTGCACCTCGGCTGGAAGAACTCCAACAGGAGAGTATTTCCTCTCAACAGCAGTGTAAAAAGCTTAAAACAACCCTTCCCCTTTAAGAAAGTCAAGCGGCAAGGCCTAGCAAAGTACCAGCAAAGAAAAAAAAATTCTGGAGAAGCTCAGGCAATAGGAAGTTTTGGTGTACTGCCAAGAATATAATAAGTATTAATGGAGAAATGGAGAGGAAGTTTCGGTAAGCAGGGCAATAAAGATTAATCTAGAAACAACACCAGAATGTTTCCTGCCTTCCTTAAAGGATTAGCCCTGTAAAGTAGAAAAAAACAAAAGGAGATTTCTTCGAACAACTGGTTCTCTGAACTGCTTAGAAAGTTAACAAGAGTTCTAGTGAATAGATGCAAACTGGTAGAATCCCACCCCTGTCTTGAGATATGATAGAATCAAGAAATTTGAAGGTCTCTACTTTTGATACAGTGTTGTCTAGTATAGGAGTAGGGGTAGTATAGGAGGGTTTCTCTTAAAGAAGGGGTAGTATAGGAGGGTTTCTCTTAAAGTCTACCACCATTTCTAAGATTTTGAGTGTGTTCAGTTCCAGACTGTTCCGGTCGCACCACGAGGCTAGTTGTTCAATCTCCATCTGTATGCAGATTCATCATTGTCTTGAATGAGACCAATCACTGTTGTATTATCTGCAAACTTCAGTACTTTGACAGATGGATCATTTGAGATGCAGTCATTGGTATATAGAGAGAAGTGGAGAGAGCACACAGCCTTGGGGGGCAGCTATGCTAATTGTACAGATATCTGATGTGATACTGCTTAGCTTCACCTGCTGCTTCCTATCTGTTAGGAAGGGGTGTGAAACTCACAGCCTGCGGGCCAAATGTGTAATGCGCTGGCCATTCCCACCCCCATTTTAACAAAGGATCAAGATACGTCACGTGATGATGCTGTGATACTGCGAGTTTGACACCCCTGCATTAGACCATCATACCAGTTTAACAGTGAGCAGTTAATGAACTTAACAATGTACTTTTTTTTTCTTTTGACTAATAGTCCCGTTGAATGAAGATGTGTTTTAAAAAATCAACTACTGTACATCCTAAATAATGCAGAGGGCTGTTTATTCTTCATTTCAAGGTAACCATATCAATTTAATGAAAAAGTTGCCAAATCTATTGTGAATACATTATTAAGTTTTAAACTGAAGATGTGCATTGATCGTAATTTTTACTCATTTGATTCAAGGTATTGTGTCAGAAATGGTGTAGGGTCTCCTGCTTGGGTGGGGAATTGGACTAGATACTACAAGGTCCCTTCCAACTCTGTTATTCTGTATTCTGTTTAACTTTTGCAGTTTTAAGTGGTTCACTGCCTCGCCTATATTGTAAGGCCTCCAGTGGTGGGATTCAAATTTTTTTACTACCGGTTCTGTGGTTGTGGCCTGGTGGGCATGGCAAGGGAGCGACACTGTAAAATCTCCAGTCAGAGTTGGTGTTTGCTGTTCTCCAAACTACTCAAAATTTCCGTTACCGGTTCTCCAGAACTGGACAGAACCTGCTGAATACCACCTCAGAAGGCCTCCCGCTTGATAGTGAAACTATCCTGGTACTGAAGCCTATAGGAGGACAATCTGAGGACACTCTCAGTTGCAGGGTCCTCCATGATGGGCAAGTAGAAAGTAGCCTTATCATACATTGTTCCCAAATTGTGGAAGGGGTTGCTTTCAGAATAAGATTTCTCCACATACTCTTGGCATTTTAAAGACAGAATTAAGTTTTTAGAACTAAGAATTAAGTTACCTTTTTTATTATCTGGCTTTCCTATTGAGTTGAAATGTGTCTTTTATTGTTTATATTTTATTAAGATCTTATACACCATCTTAAAAATATTTAGAAAGCATAGCATGTAAACATTCTTTTGGAATTAATTAATTAAAGAAAGAAAGAAAGAATGAATGAATGAATGAATGAATGAATGAATGAATGAATGAATGATAAAAAATAATTGCAAAACTTCATTTATTCATCAACCTATGTGCAAACATTGTGATTTGTATAACGGGGTACTGCCTTGCCAATCCAGAGAACCATGGAGAATAATACTTTGTTTTTGAAGTATTAATGGTCAACAACACATTTCTCTTGAACTTCAGATATTCTAAGATCACTGGCTATGTTAGATGTCAGAAGAGCAGAGCTGGGAGCCCTGAAATTAACATCTGCCGCAGGTTTGACTTCCAACAACATGATAGATTGACTGTACAGACTTGTGGGGATAAAGGAAGAGATATTATTGAAATAAACAATTTGAACAAACATAAAAAAAGAAAAAAACTTTACCTTCATAAAATAAAAATTCTCTGAACAGACAGACTATTCTGAAGAGCAGAAATGGTAGATCAGCTACCAAAAGCCAATATCTTTTAAAAATAATTTTAATAATAATTATATTGAATATGTCAGAGAGTCTTAAAGTTCAGAATAAGAAGAGAATAGAGCTGGAAGGGACTTTGGAGATCTTCTAGTCCAACTCCCTGCTCACGCAGGAGAACCTATACCATTTCAGACAATCGGCCGTCCAGTCTCTTCTTAAAAACCTCCAGTGATGTAGTGCCCACGATTTCTGAAGGAAAGCTATTCTACTGGATAATTGTCCTCACTATTGCACGCTTCTCTTTAATTCCAAGTTGCTTCTCCTTGATTAGTTTCCATCCATTTTTTCTTGTATTGCCCTCTGTAACTTGTACAGATTTGGCTTTAACTTTGGACTATCCTCCAAGATAACAAAAGTAAATAATAAACTGGAGCTGCTAAACAACAGGAGGTGTTTGTCAATCAGGTTGATTCACCTTTTACACATATTCTGTTCCAAAGATGGTACAATCATCAGACTAAAAAAGTAAAAATAAATTCACTGATTGCTGATGGGGAAATTTTTTCAAAAGCTTCTGCATGTAGGAGAAACGGCCAGGTTGGTTCAGACATGTCTAGAGCTACAAAGATAAAAATTATTCAGGCAATGGTTTTCCTGAGACATTCCATGGACATGAAGTTGGACTTTGAAAAAGCAGAATGAAAGGAGTACTTGCACTTTTGACATTTGCTTGCTGAAGAAGTCTTGAGAATACTGTGGATAGCCACCAAAAAGAACAAATGAATTACAATCAATTCAGAGTTCTTTCTCAAAACACAAATTATCAGGCCCATATTTTGGACACATCTTGCAAAGACCCAACACCCTTGGGAAACCCACAATATTGGGAAAAGTGGGGAAAAAGGGAACAAGTGAAGCAAGATGAAGAGACTGAATTATTATAACTATGCACTGCTGGGAGACAAGAAGATCCACCTTGGGGACAGATGATCCGAGAAAGAGTCTATCTAAGTAGTTGCTAAGAATCAAATCTGTCTTGAATCAAGCAGGCTGATTTAATCCCTAAGAGATGTCAATTGGTAGAGTTGTAAATCTCCATTTCCCTTAAAAAAATGCTTGTTTAGACCTGAATCCTATTCAATACAGTAAGGTTTACTCCCAAGGGCAAGTCAATGCAGTCATTTGTAAATAACTCATGAATGATAAATTATCTTATAGTACAACAACAACACAAATATATGTCTTTTTAAATAAAATCCAGAACAAAGTTTAAACTGCAAAAACCCTGACCAATTCTCCCTTCTCTCGGGGAAGATTAAACAAGATTTATATTACCTTCTTGTTACAATATTTCTGAAATAACATAAACAATATATAAAGAGTTAAAAAGTGACTTTAGTATGTGTTATCTTTCAATTGTAAATTAGTTGTAATGTTGAACTGTCACTAAATGAACTATTATAAGTGAACAACTACCTATCTGTACACATGCACAGGACTTAAATATTTGGGGCATATCTATAAAATCATTGGGATGGGTGTATCACTTCAGCCTCTGCCAGGATCTAGCCTGTCTCAGCCATGCTGTATAGGAATATTAAAAAAAAAAAAGGGGGGGGGAATTCTTTGTATCCTTAGTACTGAAGCAATATTGGGAGAATGACTTCTACTGCACATTTACTTTTTTCTCTGTTTCCTTCTTCATTTATCACTATCTTCGTTCAAGCATCATTGCAGTTGATCCAGTATTTTATATCCCAACTGTCCATTTACCGTCTTACATGCAAAGTATAGACAGTTTCACCCAATCTAGAGCCCTCCTGACAGTAGGCACAGAGGTGTCCAGAGGTGGTATTCATCAGATTCTGACCTGTTCTGGAGAACCGGTAGTGGAAATTTTGAGTTTTTTCAGAGAACCGGCAAATACCATCTCTGATTGGAGATTTTACAGTATTCTTCCCCTGCCGTGCCTGCCAAACCACGTCCACAGAACCGGTAATAAAAAAAATTGAATCCCACAACTGCAGGTGTCAAACTCGATTTCATTGAGGGTTGCATCAGAGTTGTGTTTGAGCTCAGAAGGCTGGGGTGGGTGTGGCCAGGGTAGGCATGGCCAGCTCAATGTCAGTCATGTTGGGGGCACCTGTGAAGGCCTGAGTTCTCTGCCAGCAAAAACTGGCTCCCGAGCTCCGTTTTTGGCCTCCTGCAACCCTCTGCCAGAGAAAACAGAGCTCCGGAGGACTGCCAGTGGCCTTCACAAGCTCCATTTTCATTGGCAGAGGCACTGTGGGCTTGTCTTTCACTGTTGACTGGGCAGCCCTGTGGGCCAAATCTAAGAACCCTGTGGACCAGATCTGGCCCCAGGGCCTTGAGTTTGACACCCATGGTGTGGCATAAAGCAATTGAAAATTTCAATCCATTGGCCATAAATCCATTGGTTTGGGGTTCGATCCTTCTGCCTGGTCAGGACACCACATTTGGGAAAGCAGGCATAGACTACTTTGCTGGTGTTGTGATAAATTCAAACTTTGTTCAAGTTACCACATTTCCCGAAGGACTCGTGAAAATGAAATTTGTAAGCAGGATAGTGTATTTTCCATTGGGGTATTTCATATATTTTAGGAAATCATCATACTCTTGACCCATTTCTTACACAATCTAAGTTCAATCCCATTGTGCAAATTGTACGAAGATCTCACTTTTGTCCTGAAGCAAAATGTTCTTTCTCTAAAGTGATACAGAAAATGGTGCAGAAGTTATGCCTTTTCTTAAAATTATTTATGAATTATTTCTATTCAATTGCATGATATTTTACAGCACTCAGGACTATTCTTGGTGTCATCAGTCATTTCAACAAGAAATCAGATGAGTTTCAAATAAGAACAGGACTAATAGCTTTCAACTAGAATTTACTGCATGAGAAAAGATGCAATATGTCTGATAGAAGAAGCTTGTAAATCCGTAAAATACAGTAAACAATTATAGTTCAAATACTTGCTAAATTCATAATTTCACATAAACAACAGTTATCCATATTATCTATCACCCCTAATATAATTCACTAATTACGACAGCCTTGTATGGCGTATAATTCATAATTACAACAGTAATGAAAAAATAATGACCAATGACCAATCCTAGCATTTACAACCTTCGCAGATCTGTAGAGCAAAGGAACATTGAAGTAGGATCATAAGCATAATCACAGGTTCATTTAGCAATCTCTCTTCACTTAACACCAATTCTAAACAAGGACTACCTGTACATGAACTCTTTTTAATAATGCATCGATTAGGCTCAAATAAGGAGGATCCTTGCTCTGGATAACCCACTACCTGTAGATGACCCAGTTAAGTCTGAAGGAGGAGTCAAACACGTCTTAAGTCATGAATCTCTTCATGCCTGCAAGAGATCTAAGTCCAGTCCACCTTGAATTCCTTTCTGTTCTTAACTTCCACATATTTTCCTTAACAATCACTTGGCCAGATTTTTGTAGAGAGCTAAACTAAACTTTATACTCATTTGAACTGCCTGAATCTCCTGATTTCCCTCGTGGTTGACATTACCAAAGGCAGGCCTGGTTTTTCATATTGATACAGGCATCCACCCCATTCTCTGCAATTATAAGTTAATGTCTGTAGCTACCAACTTTCAATCAACTATGACCACAGGTAGTCTTCCTAAGTACTGGATATATATCGCACAATGTAAAACACCATTAAGAAAGCCTGAATCAAGGCAGACTTTCCACACAACTATACCAGGATTTAACTTCTTCTCTTGGGCATATTTTGCCCTAATTCCTCCTGGAAGAGACCTTCACTCCAAGATACTAGATGCCCAGAAAGTACATTGTGTCAAGTTAAGACAAGTGTGTGGGTGTGTGGGTGGTTTATGTTACTGCACAGAAAGTGACATTACAAGGGTATAAACTGAGGACAAAATGTGATCAACTTTCTGAGAAAGGAACAGATTGAAACTGAAGGTGCTTTTGATCTGTGGTTGTTTTTGGAGCCCTAGTGTGTGTTTTATTACATATTTTATTTTCTTGCTTACACATGCAGAATTCCTTGGGACTGGGGCAGAACATAAATATTGGAAATCAATCAGTCAATAAATCAGAATATTACTGGAATTCTTAAGTTGATACTTCAACTATTTTCTGGATTAATCATATTAATCTGAAGCTTGAGAGTGTTGTTCCTGGAATTCCCTGATTCCACTTTAGGGAAAAGGTGAAATTGGGCAAAGGAATGGTTGCCTTTGGTGATGCTGAGGAAAGGATTTAAGTATGTCTGGTGTGGGTACAAAACTTATTGAGGGAAAGTCCTGCCACCCATATCCCGTCCTTGGCCCAGACCAGTGGCAGCTGCTTAATGAAGGCCACCATCATGTTCAGGTAAAGCAAGAATAAGTGTGACCTCCCTCAAATTTGTAGATGGTATGTGACCCACAGTTTTAGAACTCCTGAATTAAATCAGTTTTCTACCTTCATGCAATGCATGTAATCATAAGCTAACTCAAAAGATGAAGCAAAGCAACACTAGCAGTTACTAAACTTACAAGGATGCCTTATGCAAGCACAGCCAAAATGTAGAAGTAAAAAGAAGCCCGCTACCAAAGCATTGGGCATCCTTCCAATTTGTCTAAGTGACACCAGTTGAGTTCAACGGCAGGTATCTTCTAAGTATGTCTCGGTGAAGGTGAAATCATGATTGCAATTCTTTTTTAAAAAGAGAACTAATGAAGTAACTGGAAATTATAGGCAAAATCAAATTTTGGAGACAATTTTCACCTTTTGCCTTTCCCCACATAGAGACTTCAATCTCGGAAGGATTTATAAATACAAAAGGAATGGGGAATTGACTTCCTTGTCATATGCCCTTGATGAATTACAACTGAAGGTAACTGAGATAGTTTCAAAAGGACTGGTAAAAAATCTCCAGCAAAGTGAAGCATAAAGGATTTAAGTAAGTACATGAAGAGAAACTGGGTTTTCAGCTTGATTAGGGTTGTCATGGCCCCTGATCATTTATGTTTTTTTCTATTATTTCCATCTATGCCAATGACTTTTTGTGCAGAAATACTCCACATATATGTGGCTGATAAATTTTGTACCTCCTTAAAATTATAATTATCACACTAGGAAGATAAAGGGGTTTTTGTGTATGTTCTTTTTTGTTTTCATGTTTTGATACATGGTAATTTTTAAAAGTGCTCAAAAAGTTGATATACCTGGAATTTTTTTTTAAATTTTCTTAGTCTTTTCCTAATGGTAAGGAAAATAATCTATATTTTACTGAGAATATTGTGAACAGATAAAAAGCAAACAGATGGATCATTAAACAAATCAACTCAGAGTTCTCACTAAAGGAATAAATGAAGTCTCAAGCTATCTTACACTGGATACATTAACTGAAGACCTGGATCTCTGGAAAACATTCTAATGATAGGGAAAAGTAGAAGAAAAGAGTGGATGTCCAGCAGCAAGGTAGATGAACTCATTTACAGTGACAATAAGTGCACTGTTGGACAAACTGAAAGATAAGGTTAGAGTTAAATCATCATGGAAAAAGTCTACTTAAGTGACTGCTAAGAGTCAACAAACTTTTGACGATCAATCAATTAATGTGTTTAAAATAGAAAAGTGACAAGCAAATATGAATATGAGCAGAAGCCACAAACAGATATTTCTGTTTCCATTAAGAGTGCTCAGACAGATAAACAAAATTATATCTTTATAAAGCCTTGCTGGATGATTTTATTTTCTGATATACAATTTTGTTAAATGCTCTTAAAAACATGATATATTACCTTACCACTGGGGGGCAGCAGCCAACACAGAATCTCACCTTTTGAGACCTTCTCCCATTTTTTCCTCCCTGTAACAAGAAATCCAAAACATTACGAAGCTATATACTTTTATTTAATAGCATATTTCGTATTTTGTTGTGTAAAAATAATTTTAATCAATTATTATTATTTGGAAAAAAACATACAATATTTTCATTACATTGTTTTGTCTTCTCTTGTTTTATTTAATTTTGATTATGCTGCTGAGAATTAAATAAAAGCATTCTAGTGCTGTTATAATATCTATATTATCTTTTGTAATGTGAAACTAATACAGCAGCAATCCAAGACCTACAAAATGATGCAATACTTCCAAAACTCAATTTCCCTCTTGCAACTGGACATCCAAGGAGCACAGTATTAGCACAGCAAAATTTAAACACAAAACTGAATCCTTAAGTATTACATCACATGCATGTTATTAAAGTATCTTGAGAAATCCAGTAAGGCTCCAGGTGAATGTTCTCCTTCCATTTTCACAGATATATTTTTTTCACAAAAATAGAGATCAATACCAACAAAAACAAAATAATCAGAGAACTGACTTCTCAAAAAATTAGGGACTTCTGCATCTCAAACAGTGTTTCATAACCTCAGCAAATTTAACATGTGTGAACTTTAATTTCCAGAATTCCTCTTGCTGGAGATTCTAGCTGGGGAATTCTGGGAGTTGAAGTTCATACATCATAAAGTTGCTAAGATCAAGAAATACTGCCTCAGACAATAGTGCAAAACCACATTGGGTCTAGGAAAGGAAATACCCTGGCATTCTCTTTGCCTTACAATGAACAGACTCAGGTTAAGCTGAATATCTGAGAATGTCTTAAGCCACAATATGCTTCCCTTCTCATATTGTTCCACAAAAGGAAAGAAAGTTACACTAAAGTCAACAGTTTTTGGATTGGAAGGAGGGAAGGAAAAATGGAACATCTCCTACCCTCCAGAGTTCCTCAGGACATTAGATAGATCTTTGCCAGAAAAAGTTATAGTCAGAGCCTGTCTGTGCAAATTTGCATATTCCCATGGAATAACCAGCTAACAAATTTTCTCACGCTACTAGGCCACAGAACATATTGCATAAACTGGTTTCCCTTGCAATGTGTTGCAATTGCTAATGAGTTGTTCTTTCATCCTATTTGGACCTGCTCACCACTAGCACTAGACTCTAAGAAGCAGAGTAAAGAGAAGTTGGAGAGAGGTAAAGTAAAAAATATGCCCAGCAAAAACTCAATTCATTTGTATACTTGTATGGGGATCATTATCAGGAAATAAAAAGTAGAGTTCAAAACCGATTGGAGAAAAGGGGCATTTTTTACTGTTCTACTTTTCATGGCAGCATGATTAGAAATAATCAATATTGTATAATGATTCTGTCTTGCTGATGTCCATGAATAAATCTCAAGGACAGTAAGCCTTTGGAAGAAGAGTTGGCAACTACAGTTGGAAATGTGAGTTCCTTGTGCTTAGTATCCTAGGCATGTGAATAGATAAATCTTCTGTGTTGTCATCCAAGTATAAAGGAGAGACAAATTGAAATAAACCAATGTTGCCCCATCAGCTTTGTTCCTCAGTGCAACTCTGTCCTCAAGAGACAATGACTTTAACATTAAAGTTGGTTAATCAATCAATCCAAAATATTCCTGTCACTTCTCTGGATCAGGCGATAGATCATAATATGTTTGGGACATGATATCTCAGAAAAAAATTAATTATAGACTGGACCATATTGGAGATTATCCTCATTTATCAGAGCCTCATGTTTGACAAAACTTGTATTTCTCACAAACAAATAAATCTCATAAAAGTTTGTTGTAATGGTTTTCTTGTTCTGCAGTAATGGATAAAATTTGTCAGGAAAAGCTACCTATTTTTGAATCATTAAAAGAGATTAATTCCTTTAAATTTTCATTTTTATACAGTTGAAACCTTGCAACCTTGATGTTCATAGACCGAGTTAGGTGGTATTGACAAACATCATAGCAGCTCCAATGACAAAATATCTTACTGCATTTCAAAGAGTAATTTTAGTGTAAGACGTCTGCAAGTTTATGTGGAGAATTTATTCAGCCATCTCCTGTCCCTTAAGGTAGGAGAGTGCCAATGATTAAGAGAAAAGATAGCCCAGGGCAGGATAAATGATGATCTGCATGAGTTTTATCATTCTTGCTCCTCTGAAACTTTATGGAAGATACCAGCAGCTGTTACTCATGAACTATTTTCTATTTTCTTAAGTCTGGATTCGGATTTAGCCTGTTGTGTGGGCACATTACTAACATCATTTCTGCAATCCTACAGACCTACAGAGTTCAAATCACTCAATATTTTTTAAAAACAATTCATTTGAATTATGTGACCCTAGCCTAAGGTTCAAACTTTAGTTATTGGGAAATACTCTCATGTCATTCAATACTTGAAATGGAAATTCATCCTTCCTTAGAAATGTATCATTGTGTAATATTGAGTGATGTTTAATCTGATTTCCATGAAAAATGAAGACATAGTTGCTTGGGAAACCAAACTGCTTGTTATACTGTGAGCCACCCAGAGTTGCCTTGAACTGCAAAATGGAGGGGGGCATATATATTTAATAAATAAACAAAGAAATACATTTAGTATAGTAATGTTCTTGAAAATAATGCAGAAATTCCAGTTCATCTCAAATACTTTTAGAACATTGTCCTCCAAGGCAGTGTTCTAGGACCAACTCTCTTCATCCTCTACATAAAATGACCTCTGTGAGCAACTGCGTTCTCTTTGCTGATGATGTAATGTTCAACACCACAGACAATACTGCTACCCTTCAAAAAGACCTTGACAATGTATCAGAATGGTCAAACAAATGGCAAATGACTCTGTAGTTTCTTCCCCAAACCCCAAAAACTTTAACCTTAGACTGTCTACTATTGACCTCACCCCTTTCCTAAGAGGTCTGTAGGGGGCATGCATAAGCGCACCAGTGTGCCTACCGTCCCTGTCCTATTGTTTTTTTTCCTTATATGTATCCATGTATTCATAACTGTTTTTATTTATACCTATTATCTTGTAAGCAATTGACAAAAATAAATAAATTAAATAAATAAATAAATAAATAAATAAAGCTTGGCATAAAAAAAATCTCAACAAATAAATGCTCTGTCCTTCATACTGGCAAAAAAAATCAGAAAATGAAACACAGACTGAATAGTCAAGATCTTGCTGATGATCCAAACTCTGTCAAGGATCTTGGAATACTCATCTCTAATGACTTAAGTGCTAGAGCCCACTGTAACTATGTTACCAAAAAGGCGTTAAGAGGCGTTAACCTAATCTTACGTAGCTTTTTTCCTGGTAATATTACACTATTAACTAGAGTATACAAAACATTTGCAAGACCAATACTTGAATACAGCTCATCAGTCTGGAACTCACATTACGTATCTGATATTAACACAGTTGAGAAGTCCAGAAATATTTCACAAGAAGAGTTCTCCGCTCCTCTACTCGTTGCAGAATACCTTGTGCCACAAGACTAGAAATTCTAGACCTAGAAAACCTAGAACTATGCCGCCTTCGGTCCGATCTAAGTATAGTATATAAAATCATACACTGCAATGTCCTACCTGTCAATAAATACTTCAGCTTCAACCATAACTGTTGTAGAGCGGCAGAATAATCTGAGGCAGACACAGAGCGAAACTTCAGCCTTTTTACTTTATTGAAAAAATAAAGGGTTGCCTTTATCGCTAACAAGGCAGCCAGCTAGCGGACAACAGCTGATGCCATTTTGACAGCTCCCTTTTATAGCCAGCTGTCAAATGGCATCAGCCAATAGGAACAGTCCGTGTTCCCACTGGAAACATGGACCGGAGTGAAGACTTCAGCTTAGTCCCTTGTGAACGCTACACTTCTTTCCCCTAGCACAGAGCATGCATAGTCTTTAAGATCATTTGGGCACTTGCGCAGGCGGCCAGATCTTCTGAGTTTTGACGAAGTGGCTGCAGGAAGGGACTTCTCTGCTTTCTGGGCAACTTCTGGTGTCAATGAAGTTGGTGCCCCAGCTTCAGGCATCTCTGGACGAGGGACTGATGGCAGATCGGATAGGCTTGCATTCTTGTCGGATCTGATGGAAGTTTCTGTGTGCATTGGTCATTTTTCTAATGCAGGGGCATCTAGAGGACCATCTGCAAATGTACTCCAACGTCTCCTAAGCTGGTTGATGTGGTAGTGCCATATGCGCCCATCTTGCAGTAGGACCCTGTAAGACTTAGGATCAGTTACTGCCACAATTTGCCCTGGCACCCATAAGGGGTGCCCTGCATAGTTCCAGGCATAGACTTGGTCATTCTCAGTGGACTCCCTTGCCTGGCTGTCTGACCCCATGGGTGTGACTGGGGCATAATGCGGATGGAGTCTATCTAGGGTGGTCCTCAGGCGTCTACCCATGAGTAGTTCAGCTGGAGACTTATTAGTGGTGGCGCAGGGGGTTGTGTGCTGGGTTAGGAGGTACCTAGCGAGCCGAGAGTGCCAATCTATAGGCCCAAACCTTACCAGGGCTTCCTTAACTGACCTGGCTGCCCTTTCAGCCAGGCCATTACTGGCAGGATGAAAAGGAGCTGTAAGTGCATGCCTTATACCTAGGTTGGCTAAGAAAACCTCAAACTCACAGGAGGTAAACTGGGGGCAGTTATCAGACACAATGGTGTCAGGGAGGCCATGGGTGGCAAAAATTCTTGAGAGAGACTTAGTGACAGCTTCTGAAGTTGTAGAGGTCATTAAGGTCAGTTCCACCCATTTAGAAAAGGAATCCACCAATACAAAGAATGTGCATCCATGAACAGGGCCAGCCCAATCAATGTGTACACAGGACCAAGGGGTCCCAGGATCTTCCCACCTGCCTGGAGTGGATGTGCGTAACGCAGGTCTGGTAGCCTGGCATGGCTGACAAGCATTTACCCAACTAGTAATCTGAGCATCCATGCCTGGCCACCATAATTAACTGCGAGCCAGGGCCTTCATCCTGACAATGCCGGGATGGCCCTCATGCAGGACCTTTAAAACTGAGTTCTGCAATTTCGAAGGGATAACTACCCTAGTTCCCCAGAGTAAACAGCCTTGCAAAGAAGATAGTTCCTGCTGGTGACTCTTGAAAGGTAGGAATTCAGGGGCATAAGGAATTGCCAGCCACCCCCTTCCCACCCAGTCAAGAACTTGGGCGATTATCTTGTCCCTGGAAGAGTGGGCAACGATATTGAGGGCAGTTATGGGGAGTTTGAGATCATTGATCTGTAAAACAGCATTTGTTGGTGTAGGATCCTCCACAGGAACAGGCAGTGGACAGCGACTGAGAGCATCAGCATGGCATAGACTCTTGCCAGGGTGATGAACAAGTTTGTAGGAATAGGCAGCCAGAAATAAGGTCCACCTGGTCATTCTTGGAGACAAAATCAGAGGGGGTTCTCTTTCGCCAGACAGAAGGCCTAACAGTGATTTGTGATCAGTTACCAGCTTGAAAAAGTGTCCATAAAGAAGTTCATGGAATTTTTTGACAGAAGCAACTGCAGCCAGAGCCTCTGGTTATAGTTGCGCTCAGCTGGGGAAAAAGTCCTGGAGAAAAAGGCAATGGGTGCTTCAGAACCGTTAGGCAGTCTATGACTTAAAACAGCACCTATGCCAAAAGGAGAAGCGTCAGCAGCTAAAACTAAAGGCAACTTGTCATTAAATTGTATCAGGACAGCATTAGATGTAAGTAATGATTTGATAGCGTGGAAGGCATGGGCTTCCCTAGGTCCCCAGTGCCAGGGGGATTGTTTGTCTAAGAATCTGTGAAGAGGCTTTACAACGGAAGCTTTATGAGGCAAGAATGAAGCGTAAAAGTTAAGAAGTCCTAAAAAAGCTTGGAGCTCAGTCTTGTTAATTGGTGTGGGTGCCTCATGAATAGCCCTTACTTTGGATTTGATTGGGTGAATACCAGAGGCATCAATTTTGTATCCCAAAAACTCTACCTGTGGAGTGGCAATAGTGCACTTGTCTTTTTTTAGTTTAAGGCCATGCTGTCTGAAACGATCGAGGACTCCTCTCTTTGCAGTAGCTGTGGCTTGTCAAGGACAGATATTAAAATGTCATCAAAATACGGAACTACGCCCGGTAATCCTTGGAGAAGCCTTTCCATTTAGGATTGAAAAATCCCTGGGGCTACACTTTGGGGCTACGCCAAATTGGAGGCGCCTGCATTTAAAAGCGCCCCTGTGCGTAACAATAGTTTGTAGTTTGGCAGTTGTGTCATCAACAGGGAATTGTTTGTAGGCCTGTGACATGTCCAATTTAGCGAAAATGGTTCCTGGCTCAAAAGAATGTAGAAGGTGCTGGATAACAGGGACTGGATAGGCGCTGATTTGTAAATATCTGTTCAATGACGTCTTATAATCAGCGCAGATTCTCATGCTCCCATCTTTCTTCAGGGGTGTCACTATTGGGGTTTCCCATTTTGTGAAGTCCACAGGCTCCAATACACCTTGTTTAATTAATTTGTCCAATTCAATGTCTAATTTGGGGCGAATTGCAAATGGTACCCTTCGAGACTTTAAACAGATTGGTACTGCCTGAGGGTCCAAATGGAAAGATATTGGGGTTCCTGAATAACAGCCCAGCCCCTCACTGAACACATCAGCATAGTCATTAAACAAGGTGTCCACTTTCAGCATTTGTAATAGAGTGGATCTCGCTTATATGGAGACCGAGGGCAGGGAACCAATCTCACCCCAACAGGCTAGGGAGGGCACCATCCACTATCACTAAAGGCAAGTGACCTTTAAAATTTTGAAATTGTACAAAAAAATTGCCTTTTCCGACTGGGATGGTTTTGCCCTGGTAGTCATGTAGGATTAACTGGCAGCCGTGAAACTTCTTCTTAGTCATTCTGGGAAGTAGTTGCTTCAAGGTGCTCCATGAGATGATAGACAGTGCTGAGCCTGTGTCAACCTCCATCCTGCAAAGTTTTCCTTCTATAGAAACAAAAACACTGATTTTGTTAAGAGCCTTGGTTAGTCAGCTTGGCTTGATCGGTGGTAAAAAGTCTTCAACTTGTTTTTGGAAATGTTGGGTTGTTTGAGGCTTTTGGACAAAAGTCTCCCCTGCTTGACAGATCCTGGCTAAATGACCCTTCCTTTGGCATTTTAGACAAATGGCATTCCTGAATTTGCAGGATGCCCTGAGGTGGTTTCCTCCACAGCTTAGGCAAATGGGCTGAGACCGTGGAGGTGGATTGGGGTTTGGCCTGTTCTCCCCTTGGCTGGTTCTTTGCTGCCTGAGGCGATTTACATCATTAGCCCCTTCAGAGCCTTCTTCTGAGGAGACTTCATCGTAATGGATGGCTGAGCTGCTCTGGCTAATTGGATTTCCCTGAATTTCTGCTGCTGAAAGGGCTGATAGTTCAGCAGCTTGGGATTCTTCAATTGCTAACTTAAGGGTTAAATCCCCTTTAGCCAGTAAACGTCTTTGTAGCCTTAAATCCCTGGCTCCACAAACTAGTTGGTCTTACAACATGTCTTCCAAATAGTCTCAATGCAATGGTCTCAAAACCCACAATGCAAGGCAACTGTTCATAGGGCAGCCATGTACCCACTAATAGTCTCTCCCTCAGCCTGAATTCGCCTTCTAAATGCATGACGCCTGGCAATTTGGGATGGCTTAGGTGAATAGTAATTGGAAAGAATTTCCTGCAATCCTTCTCATGGAACAGTCTTAATTGAACGTGGGGCCAGTAATGCCATAGCAGTGTCAAATACTGTGGCTCTGCAAAAACTTAAAAAGTAGGACTTTTTCCCATGGTCAGAAATGTCAGCAAGGTCTATGGCATCTAAGAAACAGTCAAACCAGTTCCTGTAGGACTCCCATGTTTCTGCTGTTGGTCTGAAAGGCGGGAATTCAGGGTTCAAAGTCATCTCGACTCAGCGGTTCCGGATCTGTCAAAGAAAGTTGAAATTCGCACTCGCAAATAATGACAGTAGCTCTTAAAGTGACATTCAGCTCAGTAGTGACTTTGCCTCTTTTTTTAGTGACTTCGGCTCTTTTTGTAGTGACTTCGCTCAGTGATTCTTTGCCCGGTTGCTTCTTATATGTATCCCGCCCTCGTCGCCAGTGTTGTAGAGCGGCAGAATAATCTGAGGCAGACACGGAGCGAAATTTTAGCTTTTTTACATTATTGAAACAATAAAGGGTTGCCGCGGCTGCTACGCTTACAAGGCAGCCAGCTGGCAGACAACAGCTGATGCCGTTTGACAGCTCCCTTTTATAGCTGGCTGTCAAATGGCATCAGCAAATAGGAACAGTTCGTGTTCCCACTGGAAACATGGACCGGACTGAAGACTTCGGCTTAGTCCCTTGCAAACGCTACAATAACACAAGAGCAAACAGTAGATACAAGCTATGGTTAATTGCACCAAACTTGATTGCAGGAAATACGACTTCAGCAACAGAGTAGTCAATGTCTGGAATACTCTCCCTGATTCTGTGGTTTCTTCCCCTAACCCCAAAAACTTTAACCTTAGATTGTCTACTACTTGACCTCCCCCTTTCCTAAGAGGTCTGTAGGGGGCGTGCATAAGCGCATCAATGTGCCTACCGTCCCTGTCCTATTGTTTCTTTTATTTTTTTAATTTTTCCAATGTCATGTATTCATAACTATGCTTTTGCTTATAACTATTATCTTGTAATCAATTGACATAAATAAATAAATAAATAAAAATAAAAAATAAATTGTCAGTGTCAGGCCAAGAACAATGTAACACAATTCATCCAAACTTTGCTTACACCATGTCGGCAAAACTTTGCAAGACTAAACCTATACTACATTAACTTTGATATATTCAGAGATTTTAGGGAGTGGCTACCCTGAGTCTCTTCCTCTTCCCATGATCAACTGCACTGTACTATCTCTGGTCTCATCCTTCTCCTTGAAATGTGCTTTGTGCTTCCTGTGAAGTTGCTGCCTTGCTGTAGTCCATCACATCGCTTCCACTTTGAAGAGACATTCCAACAGTCACTGAAGCAAATGATAACCTGATGAAATGTATACTCTGGGAACTATTAAGAAGGGACTGTCTTCGCCCCCTCTGCCTCACACAAACCTATCTGAAATTCTGAACTGAGTTGTCTCTTACTCTTATGGAATGCATCACATCCCCATCTACTAAATCCCCTCCCCCTGCTCGGGCTACCACTGATGACAGATATTTTGCTGGAAGCTCTGAACGTTAAGGAAATGTTTGTGGTAGAGATTGATCCTTCTGTTATTTCTGCAACAAAATTCTGGAATTCAATCCACTGTCTCCATCTTCTCCCTCTAATAGGAAAGGCAAAGCCATGGTTGAAACTGGCAAAGGTTGGAGCCACTTGGAGGTGACCATTCCCTGCAGAGACATGAAGAATATGAGGAGGTATGGATTCAGGTGATGGAAAGGCAAGGAAGACAATCCCCCAAATATACTGTACCTTAGCAACTATAGAGGCTATTGTTGCCATCTCTAGATCATTCAAGGTGATGGCTGCAACATTTCACTTTAGTGCTCAGTGTGATTTATATTCAAATTTGGCAGAAGATGGATTATATGAAGTACTGCAGAAGTATTTTGATTTTTTTTCAGGCTGTGTGTTTAAAAAAATCCTGAATAACTGTTCAAGATTTTTTTTATAATTTTTCATAATTTAAAAGTTATAAACTTGCTTTTTATAAATTTAATTTTTAATATTAAAATAGTAATATTGATTTCTACATATTGTTTTTAGCTGAGTGGTATGCTGCCCAGAGTAACTTGATTGTGAGGGGTAGCTACCAACGTTCCCTCTAATTTTCTATGTGTCTGAGCAAACACATCAACTCCTTGAGCGGTCCCTTGGACCACTGTGAGCAACATCAGACATATGCACTGTGGTCAGGCCAGTATCGCATCCATCCAACTAGCACGATTTATTAAAAGAATCAAATTACAGCATTTATATTTCCGTTAGAATTCTTTTAATTAAGTGCTTTACCAAGCTTACAATGAAAAGGACAACATACTTGTTAACCTGTGTATGATGATAATACTATTCGAAGTATAAATGTTTGTTTTTAACTACAGCAAAACATAAATTGCCAACCAAGCCAACTATAAACTCAATTTTCATTGTGAAGCTCTGACTTGTATTACAAGTACGAGTTTGAAATGTCAGTGTGTGAAGCTCTTTCTGGGTGAGAGCCTGAGAGGGTCCTACTGTGTGGTCTGGAAGAGGGTTCTGCAGTCCATCCATTGGGGGAGAGTCCTCCTACTGTGATCTGGAAGAGAATCCTGCTGTCCACTGGGAGAGAGGGTCCTGTGGTCTGGAAGACAGTCCTGTAACTCTTTGTCTGCAAAATAAAGTATACAATGACACAATTGTTAAGCCCGTCACACTGCACCAACAGATGTAAAGAGGATGTAAAACGGACAAAAAAGCTTGCCATCTGTTGGTTAACGCGATGTACTCACTGCCTCCGTTTTGCTTCCTCTCTATCCATCCAGCATCCGTTTATGGACGTTTCATCCGCTCAGAAAGTTTTGAGCTGCTCAAAACTTTTGCGCGGAAAATGTATCCAATTCGTCCGTTCTGCATCCGCTACGCATCCGCTACGCATCCGTTCTGCATCCATTCTGCATCCGCTATATCCGCTAGGCATCCGTTCCGCATCCGCGCAACTCGCATCTGCTCGGACGCAGGGATGAAGCGGAACGGACTCAGAACAGACGCAGAACGGATGCCTAGTGGATGCAGCATGGAAACAAAGCATGTAAAACGGAAAAAACGTCCGCAGAGGGGACCTATCTCGGATATTAAGGATGTCTACAGGATGCCTAGAGGATGCCTAGAGGATGCAAAGGGACACCTATACTGCCTATAAAAAGGGGAAGCGACACATCTGGATCTCACTTTCAGACCAGCAGCCCTGCTGCAGACCTCGGCAGCCTTCATCTTCCTCTTCCTCTTCCACAGCATCCAGTCATGTCCACCGTGGATCGTAACACAGTCCTTTTGGCAGCCACCATCCTTCTGCAACAGTGCGAAGCTATCTACAGGCTCTGTGAACTCTACTACGGGAAGAAAAAGAGGCGGCCAAGAAGCGTCTGGGTACGAAGATGGTTCACCAGAAGAGCAGAGGACGGACTGTACAACAAGCTGATGATGGAGCTCAGGAATGAAGACACTCGGGCATTCCAGAACTTCATGAGGATGCCTCCAGCCATGTGTGACGAAGTTGTGCAGCGGCTAACACCCAGATTGACCAAGGCAAACACCAACTTCCGCCCCAGCCTGGAACCTGGGCTCAAGATGGCACTGACTCTGCGCCACCTGGCCTCAGGGACCACCTACAGGAGCATGCAGTATGGCTGGAGGGTGCCACCCAGCACCATCAGCATTGTGGTCAGAGAAGTGGTGCAGGCCATCATCGAAGAATACAAGGAGGAGCTCCTCCAGTGCCCCTCCACTGAAGAAGGATGGAAGAAAGTTGAAGAGCAGTGGAATCAGAAGTGGAACTTCCCCCACACCGTTGGAGCCATAGATGGCAAGCACGTGGCCTGCAAAGCTCCAGCCAAGTCGGGGTCCACTTATTTCAATTACAAGGGCTTCTTCAGCATCATCCTCTTCGCCATGGTCGATGCTGACTACAAGTTCTTGTACATCGATGCTTCAGGCAACGGCTCATCTTCAGATGCCCAGGTATACAATGCCAGTCACCTCAAGGAGGAGCTGGAAGGCAACCTCATCGTGGGCTTCCCAGATCCAGAACCCCTGCCCAATGACACGCAAGATGTGCCCTACTTCATCGTGGGGGATGACGCCTTCTCCCTCACAACCTACTT
The DNA here is from genome assembly GCA_015471245.1 of Laticauda colubrina. Taxonomy (NCBI): domain Eukaryota; kingdom Metazoa; phylum Chordata; class Lepidosauria; order Squamata; family Elapidae; genus Laticauda; species Laticauda colubrina. The sequence continues at coordinate 7,780,664 of BLBF01000039.1, read as the reverse complement.
CATGAAGCCCTACACCTCCAAATACCTCACCCGTGAAGAGAGGATCTTCAACTATAGGCTGTCCAGGGCAAGGCGGGTGGTGGAGAACGCCTTTGGCATCCTGGCCAACAGGTTCCAGGTACTTCTCACCACCATGCAGCATCGCCCAGAGACCGTGAGGAGGATCATGGAAGCTTGCTGCATCCTGCACAATCTCATGCGCACCCGCTACCCAGTGTTGCAGAACAGGCTCGTGGACCTCCAACAAGGCAATGGGGACATGGAGCCTGGGGAATGGAGGCAAGGGCGAAACCTGATAGACACTGAGGATGTGCAAGGCCCCAACAGAGCCTCACGTGAAGGGAAGAAGCAGCGCAACCTCTTGAAACACTGGTGCAACTCCCCAACTGGAGCAGTGGAGTGGCAAGACAGGATGATAGATGATTAATGGATGCTTCCTTCAGCCTTCCTTCATCACATGGATGAGATTGGGCCATGTATGTTGGGTGGGCCTACAATGAACAGGGCATTTAATAAAGAGTTGTGTTTATGTTCAAATGTGTGGATCAATGCTTACATTGTTATTGATAATGAAAGGCCAAAGGTGTGGCACCTGGGAAGGTTGACCATACTGTCCCACTATGCCTGCACTGGAGGTTTATCTATCCCACAGCTATTACCCATCCCAAAGGTATCCCTGTCCATCCCACTGCTATCTTAACCCATCCCACAAGCATGCAAAGGCTTAAACCATTTCTAAAAGTTTACACCAAGACTTTATTAAAAAAAAGAAATGAAGCAAGTGTATGAATCAAAAATAGACTTTACTAACAAGAAGCTATAAAACAAAAATGAGTCTCTGGCACTCCTCTTGGTCGCTCAGTCTCAGGGGTGAAGGGTCCAGGTGCTGTGGAAGTGGCTGGTGCTGGACTGCTTGTCATCAGCTCCTCCAAAAGCAGAAGCAGCAGAACACCCAGCCCCAGAAGAGTGAGCCCGTGCTGCAGAAGCCCCAGCAGAACCAGAGTGAGGGCCAGGGGGCGGGATGGTAGCCCTGTCCTTCTTGCAAGGGCTGGCAGCAGATGGCTGAGGCTTGCTGTGCTTCAGCATGGTTGTGGGGTTGCTGGCTGGCAGGGAGGCTGGCAGGAACCAAGGCTGGCAGGAAGGCAGGCAGCAAGGCTAGCAGGCAGGCAGACAGCAAGGCTGGCAGGGAGGCTGGCAGCAAGGCTTGCAGGCAGGCAGATAGCAAGGCTGGCAGGGAGGCTGGCAGCAAGGCTTGCAGGCAGACATGCAGGCAGGACAGGCAAGGCAGTCGATGTGTCTGGAAGCAGGTCTTTCCTCTGAATGGTGACCTGCTTCCGAGCTGCTTCTGTTATATCCACAGGGCTGACGCAATGCATCCTCCCCGCATGCGCAATTAACGCTCGGCATCTGTTAGGCTTCCGCTGTGCATCTGCTGTGCATCCGCTGTATCCGTTCCGCATCCGCTTTGCTGAGGTCCCCCGGAAGCCTAGCGGATGTTCCATCCGCTCCCATCCGCTGGGCTTCCGTTCTGCATCCGCTTTCCATCCGCCCTGCGTCCTCCCCGCATCCGTGTTATCTGCTCCGGTTATGCAAATTTTTGCCCCTTCTGAGAGCGGATAACAACGGATGGAACATTTTTCTCATTGTCCGTTTTGCATCCGTTGGGCAGTGTGACAGGGCCTTTAGCTACTACTCAGAAACTACAGTATTTAATGATCAACATCCATAAATGAAAAATCTAAATAAATGAGACTAGATGAGCACAAATCTGATTGAAAAATTAATATTCACCTTAACATTCCTTTCTGTTTTTCTCATCTTTCCAGTGTTTGTACACGTGGTCCAGGTTGATGGACTCATCTGCTTGCAGCTTTGACTTTATGCGTATCAGCTGAACCAAATGTGCCACTCCAAGACGATTTCTGTTTTGATACGATTCATTAAACTAAAGCCTCTTTCACAATCTGCACTGGATGCTTGAAATGTAGCACAAATATCCACCAGCTGAGAGATGTTTTTTAGCTCCTCACATTTTAGTGTTGCAGCCACCATATCTGAGAATGTGCTGATTGAACCTTGTTTAAGTTTTTGCCTCATTATGTACTTGAATTCAACATATTCACTGTTAATGACCTCTACAGAATGTGGGTGATGAAGAATGGCCTCATACTTCTTTGCCAGTGTGTCAACATCAGCTGTTCCATAGTCAAAACTGATGTCTGAGCTCAATGCTTCAATGTCAAATGCAGACCACTCCTTTAATTCATCCTCTGGAAAACGAGCATCCAAGTGATCACAGAGCTTACCAATAAAATGAGTAATCTCATTGATGAGGCAGATGAGGCCCTCATTGCCTCTTTGACAAGGTCACTCCACATCCTTTTCATCTGTCAAGTATTGGGAATGCAACTTCTCAATCTTTGCTCTTGCAAAGCAGTGCCCTTCCATCACAGTCAGGTTGTGTCTTTGAAAAGAAAGACAGAGGTGTGCTAGCTCATCCAAAACATCTCCCAGAGCAATGAGAGTAACCTTGAACTTTGAGTCAGTCAGCTTTTTGTAACAGTAATTTGCCACTGGATCTCTGTCATCACTGGATTCTCTCTTGCAGTATTCTTCCAGCATAGAGTAGTTCCTAAGAACAGCATTCACAGCTTGGTGCCACGACAGCCATCGCACTTCGTTCAGAGGCCTGAATGACAATGTATCCTCATCCATAATCTTTGTGAGGTCTTCAAGTTTTCCCCTCTTTACAGTGGATCTTGAAAAAATGGAATAAACTGTTCTAAGAAGAGTTTCCACATCACGCATCAAACGTACATCTTTCCATGCATCATCAATGCCCAAGTCCTCTCTATGGGCCACACAGTGTTGTTCAGTTAGGTGTGATATTTGCCGCTTAAATAAAGCTGCAACTCCGTTGTGTTTTCCTAGCATTACTGAGGCACCATCGGAGGTCAGCATCACCATTCTCCGCAGGTCCAGTTCATGCTTGGTGTAAAACTGAATTATTGCTTGCACAATATCCTTAGTAGTGCAAGCTGACAGCTGAATGATGCCGCCAAACACAGTTTTATGGTTAATGTTATTTTCCTCCCTGTATTTAAAATACAGGACCAGCATTTTGTGCAGTTATGTCTGTGCTCTCATCTACAATGAGGGTGTGCCAAGGTGCATTTTTAACACTACACATTGTCTCATTCTGCATTTTGTGATTTATTGAATTCAAAAATTCAAAGGCGTAATTTTTGCTACACCAGCTTTCTGGTATACTCACATACTTTGCCATGTGACTGTGAATTTGTTGAACCAACAGCATAGATGCATTCATGTTGATGGCTAGCAGAATATTGTCAATGAGAACTTTAACTTGCTCTGGGTTGGATTTCTTTACGAGTGATAAGCTCGTTCCTCTTCTCTCGGTCTTTGGCGCTTTCCCCCAACAAGGTACCGATCCCCATTCCCATCTTACATCTGCGTACAATTTCAACCGCTTTCAAATGACTTCTGTGCTGAATGTGACGTTTGAGGTAGTCCAGCTTCCATCTGTCCACACTTTTCCTTCCGAAAACTCGCTTGCTACTTTGGCTTCAGAACGTTTTGCAGAGCAGACCTTTCTCGCTCGAAAAAGAAAAAATATCACCCAGTTTCACATTTTTTTCTTCTGTTTGCACAAACTCTGACAGCCATTCCATCTTAAAAGAACTGCATTTCTTTTTAACTTTGGCTTCATGAGGGGATGTGTCGATGCCCATTTGTTTTGCCATTGTTATATAAAGGTTTAAACAAAAGCAGCCTACATGTGTCTTCTTCTCTTTAGTCACCATTTGGCTAGCTAAAAACATGGCGGGTGGCACATAATGACATTGTCATTGTCAATCACGTCAATTCGGTGCATCAGTACATATGTGAATCACATAATTGGCTGGAGCAACCAGTCGCCCTTCCCTCACTCATTGAATCACATTCCAAAATAGCACAGCCACAGACTGAATAGTTATATATGTTTTTATTTATTTTTATTTTATTTATTTTATTTTCACTTCAGGTGGGATTTCTAATTTTTGTGCGCAGCGCAAAATGTATGTGCACAGAGACCGTAACACCAGTGCGCAATTGCGCATGCACGCAGCTTAGAGGGAACGTTGGTAGCTACATAAATACGATGTTAAATAAATAAATAAATACCTCTAGTGGCAGAAAATTGGCTGTATTCAACTGAACTTTTTTTTTCTTTTGCCCTTTAGTCTCCCACAGACCACCTCACATTTTCATAGAGTCTAGGTTTCTGTGAAATATAATTTGGATAATCCTGATCTATAGGACCGTGGTGTTAAATTTCAATCTCATGTGCACTTTCTTTGGGCTTAAGGTTGGCTGACTTCAGAGAGAAATGCTTTCAATTAAATATTTAGACCATAATATTATGTTTAATTTCCTTTTGTAAGAGAAAAAGGTAAGTACCTACATGTGTACTGAAATCATTGTATGAATCTTGATGATAATCCAAAAATATCTGAAATATTAGCCATCAGTTCAGAAGCATCATCTTCCTTCATACTATATATATTCCAATAATTGACTTTATAAATGTATTCAGCGAAGATTTTTCTTCAGATAAAGTTCTGGTACCTCTGCAGCAGGATTCATTCTCCCCAGTTCAGGGGTGGAATACTAAAGAAGAAGAATCTTTCTGAAGTTTTTCCATGGTAAGCTTATTACCAGAACTTCCATATTGTTTTTATTTGGGTTTTCTGTTTTTTTTAATAGTGTAAACATATTGAAGTAATTTTTGATTTGCAGTGCATTCAGAAAATATTCAGACTTTCACTTTTGTCAAATTTGTTGTGCTGCAGCTTGATTCTATGTTGATGAAATTCATTTTTTTCTCATTAATCTACATTCAGTACTCCATAATGAAAAAGTGAAAACAGAATTTTAGAAATGTCTATAAATTTACTAAAAAGAAATAACTGAAATATCACTTTGCTATTCAGATCCTTTGCAACAACACATGAAATTGTGCCTCCTATTTCTCTTGATCATTGCTGACATGTTTCTACACCTTTACTGATGTCCACCTGTGGTAAATTACATTGATTGCACATGATTTTGAAAGGCACACATCTCTCTATAACGGTGTCAAAATTGACAATACGTACTGTGGCAGAGCAAAAGCCATGAGGTCAAAGGAACTGCCCGCAGAGCTCAGAGACAGGATTATTGCAAAGCACAGATCTGGGGAAGGCTACAATAAAATTTCTGCTGCACTGAAGGTTCCTAAGAGCACAGTGGTCTCCATAATTTTCAAATGAAAAAAATTTGATGCAAGCAGGACTCTTTCAAGAGTTGGTCACCAGTCAAACTGAGCAATCAGGAGAGAAGGGCCTTGGTAAGAGAAGTGACCAAGAACCGGATGGTCACTCTGACTGAGCTCCAGAGATCCTGTGTGGAGATGGGACAGAGTTCCAGAAGGACAACCTTCACTGCAGCTATCCACGAATCTGGGCTTTATGAAAGAGTAGCTAGATAGAAGCTTGTCCTCAGTGCAAATCACAAGAAAAAGCTCCTGAAGGACTCAGACTTTGAGGAACAAACTCTAAACAGGCTTTCATGAGTTTTGCGGCTTTCATGAGTTTTGCGGCGAGGAGAAGCTTCCATCTTGCCACTCTTCCATCAAGCCCAGATCAGTGGGCTTATGCCAGTGCGATATTTGTTTTTTCTTTTTAATAAATTTACAGACATTTCTAACATTCTGATTTCAGGTTGTCATTATGGAGTTCTGAATGTAGATTAATAAGAAAAAAACTGAATTTCAACAACTGTAGAATCAGGCTGCAGAATAACAAAATAGACCAAAGTGAAGGGGGTCTGAATACTTTCTGAATGCATGGTAATATTGAAACTTCCTTTTGATTCCTGCTCTCCCCGCTCTTCCCCTTAGATGATGACAGCTTATTTGGGCAAAAGGACCTGAATGGGTTAACATAAGCATGTGTCTTAATATGGAGATTAATAGGATATTTTGAACTCCTGTGAAATGTAATGTACTCTTTAGTTTCACAATTAAAAAAAACCTCATCCAGTGGCAATATGACTCAGAGGAGATTCACCATTTATATACAAGAGACTGGGCACAATTTTGCATTTAGCCTCCTTGTTTCTTTTTTAAACATTATCTTTCTATAAATAAATGCATCATCGCTCTGAAGCATTCCTCTTAAAAAAAGTGTAAACCAGAGAAGTTACTAACAAAACAATTTTTAAAAGTCATTGTCTTCCTCATGGTCAGGAAGGAAAAGGGAAGGCACAAGGCAAACTTAACACCTTCTATTCATTTAACAACTTCCTGCACTGAATTAAAAAAGGAGAGTTAAAAAGTGCAGAATTCCCCTATCTCTGCCTGCCTTCAACCGGAGACGTTTATATATTTTCCAAAGCAGCTAATAATATATGTCTGGAGCCCTCATTGTTAGTCTAAGCAGAGAAATAACGTTAGAAATCAAAAGCAACAGCAAATATGTCTCCTTAGTATGCCATAGCGCTTCCAGCACTGGCCCTGTCATATCCAGTTTGCACGTGTCCTTTCTAGCTTTCATTGCCAGCCTGAACCTGCACCTCGTGGAAGCCTGTCCTGGACCAGACACAATTCTCCGGGAGGATGAAGGGGTGGGTGGGGGGAAGAAGCAAATAAATAAACTGAGTGGTGTAAAAAAGAATTGCCTTGCAGGTGCCTGCAGCTGCCGGTTAACACAGACAGTAAGAGGATCAACTCCTTCTCCACTGGCTGGAGGGGAGAAAAAAATAAAGCTCCTACATTTACTATTCAAAGTTTACTTAATTTGGATGATAACGGTTAGTTTCTAATCCCATTGTGCAGGACTGAATATACTGAAATCTAACAGCTTTCTGAAAGGATATTTCTCCCAAGCAGAGCAGCACTCAGGAGCGTCCCTGGGCTGGACCGAGCAAGGCACGCTGCTTCTGAAAACTTTCTGTAAGGATTTGTTTAGTCACCCACCAGGTTGCAGACAAAACAGGTTGCAGACAAAACATCGAGAAAGAACATTTCTTTGTCTAGTATTTTATCACAAGAGAGGAGTGCCAATTCGCATTTTACCATGAATGTGGTAAAAAGAAAAAGAAAACAATAAAATTTGAGGACATTATGTGGCACTTTCCAAAGTAAAATAATAACAGAGATAAGCATTAATCTGTTTTAAAGGAAGAGAAGAGAATCTGCAAAAATATGACAGTGAAACTAAGAATTTGAAATGGGGAGCACAACCGCAGTATTTCCCTGGAATAGGCTCCATTTCCAGAAAGACTGGATCTAAATGGAGGCTCTGGAATACCTGTCCAAATTTATCTGGATTATTTTTATATGAAAGGGCAAACCCACTGTTGTATTTTTGATCACATTTGTTACTGAGGCAGTCAGTAGATCAAAACAAAGTGGTTGGCAGGTGCGGGGTGTCCTTGGGCAATGAACTAAAGAGGTGCCACTGCAAGATATAAGAGGTCTGGAAATGCGCAAGGAAGCTTTGGAGAGGAAAAGGGCCCTTATTCTTCTGTGAATTTCCCCAGATTCCTGTGGGACTGTTCCCATATTTCCCTCTTTAGCCTTTCAAAACATATAAACATCTTTCCCCAACTTCCATTATTTCCCTCTGGACGCCCCCCTTCGAACAAATATGTTGTCCCCCCAAATGAGAGTCCTTTGCGCTCTCAAGGCAAAGAGGCGCGGCTGCCAGAGCACAGGCTCTTGGAAAAAAAATCAACAATGCTGTGAAAATATGTTTGCAGAAATTAGACAATTGTTGGATTAGACTATTCAAGTATGAAATAATGCCTTTTTGTGTAAAAACTTCAGCGATGTGCGTGTACAAAAGTTCACTGTGACAGTTACTTGCTCCCTTTGTGAGCGCTGCGCTTTGGCGTCTCCACTTGGCGCGTTTCATTCCAAGCCCCTTTAAACGCGATTGTTTCTTTCTCAAGACATTTACCGGATCAAAACATGCTGTTAATTCGATCAGAAAGCTTTACCCTTTCTAACAATGCCACAATAATTTCTCCTGAAGTTTGTTAAATTGACCAAAATTAGGCAAACGAATAGGTGCAGGTGACACCGCATAATGCGCTCTCGGAGCAGCTGCGATTCCCTCTTTATTTTGCCCCTCTTTTCTTTGAGCCGCATTATTAAAATTTAGGCCCAATTGAAACACTTTTCAATGGGACATTTTCCTATAGGATAATAGGCTACAAATTGAGCCTCTTCAAAGGCCGGGGGGAGGGGGCGGAGGAGCGAGGCAAACAAGATGGAGACATAGGAAAAGGGACGGTCGTGTGCCAAAAATTTGAAGGAGCCTCCCTGAGTCTGCTGAGGGGAGGAGATAAATTTATAAAGCGGGGAAGGGGGTCTTGTGCCAGCCTTCAATCCCCACACCTGCCGGGGTTCCCCCGCCACATAAAGCGATAGAAATAACAACAAAAAAAGCCTCGCTGCCATCTCTCATAAAGATGGACGCGTCGCCAAGTCGTGTGAGAAAAGCCTGAGAACAAACGGACCCACTCCGTCTCCAAGGGCTCTTCCTTGAACTGGGCGGAACAGCCTATTAAGGGCTTACTTAATTACTTTACTGATTTTGGACAGGCTTTAAAACGCAGTCGGCGCTTGGACAGGGAAGGAAGAAAAGAGGTGCCTGGGATTTGTAAACAGGCGGTCGTGTGAGAGACCGACCAGGCGTTTGGGGCCTTTGAAGAAGGACGCTGGTGTTTCACAACCTGCCTGCGCGCCACTTGTTGCTTCTGTAGTCCTGCGCTGCCCGTTGCCATGCAGATACTTTTTGGGGGTCCAATCACGTGGCATTGAAGGCCACGTGGAGTGACAAAGCTGATCTGTCGCTCTTCCCTCACCCGCCCCTGGTCTCTGGGGAGTGGGGGGGGGGAAATGCCCTGTACATACACACATTTTAAGAAAACCTTATCTTTAATGCATGTCTTCTCCTAATGCTGTTTTCCCTAATCCTATGGAACCAGGCAGGCCATGAATATCGCCCCCTCCCTCGCCTTAGAAATGGTCGCTTTATAAATTGCCTCTTGGAAGTTCGGGCTGCACAATTCACCTGGGCCACTTGGGTAGAGACCTCGGGTGCCTTCGGCCAGCCTTTCCCCGTCCGCTTCTTGCCTCGATGTCTTCAAAACTTAAGGAACGGAAAGTGAGTTGGCGCTTTGGCGCTGCCCCGCGCACTTCAGGCCGAGTGCAACTTTCTTCTCCGGAGGGCCTGGTGCCATTTAACCTCAGCCATTGACTTTGTGGCTTTACAAGAGGGTGGAGGAGGGCGGGTGGGTGGCACGCAGCCCCAGGCAGACGAGCTAATCGTGAAAACACGACGTAAGGAGACGTTTCACTTTGGGCAACCCATATGAGCCTGTCGTGCCACTGGGTGACCCAGGCGTGGCCTTGTCTTCTCGTCCCGTCGCACTTCTCCCCTGCTCTTTTCCTGCCCTGCCCCGCCCCGCCCCGTCAAATGTAATTGGGACCCTATAATTGGCGACTGGCAAAGCCACCCACCCTCTCTCGCTCTCCAAGGTTTCAACAGAGAACTTAATTCTAGAATTTGGGCTTCAAAAGATGATTTTGGCAGGGAATGTTTTGAAAGGCGAAGCGCAGAGGGATACCCAGAAGCGTCGGGTAACTTTGAAACGGCCTGCTGTTCAGACCAAAACCGGTGGGACTCCGTCCGGTTTGATGACCTCCCCGCTTGTCCGCTACTCGTGTATTTATCCTGCACCGCTAACATGTTTTTCCAGAAGATCCCCATTTCGCACAAAGTGATCGAAAAGAGGAGAAGAGACCGGATCAACCGCTGTCTAAACGAACTCGGGAAAACCGTGCCCATGGCTTTGGCCAAGCAGGTACACGCGCGTTCCCCAGCAGGAAAACTCCCGGGAACTTCTGGCGTCTTTCCGGAGAAAAAAACGCAGCAAGTGACACGGGTGGCCTTTGGCTGGCAGGTCCCTTTCTTTGCCCGGAGGGCTCCTTGCGAGAAACCTTGCAAATCCGCTTCGCGGGCTGGGGGAAGCCGAGCTAAGGCATATAAAGGAAGGGACGGAATGGCTTTTTCGTTCTGGGCCGTTGGCAAGTTTCCCCACCTTTATTCCTTTGCGCCAGGTGTAACTTCTGCTGAACTTTTGCTCTTGATTCTTTGCAGAGTTCCGGCAAGCTAGAGAAGGCGGAGATTTTGGAGATGACGGTGCAATACCTGAGGGCCCTTCACTCCGCGGATTTCCCCCGGGGAAGAGAAAAGGGTAGGCGCGCTCTTCGGGGGGGACGGTGCGTCCCGGCGCTTGGCAGCAAGCAGGCGCAGAAAGAGGGGAAAACTCGCGGACCGAGTCGACTTGGTGCTAAAACGGAGCTTCATGAGAACCCGAGTTCAATTCGGTTAATCCCAGCTTGACGGTGCCAGAAGACTCTTTTGCTACAGATTAAATCTGCTACCTTTTTGGAATGAACTACGCACATTTTCAGCACGGGCCAGGCTCAAAAGATTTTGCTGCCCAGATTGCCCTTCCCTGCCTTTCTCTGATCATGTGGTTTTTAGAAGACAGTAATTGGGTTCCACACTGCAGCATCTTGGCTGATTTTACCCTGGTTTCATGACAAACCACTGTAGACTTTCCCATTCAAAACGCTGAGCAGTAAATTAGGATTTATATATGTCAGTGTCCTGGTCTGCATATTGTCTTAACGACCCCACAGACCTCTTCGTGGTTCTGTGTAATAGGAGAATCCAGCTGCTCTCCTGCATCACACCTGAGGATGGCAAATTCAAGGCTGTGATTGAGTTGCAGGATTTGAGGGGCTCAGCTAAAGAGCAGCTTCATCTTAACCTCTTTCCCAGATCCTAATCTTTAGCATTTATTTTTGTTGGAATGATTAAATATTGTTTTAAGCGTTTGATAAATTAATAGAATGGGGGTAAACCCTTGAGGAGAGAAGTGGTTCATTCCAGATTGTTGAACTCAAGAAACAGATTAACTGTAGAAAACATGGCTAATAAAATAAGCATGCGACCTTCTGTAATTGGAAATTGGTTGATGCAAAGAGAGTATGGTTGGCTAGATGGGCATTTGATTGGATCCAGCATTTGTTAAATGCCTAATAATCTAGGATAAAGAGATATTTATTCGTCCATTTTGAATAGACTAAAATGGAAGACTTTGGAGATGAATAATAAAAAAATTATTCTGGTACAAACTTTTAGGGACTATAGACACTTACCAGTTGATCAACGTTGTGGATATTTTGTGCACCTATACCCACAATGGTCTGCATTTCAAATTGTGTGTGTGTGTGTGTGTGCATGCAATATATGACATTGCTGATTGAAGTTATTTTAAATATCGATTAATTCTGTCTTGGGCTGTTAAATGTATTGATCCACAACTTCCATCTTTCCAGATGGCTTGACTGAAACTGGTAGAGTTACTGTTCACACATCTGAAAAGAACCATGTTGTGAAAGCCTGAGATAGACATTGATTTAGACTTGTTTGCATAAATGGTATAAACTTTCTGTTACAAGAGAATTTGGAGTAAAGTTTCTTGATTTAATGATCCACTTTGTGGTTATAACTTCTAACACTGCTGGATGCTTAATAAATGTAATTGTTCTTCAGCCTGCCTTTCATAGATACCTTTATTAATATTTTGTTAACTTGGAGGCTTGACATATTTGAGTACTGTCAGTTTCAGAAATTAGCCGAGTAAATATTTTTTTAAACAGTTTGCTAATTTAGCTACTACAAGTGGTAATAATTATACTGAAATATAACTCTCATAAATATAAACCGAAAATCCCCCAAAACCAAGCGTACAATGCTATTTGTTTATTTTTTTCCAGCAGAGCTTCTAGCTGAATTTTCCAACTACTTTTATTATGGCTATCATGAATGCATGAAGAACCTAGTTCACTACCTGACCACAGTGGAGAGAATGGAGACCAAAGATACCAAATATGCTCGGATTCTGGCTTTCTTGCAATCCAAAGCTCACTTTATCACCGAACCTCTGTATGCTTCTTTGGGATCTCTTCCAGAATCAGACTTTTCCTACCAGCTTCCTCCAGCTCCAGACTGCTTGGCTCAAGGCACTAATGATCCTGTTTTCTCACAAGCGGCTGGGCATGGTCACTTCTCCTGGCACGGCTCCACCAGAAATCCCACTATTCCTTACCTTCCCAATACTGCCATGCCCCTCACTAGTCCAGGACAACAGCGCAACACTTTCTTGCCATCGGTGCAAGGGCTGGATCGCCACTACCTCAACCTGATTGGCCATTCCCACCCCAATACATTTAGCCTGCCTCCTGGCCAACATCCATCTGTGTTGTAGCTTACATCTGGGATGCCCAGTTTGTTTTTCAAAGAGGGCTCCTGTGTCTTTCATGGCTGAATTAGAGAACTGGATGGTTTCTTCTAACATGCAATTCTTAAAGGCAAAGAACATCTTTAAGACACCATCAGTTATCTGAAGAGAATATATAATGGCCCTCCCATCACTGTAAACACATATGTAACTAATGGTGGGGAAAGAATAAAGATGAACTCCTGGGGGAAGAAGGTGTGTATGCCTGAGATGTCTTTATTCATTCTTCTGTTGTCCAGCTCTTCTAAATATTTGCTCCAATAGTACAGTATATTGTTTGCTTTCCAAACAAACATCAGTAAAATTGTGTACTGTGTGTACTGAATGAGTATATTTATCATCCTACTCGTGGAAAGTTTTACACTCAGAAGAGGAGCAAATTTGTATGGTAACCTTTAACTTAAATAGAAGTAATCCTTGACTTATAGCCATTCATTTAATGACTGTTCAAAATTACCGTATATACTCGCATATAAGCCGATCTCGCATATAAGCCGACCCTTAAAAAACTGCCCCAAAATGAGGAATTTTGCAAAAACTCGCATATAAGCCGATCCCCAAATACCATGGTGTTTAACCCCTGATAAAGGAAAATCTGGAGACCCATGAAAAAAAATCTGGAGATGGCGTAATTACGATGGCGTAATTACCAACATTTCCCCAAGAGCTGGAACAGGTAAATTATAACTATTTTCGAGTAGATCCCAGCACAGAAACACCCCTCCCCCAATTAACTTCGATCTGTCAGGCTATCCCGTTCTGAGCAACACGGTGGTGATCAACCCCCGAGCTCAACGCCCTGCGAAGGTGTGCCAAGACCAAGGCTCACCGTCAGAAAGATTCTGGGAAGACAGGGCTTTGGGCACGACTTCCCTGAACAGCAGAAGTGAAGCCCAGAGGGAAAAGGCGGCGGGGCAAAAGTTGCGGCTCATCATCCAGGGAGAAAAATGGCGCCCGACTTCGCGCACGTTTTACTTAAGGCGAGGGCTGCTAAGGGCCAGCTGACAGGAAGTGCAAGAGCTAAGACTCATATCGCAGGAAGCCACCTCGCTAAGTCGCTGCTCCGGCGCAAATCGAGGCACGGACACAGAGAGTGAGAAGGTGGGGATTTTCCTTCCAAGCGGTCATTGAACCCACCGGACTGAAATAACCGCTGGCTGAACCAGGGGATTCCGGGCCCTCCTCACCACCATATAACGGTGGTTATAAAAAAAAAATCAGATTTATGTGCGTATAAACCGACCACAAAATTTGGAAAAAAAAAAAAAAAAGTGTTCTAAAGTCAGCTTATATGCGAGTATATACGGTATAACAGCACTGAAAAAAGTGGCTTATGACTATTTTTTACACTTATAACTGTTGCAGCATCCCCATGGATATGTGATCAAAATTCAGATGCTTCGCAACTGACTCACATTTATGACGGTTGCAGTGTCCTGGGGTCATGTGATCACCTTTAGCACCTTTCTGACAAGCAGTCAAGGGGGAAGGCAGAGTCACTTAACAACCATGTTACTAATTTGACAACTGCAGTGATTGACTTAACAGCTGTGGCAAGAAAGGTCATAGCATGGGGCAAAATTCACTTAACTATCTTGCTTAGCAACAGAAATTTTGGGTTCAATTGTCATAAGTCCAGTACCTGTACTAGGTTCTTTGAGATGGAATTGGAAAACTTATATAAAATAAATAATATTTTTCATGTTAAGGAAGGTTATTGACTCCTCTAGCATCCTGCCAAAAGCTGAACTTAAGACATTCTCATACAAAGAACATAAAGTATAATAGAAAAATGAGCCACGTGGAACCTGTGGAGATTTATGTTATTTTCTTCTTGTACAAAATTAAAAACAAATGACTATTAAAAAGTGCCAGCTAGAATTAATGAAAATGGCAAATATGACTTATGCATCTCCACTAAGGGTTGTTACCATGAGCCTTGAGCTCACAAACACTTTACACAAAACTTTCCTATTATGTTTTTTTGGTGGTTGGGAGTGAAGAAAAGAAATGGTTGCTCCTATTCCAGAACACTGAGAAATCTGACTGCTTTGGTATTCTGTCACAAACTGGTCAGGATTCTAGATTCTATTTATTTATTTTTTGACAGACAGGTGTCGGCTTTGAAATTCAGCCAACAGGTGTGAATGGTCCTGTTCACACAACTTAGTCTACGTGGGCTAAAAGATCACATAATAGGTAACACATAATCAGAGTTGGAAGGGACCTTGTCGGTCATCTAGTCCAATCCCCCGCCCAAGCGGGAGACCCGACACCATTTCTGACAAATGGCAGTCCAATCTCTTCTTGAAAGTCTCAAGTGATGGCGCTCCCACATCTTCAGAGGGCAAGCTGTTCCATTGGTTGATTGTTCTCACTGTCAGAAAGTTTCTCCTTATTTCCAGGTTAAATCTCTCCTTGCTCAATTTCCATCCATTATTCCTTGTCCGGCCTGGATCTATTATATGAACATTCTGGTCCAGTCAAAATGGGGGCGGGGGGAGGAGGGAGCCTTGCAGCCTTCTTGGTCAGCCATAGAATAGAAACAGAGAAGAGACAATCTCCCGTGCTGCCAAAAAAGACAACATCAGCAGGAGCAACAACAGACTTCCCAAGAATTTGTTTTTATGTTTTAACTTCCATGCTACAGGGAGAGAGAATAGGAGAGAGAAGGAAGGTTCTGGTGGAGGGCAATTCTCTCATGACTCCATCAGTGTTGACCCATCCCCAATTGGGCTATTTCAGATTTATAAACCATTTCTCTTCTGAAGAGGAAAGAAAAAGAAGGAATCGATAAGCTCCTGATTTCATTGCAGAACCTAGGACGACTCTGATGATTGTATCTCTCTAGAATAAATGGCTCAACCTCAATCATGCTGCCTGATGAAAGGCTGGCTTGACTAGTTAGGTATGTTGTAGTCCTCAACTGAGCCCAAAATTTATGTTGCTAACTGACAAAATTTGTTAAGTGAGATCTGCCCCATTTTACGACTTTTCTTGCCACATTTGTTAAGTGAATCACTGCAGTTGTTAAATTAGTAACCTGGCTGTTAAGTGAATCTGGCTTCCCCGTTGACTTTGCTTCTCAGGAGGTCGCAAAAGGGGATCACGTGACACCGCCCCCCCAAAACAATACAACCATCATAAATGTGAGTCAGATGTCAAGCATCCAAATGTTAATCACATGACCATGGGGATGCCGCAACGGTTATAAAGCAGTTCCAGATTAGTTCTTGGGAAACAGAGTAACTTATTCCAATTTGTCCTGCTGGCTTAAGATGTGAACTGAACTATATTGCTTGCTAAGGTCATCAAATAGTTGATCCACAATTTGTGAAGCCACAATTCCTGAGAGGGACAAAATTCATTACAATTGTGTATAACATATACCATATATTATTTCCCCCTTTAAACTGTAAACAGAAAAAAAAATCTGGTGTGAGAGATGACTAGAAGAGAACAATTAACATTTGATGAAAGGAAGAGAAATAACCAGTTTTGTTATGACTCCAAATCCATATTATTAGCAGCTCTTTTTAAGTGTCTAAAGGATAAAATCCATGCGGAAGTGGAAGAATGGTTGGTGTCTATTATCAAAAAACATGACTTATACACATTTTCTTCATTTCTTGAGGCAGAATATCAAGAAAAAGCCTTTGACCATTTTTCTCTGTCCCAGCACTAAGCCGTTCAGATCTCCTTTGGCATTGAAGCATTACAGACTGACTGTTACCCTGGATATATAAATTATTATTAATTTATTCAACATTTTGAGTACTGTTAACCAAATTAGATCAAAACTCTCCCCCCTTCCTAACTGTTCTCTGCTCAATATTCTTTCTAGGATTAGCCCAAGGCCACCACAGTCAACCCCCCCCCCCCTGTAATTTACATATAATTTTGCAAACCTGCAGCAGCCCAAGACTGCTTTGTGTCTCAAAAGTTGCTTCTATTCTTCAATCTCTCTTTCTTTCGGTGTGTGCCCTTCCCTCCCCTTTTCATTTAACAGAGGAGGATAACCTCGGCTTTAGATTTACAATGGGCTTGGGATAAAATTTTTGTCTCCTTGTCCTGCCTCAATCTTTCATTGCCTCTGCGTTTCCTGCCTTTTCCCAATTTTAACACTGAGTCTCTTCTCATTTCTCAGCTCACTTACAAAGACCTGCAGTCTGAAGTAGTCTTCATTTCATTCCCAGACAGTGAGAAATTTTACTTTAGGTGAAAGAAGAAATAAATACGTTTTGAGGCTAATTTTTCTCTCCCCTTCCCCACACCTGAGTAGCACCAGATTTTCTTCTTTCTTGTGCAGTCTCCTCTAAATTAAGTTGTGTAGTGCCTCCAACAAAATACAAGAGCAAATTTCCCAGCAGTTGGGGCTGGGGCTGAACCATTGTAGCCCCTTGTTTCTTGGGCTTCATCCTTGATTGGGCAAGAATAAAAATAATCTTCCCCATGAAATCAGGAGTTCTCTCTGCACAAGGGACAAAGTCGCCTTGAATTTGTCTTCGCTGCTGCAAGAGTCTTGCAACCAGCATGGGACTGGGTCCACCCAGAGACCATCCACTGCAGCTTTCTTAATACAGAGGTCATGGGTGTTTTCAAGCATTATTGAACAACCAACCAATTCTTCCCGGCCCCGTACGGTCTCAGGACAACAACTTCACCCGCCTGCATTAACCTCAGATGATGCGAAATGGCAAGCTGGAATGGTGAATGTTGCAGGCATGGTTCAAAGGTATCCATGAATATTAAAAGGATGGCATAGTTTCCCAGAGAAAAATCATGTGAGGAAACAGGAAGGAGTTAACAGATTGTAATCAAACACCATGGAAAAGGGAACAACTGGAGGTATACTTTGAAAACTATCATCTGGTTAGTAGACTTCTAATTCTAATCTTCATAGCAAATACTTGATAAGTAACCAACTGAAAAAAGACTTTCATTCCACTCTGTACATCTGGGCATGCAAGAGAGCCCCTCCTACTTTTCTCCCCCATTTATTCAGCAGCTGTTGATTTAACTGCTCTGTGTATGAAACCATCTGGTTGAAAAGCCTAATGACAATATGAGGAAATTCTTTCTATGCTGAAACATTACATATAAGTACAGTTGTATGTGATGGTTCTATCATCCGTCTGTCCGTCTGTCTGTCTGTCTTCTATCTATCATCTATCTTATCTCTATCTGTCTTGTCCTGTCTTGTCTTGTCCTGTCTTGCCTCTGCCCTGCCCTGCCTCCTACTGTGTTTCCCTCCCACTCACCCACAACTAGCCTAACCATGATTGAAGAAATAAAGCAAGAGCTGGGCAAACTTGCCCTACATTAGAAATAAACATTGCAGATCAGACTGTTTATTTATATCAAACCCAAATCATTTTAAGCTAGAATACTGTTTGGATTAATGTTGCAAGATTTTAAATCTCATTAAATTAACACATTAGCTGAAATGAAGCAGTTGTATTTTATATTGACTTTAGCATGAGACATGAATCTTTCCATTGTCAGGGATATTTCCCCTCATTTAGGAAGCACATATATCGATGTGTGTGTGTATGTGTATATGTATATATATGACGTATATGTCCATAACTTTCCAGAACAATATTATATAAAGATGTTAATAATGACTCACTCATCGATGTCCATATATAGATCTTGCTCGAGCTACTTGAACCAGCCTTGAACCTAAATGGTTCAAGTATAATAGAAAATATTTTTTCTTTTCTTATTTTAAAGTATGTTTCCACCGCCATCGGTACTCACAGCAATATATTTTGCTTCAACCCAAACTATAGATGTCCAGGCACTGAGTCAGTCTTCATATTGGGAATAAATATTTTCAATAAGGAAAATGTTGAGGTGTGTTAAAAGGGAAGATGGACGCAAAACACAATGCAAAATGTTTTATAGTTATCTCTATCTCTTGCTAACTTTATAACATGATAAAAATATCTTATTTATTTAATAAATTCATTGATTGCCTCAATTACTGGTTACTTTAGGCAGCATATTGAAAATAAGGTTCAGAAACATAAATAAAATGATAAAAGGAAGTTGAGAAACAACAATGCTATTAAAAAAATAGTGACACAATAGGATGACAAATTACTCTCCCAGGACTTGCCAGAAATCACACTTCTTCCAAATGCCAGCAAGGTCAAGATAGGATAGACTTTTGGGGGTTGCTATTCCACAGGTCAGGGGTGCTACAGAGAAGTGCTTCTCTCTGAATGCTTGTTATGAATGTTACTTTGTGAATGCTTATCAATTTCCTGTCAGTTGTAGTACAGGTAGCTATATACTACTGGAGAAAAATACAGTAGCCAATATTGAAAGCAATATATTCTTGCTCAGTTAAAATATATGAGCCATAATTAAGCAATACCTTTGCTGGTACTTTCAAACAAGACAAGCTTTTGATTTTCTCAAAACTCTTCAATCAGATAAGATATTACACAAAATAGGACATGGCAAAGCAACCAGAAAGGCTAAATATTAAGGCCATCAGTTTTAAATTCAGAACCATGTTATTTCCAGAACCAACTTTCTGCAAAAAACACAATCAAATTGTCAATTGTCTGAAGGAATTTATTGAAAATAATTTATAGGAAATTTACCTTTTTTGTCAAGAAGGATGCTCTCTATACTAAGACTATAGAGGCTCCTGAATACCTTAGCTGTTAGAATCACTACCCTCTTCTGATTACTCCTGCATAATTGCAGAATACATGATCTCACTAAATTTATTTATTATTAAATTTGTTTGCTACCCATCTCTTCACATCTCTGCAGCCAAATTGTCCCTCAGTCCCTTAGATATAAATCCCTCTGATTTATATGAATACTGAATATCATATGATTATCATTGTAAGGGCTAAAATTGGCAAGTTAGGAACTAAGGTAGGAGAAAGTCATCATGTAAACACAGAACATATGTCAACCTTCAAAACAGAGAAATCAATGGCTTAGAAACCATGAATTAAAAAATACTGATTTTGTGTTTTACCTTAGGTCTTTCAAGCATACATTACTTATTTTATTTGAATAAAAGCTGTTTAAATGATATCTTTGAAGCTTCTGTAGCTAGCCACTGAATACAGATTCTGAAGGAAGATTTATTGCCAATGTGGGATGAAGTCTGACAATCACAAAATATATTGATTGCATAACAATACCAAGTATGGGTAGGAATGTTGCATGTGAATGATTAAAACTAGGAATTTAGTCTTCATCTTCTCTCTGTCACTCTCTGACTTTGACTCTGCTTCTGTTTTCTTTGTTTTCTGTCTTTCTCCTCTCTTCCTCTCTTGCCTTCAAGTGACTTGTCTTCTGGCGATGGCCTGGCCAAGTCGTTCAAAATGTCTTGGTTTACCTCTGCCTTCTTCCTAGGGCTGAGAGAGAGTGACTGGTCAAGGTCATTCAGCGGGCTGTGCCTAAGGTGGGACTAAAACTCTCCTGGTACCTGGTACCTTAACTGCTACACTAAACTGGTTATTTTATCTGCTCTACTTTGCCAAAAATATATATATGTGAAAATCTCATTTGACCAAAGCCCCCACATGCAGCGAAGACCAGTAATAACAAAAGCTTATCGAAGAGTGTAATGTGAAATGCAAAAGGACTAAATGGTAAAGAGCATGATTTAATGAATGAAATGAAACCATTAAAAAGAGGAAGGATGAAACACAGTGAAAAAAGGCCTCTTCTCATGAAGTTCAATAGATGATGCAAGATTCAGAAAAGTAAAGAGCTAGATTTAATTCTGGACGAAAGATAACATATCAAAAAGTATGAATTGGTGTTATCTAAGTTGTGCTGAATGCATATGAAAGTTTGCTCCAAAGAATGGTGACAATGGAAGAAGCAGAGATTAATTTGGGGAGAATTATGCAAAGTTCTGAATGAATATGATCCAGGAGAAATAAATCCTGTTAACGAACATTAGTGCACAGCTGAGAATGGGAAAAGAGACTATAGAAAAAGTTATTGGAATATTAAAAACCTTGAAAATGAATAAGTTTGATGACTGATGATTTACCCGATTTTAAAAGGTCTCTTTGTTTCAAATAAGTAATTTAGATCTATTCATATAGTATATGCACATGGCAGAGAATGAATATAAATAAAGATTGTTCATGATGAACAACTGAGATAATTGGTGAAAGATATAAGAATAATGGGGTTTTCTGAATGTGGGACAATTAACTGAAGGTGTCAAGGTTGGATCCGAGGAAGAAATGAACAAGAAAGAAAATGTATGTCTTCTCAATAATTATTATGATCATAGACCAGCACAAATGGGAGAACAGAATAAATAAAAACAGTAAAAAGGATGAACAATAGAACCTGTTTGCAGAGAGAGAGAGAGAGAGAGAGAGAGAGAGAGAGAGAGAGAGAGAGAGAGAAGGTAGTTAATGAGAACAGTTAAAATGAGTTAGAAACACCAGGCTTATATATATCTAACTGTAGGCAAAAATATAGGAAGCAATAAAAAAGATAATTCAGAACTGGGTGTTTTATCAAAATTAAAAAACCAATAAGATAGAATCAATACAATAGCATACAAGCTAAGCAAATATAAAATGAATGTATTTATTTAGTGCCATACGCAGTACACTGTGCCAAATTTTACAAACAACCACATGAAATTTTGCTCCATTAGCTGTGATGCAAGGACTACTCTTAATAGATATGCATAAGATATTGTACTTTTTAACCATTGTTTATGGTTTAATCTGTGATAAGAAACCAGTGGTTTAAAACCAGTCATTTAAAACTAACTCAAAAAAACCATGGTTAGAGAAATCATGACTTATCAAGGTTATAAATTCAGCAAAGCTGATGTTTTCTATTTTTGCCGTATAAGGTTATATTCAAAATTACTTTGAAATAAAACAAAAATGGTATTTCCCTATCAACTGAAACACCATCAGTCTGTTCTTGAAAATAAGTTAACTAGAAGGGTAAAAAAATATTTCTGGTGGATACTGCAGAGGGAGGCATTAGCTATAGTTGGTAATTTTTATCCAGTCCTGAGTTTTGATATCAGAATGTATTTTTATAGCATCCTTATGTTTTTGTTTGAAGGTGACTTTACCTTAAGATCTTTTTTTAAAAAGAAAGAAACAGAAAACCTAAAAGCCAAAAGATGCAAGCCGGCCATGTGTGCTAAACTCAATTTATAATCTTGCAGGGTTAAAGGCGAAAATGTTCAAATTCATCCAAGACCTGAAAAACCTGACATATTAAAGCCTTACACGCATTGCATATGGAAGGCAGAAAGAAAGGTGTCCCCTAATGAGGGTTTTTTGCGCTTGGGTGAACGGAAGGAGCCAGCTTCACAAGAATAACTAGAAGAAGAAGAAAAAACCAGAGCTTTTGTCCAGAGAAAGGGCAGGCACTTTCCATCCCTTTTCAGGAAACAAGAGAAAAGGCAGCTTTTGGGGAGACTCCATGAGAGATGTGGGTTTTAAGAGCAACCCAGCACATACAGAACTAATCAAGCGAAAACAATAATAAAATTAGCCTGACACTCAGCCAGCAAGTATCTGAAGACTTTATCAAAAAAGAGGAATGAGGAGGAATGATGGAAGAATTAGAAGTGAACAAATACACTCAGTGGGAGCCAAGGATCAAATCTGAAGTTAGCAGTGTGCATGTATACGTGTTGGGGGGATTAAATTATTTATTCATTGTTAATTTATTTATGTATGTGCAAATGACTTTTATGGCTGCAGGTGCTAAGAAAGAGTTCTGAAAAGGCTCAGTTTTAGCACTAAGGCTACAATATTGGCCCATTTTGTTCATTATTTTCCTCAAAGAGATCAAAACGTTGACTTTTATGTCGGAAATACTGAGCGGAAAAACCATATGTGCTGAGTCAATTGGTGCTGAGCCTAGCAACATGAAGTATTTTACACTAGTATTCAGGAAGTGAATGGAGGGGATGGAGTTTCACAACCAGCAAATTAGCAAATGAATGCTTAGGTCAATAAAGAAATGAAAGTAAATAAAAATAAAACCTACTTTTCTGAAACAAAGATTTGGTAACACAGTTATACATCCTTTATTAAATCAGTAAATCATCACTATATTCAAACATGTCACTCAAATGTCACCTATTATAAATGTCACCTTATAAAGGTGACTGGTGTATATCAGAAAGATTTGCCTAGAGTTGAAAAAGGAAATGCATTCATTTGGCATTCTTAGGAGAACAGCTTTGTCTTTTTAAGAAATAACTGGCAACAGTCCAGAAGATCACCAAGTGCCCTACCCTTAATCAGCAGTCTAAAGGCACAAATCAAGAGACCTGCTTTATAATAGATTTGGCTTGGCTCAGATTAGCAATCTACTATATTTATTCAAGGATGTATATCAATGGATAAAATGAAGTGTTATTTTATTTCCCTCCCATGGTTGTAGAGCCTAAAGTTGACCCAGGAGGGCATGCCAGAGCATGCTCACAGCATGGGGGTTTTGCAGAAGATGTGACCCTCAGGGCAAAGAACATGACATCCCAGCATGGAGGGTTGAGGGCACAAGGCGAGATATCACATCTTTACAATATCGATAGCCTCAAGTCATGTTAATATCTTGCCAGGAAGGAAGTTTGCTGCTTATGTGCACTTCAGTAAAGACAGGAAACTGGAAGAATGATCTGCCAAGACCAACTTTTAATAAAGCACTAAAATGAAATAAAATCAGAAAGCAATGTATTAACAGGATATAGATTACTAAGGCAGACACTAGGCCTTCCATTCTGCAGTGACAAAGCAGTTCAGTGGTCCTGGAGGGGCAAAGCAGTTAAAAGAAATCAGGGGTTTACCAAGGCACATTTTTTCTCGACAATTGTCTTATAATGTTTTGTTCGGAAAACACACGAGGTAGACCGGGTTCCAACAACAAATACTTTATTCTTGAACTAGTCAGTAAATAGGAACACTTGGCTGAAGCCGAGGCCAGCCTTTTATCCAGGCTGGCTTGCCTGCTTGCAGCCAATGGCAGTTGCTTAAATTTGCCGCCTTTTAGCAGCTCTTTGGATTGGTTCCTAGTGAACCAATCCAATGCTTAGTTTATTTGACCAATCAGGTTTGCAGATTTGGAGTCACCCACTTTACATATAGAACACCCCTCCCTTCTTAGTTCAGTCCTATGTGGTGACGTAGTCTCGCAGGTAGGTGGGGCTTTTCTGGATTCGACTTGACTTGCGCGGTTCATTCTTAGTGAAGTCTTCGACCGGTTCGGATGGGGCTGCTGTGTCGTCCGTTCTTCTCCCTGGAACCGTCTGGAAGGGTGAGTCAGCCATTTTACCGCCACCTGAGTTTCTTAGGCTGGCGGTTTTGCCGCTCCCTCCCGTTTCCTCTGGGCAGGTCGAGCTGGCCTGGCTGGCCCCTTCCGATGGGCTCTTCACGCAAGTCTCTCCAAACAGTGAGTCTTTTATTTGCTCTTTTTGATTATATGTTTCATTGGTTTTGGTTTTAAACAGTTCTTTATTTACTTCTCGCCTTTCCCCCCCCACCTTGGTTTGCAATTCGTCAGTTTTGTCGGTGAATGGTTGTAAGTCTGTGGTTCTCTCTATAATTCGGGATCGAAGTTGGTCTATGTGCCGCTTCCATTCCCTGCCATCCTCTATTATTAATCGGTAGGATTTGGGGCCTGTGATTTGGGTAATCTGTCCTGGTAGCCATACCGGGTCCCTGGTGAAGTTTTTAGCGTATACTAAATCACCTATTTCGAATTGTCTAAGCCGTGTAGAGGAGTCAGGGGGGTTTTCTGGAGTAAAATTTGGGTGTAACCTATCAAGGTGTGATCTTAACTTTCACCCCATAAGTAATTCTGCTGGGGACTTGTTGGTTATGGTACTGGGCGTTATGTGCTGGAGTGTGAGCAAACGGTTTGCTTTCTGTTGGACATCTCCAGCGTCCATTCTTTCTAAACCTTCTTTAGTAAACCAGACCATTCTCTCAGCCCTGCTGTTCGCAGCCGGGTGAGCCGGCGCAGTTAGGGCATGTCTTATACCTAGGGAGGCTAGGTATTGCTCAAATTGTATGCTGGTTAGCTGTGGCCCATTATCTGAGACAAGAACGTCCGGTATGCCATGGGTGGCAAAAAGGTTGTCCAGCTTTTTAATTACAGTTTCTGTTGTCGTTGATGGCATAACTTTTACTTCAAGCCAATTCGAATAGGCATCAACAACAATCAGAAAAGTATGCCCCTTGGTAGGACCCACGAAATCAATGTGTATTCTTGACCAAGGTCCCCGAGGGGTTTCCCAGTCTTTAACGGGTGCTTTTGGTGGGGACGGTCTAATTGCCTGGCATTTGTTGCATGAGCTTACCCAATACTCTATGTCCTTATCAATACCCGGCCACCAAACATAACTTCTAGCAAGGCTTTTCATCTTAACCATTCCCGGGTGCCCTTCATGTAACAACCTAAGTACCCTGGGTTGTAATTTGGCAGGAATTACCACCCGATCACCCCACAACAAACACCCCTTTTGGATTGAAAGTTCAGTCTGTCTGGACCGGAAAGGTTTAAAGTTTTCAGTTTTTTGATTCTCCGGCCAGCCTTTACCTACCCAACTAAGAACGCGGGCAGTCAATGAGTCTTTTGGGGTGGCTCTGGCGACATCATAAGCTGATATGGGTAGATCGGGGCAAGTCTCAATTTGTAGCGTTGTCATCGCTGGTGCCGGGTCTTCGTCGGTTGCTGGTAAGGGTGCTCTGCTCAAAACATCCGCATGGGAAATTTGTTTCCCTGGGCGATGTGTCAGAGTGTAGGAATAAGCTGCTAGGAACTCTGACCATCTAGTCATTCTTGGGGACAGTATATTAGGTGTTGGTTTGTTTCCCGCCAAAATCCCCATCAGCGGTTTGTGGTCTGTTATGATTTGAAAAGTCCGCCCATATAAGTACTCGTGGAAGCGTTTTACTCCAGCGACAATTGCTAGAGCTTCCCTGTCCAATTGGCTGTAATTCCGCTCGGTTTTGGATAGAGTCCTAGAGTAATATGCGACGGGTGCTTCTCTGCCATCAGGTAGTTGGTGGCTCAGGATGGCACCTACTCCATATGGTGAGGCGTCGCAGGTCACTGTTAATGGCAGAGTGTTGCTAAATTGGATGAGAACGTTTGTTGATGTTAGCAAGCTTTTAATATTTTGGAAGGCTTTTTTTTCTTTGTAACCCCAAATCCAAGTTGCCTTCTTGTCTAAAAGACGGTGTAACGGTTCTGCTATAGTGGCCTTGTTTGGCAGGAACACATTATAGAAATTAATTAGTCCTAAAAATGCTTGTAGTTCGGTTTTATTTCTTGGTTCAGGTGCGTCTTTGATTGCTTTAACTTTTTTGTCTGTAGGGTGGATACCCTCTCCGTCTATTGAGTAGCCCAGGAATTCGACGCTATTCTTAATTAGGCAGCACTTTTCTCTTTTTACCTTGAGGCCAGATTCCCTAAACTTAGTTAATATTTCTTTGAGTCTTTTCCTTAATTGAGTTTCATCTCTGGCCGAGATTAGGACATCGTCAAAATAGGGAACGACTCTTTGTATGCCATTTAGGAGGCATTCCATCAGACTCTGGAAAACGCCAGGGGCCACGCTTACTCCAAATTGGAGCCGGTGACATTTGAATGCGCCCTTATGGGTGACTATAGTCTGTGCTTCTGCTGTTTTTGGGTCCACTGGGAGTTGTTGATAGGCTTGTGCCAAGTCGAGTTTAGCAAAAACTTTGCCCTTTCCCAGGGAGTGAAGCAAATGCTGGACGACTGGCACCGGGTATGCGCTTGGTTGTAATGCGTGGTTCAGGGTAGCCTTATAGTCACCACAGATTCTAATGGACCCGTCAGGTTTTATGGGTGTGACAATAGGCGTTTCCCACTTGGCATGGTCCACAGGTTCTAACACCCCTTGGGCTATTAATTTGTCCAGCTGTTCCTCTATTTTTGCCTTTAGTGCAAAAGGAACTCGCCTGGCTTTTATTCTTCGTGGGGCTATTTGGGGGTTTAGATTGAAAGAAATGGGATTTCCCCGATACTTGCCAAGTGAGCCGTCAAAAATGTCCTGGAATTCTCGGATGAGGTCGTCTTCCCAGCCGGTTGTAGTCACTCGATCGATCCCGGTCATCCCGATGCCCAATGGCGCGAACCATTTGATGCCCAGGAGGCTTGGTCTGTCTTGGTCGACTATGGTCAGCGGTAGCACCTTGACGTGTTGTTTGTAGGCGACTCGGAATTGTCCCATGCCTACTACAGGGATTTGGTTTCCCTGATAGTCCTTGAGGGTTAGGTGCTGCTTCTTCAATTCTTTGGGTTTGATACCTGGGACTAGCTGTCTTATTGTGTCCCACAATACCATGGAGAGGAAGGACCCCGAGTCCACTTCCATCTTGCAGTGTTTTCCTTCGATTTTTACGATGACTTTAATTTTCTTCCCACTTTCCGTCTGAGCGCTCTTTATAATGACAGTTTGGTGTGTATTGGCTCGCTTCTCTTGTTGCCACTTTCTCTCAGCTCGCTTAGTCTCAGCTCGTGTTGGGGAATTTCTGCGTCTCGTTGGGCTGTAGCATTTTTTGTTCCTGCAGACTTTCTCCATGTGCCCTCGTTTCTTGCAATGCCAGCAGATGGCATCGAGAAATCTGCATTCGGCTCGGGGATGGTTTCCTCCGCAGCCAGCGCATTCCCGCCAATTTCTTCTTTCGCGCTCTTTTCTGTTCATGAGCAAACGGTGGACCTTGTCATCTTCTTCGCTCGATTCAATTGTTTTGCCCGACTCTTCATAGTGGGTTGTGGTGGCAGGCTGCTTTCTGTCTTTGGTTGGTGTTTCTTCGCTGTGTGTGTTCATCTTTTTCATGGCTATGGCAGATTTTTTCGCGGCTTCAGCGGCTGTGGCTTCCGCGATGGCTTCGGTAACGGTGATGTTGGGCTTGTTGAGTAATTTACTCTGTGTGGTCGAGTCTCTCAGGCCCAACACCACGCGATGCCTCATTGCTTCGTCAATGTTCAAAAATTCACACTCACCCCTTAATTGTCTAAGGGCAGCGATGAAATCGGCGACGGTCTCTCCCTCTCTCTGGTCTCTGCGGTAAAATTCGTGTCGCTTTATTAAGTTTGACACCATCAGAGCATAGTGTGCTTTGAGGACTCTTTGCAATTCTGTCCACGTTAGTTGTTTAACGTCCCGGGGCTTCGCAAGGGCCTTTGCCATCTTGAAAACCGTTGGCCCGCAGTGAGTCAGGAATACAGCTCTCTTGCGTTGCTCTGAAATGTCTTCCATTTCATTGCTCTCCAAATACATCTGGAAGCAATCAGCATAGGAATCCCAATCCTCTTCGTTGGGATTGAAGGGTGCGGGCGGTGCGTTGTTTCCAGACATCTTGGTTGTCATCTGGACTTCTTATCACCGCGTGCAGGTTTTTCTGTTCAGGAAGATCCCATCCTCATCGCCAGTGTTTTGTTCGGAAAACACACGAGGTAGACTGGGTTCCAACAACAAATACTTTATTCTTGAACTAGTCAGTAAATAGGAACACTTGGCTGAAGCCGAGGCCAGCCTTTTATACAGGCTGGCTTGCCTGCTTGCAGCCAATGGTAGTTGCTTAAATTTGCCGCCTTTTAGCAGCTCTTTGGATTGGTTCCTAGTGAACCAATCCAATGCTTAGTTTATTTGACCAATCAGGTTTGCAGATTTGGAGTCACCCACTTTACATATAGAACATATAAAATAGATAAATTACATATTAAACCAATAACAAATGTATGGGCTATGTTTAACTGACTGTTGAGACTGTTCATGTTGAGAGTTTGGGGTTGTTGTTGTTTTGTCTTTCTCTGATCCCCCCTTGAACTAACTATCTTCACATATTGAGTAGCCATGTTTGCTGATCATAACATGTGGCTGTGAAAATTGGAACAATAGGTAGATCAAAAGAAGAAGCCTTGGTTCCTTTGAAATGTTCTGAACTTGAGAATACTTTAGACAACAAGAAAAAGGAAAATCAAAATGACATAGAGAGGATTATTAATGAAAGTAAAGTTTCATATTTTGGATTTGCACTCTAAAGAAAGAGACTTTGGAAAGGACCCTATTTCTTGGCAAAATTGAAGGCAATAAAAAGAGAGAAACTGTTATTGAAAGACAATTTCACTGAGTTCCAAAGGGTTGGAAATATCCCTGGATTCAGGAGATTTAATAATAATGATAACCCTTTTCAAAAGTGAAAAATATAAATATGATAAATATATAAATTAATAAAATAAGGATGGAAATGTTAAGGCGTCTACAATTATGACCAAGAATTTCCATTCATGTCAAAGTTTTCTAGTGTTATGAGTTTTTTTTAATGAGAGTAGACAGTGTTGGAGTAATGTGAACATATGGGTGGATTGATGGATAAGGAGTTGCTTAGTGGGAAAGCACTAAAACTCTCATAGTTAAAAAAATGAATTATAGTAATGTTGTAATCAAGAAAATATAATTCAGAAAGGAAACAGGAAGATCCAACTGGAGATTGCCAATAGAGTTCAGTGATAACTTTTTTAGGGGGAGTTTACAAAAATCCGAAATCCTGAGGGTTTTTTAAGATACATGAATGTTTTAAGCTTAAAATACACATAAACACACATGTGCACACAAAAATACACAGAAGGTATATCATGTTTAAGCTGCAAAAAAATGACTATGAAATAGTACCAATAAACACCAAAACTCTAATTTTTGATCATTGCCTTCTAGTTCTGTCAAGAGTAATATTTCTCAATCCTGACAACTTGAACATATGTGGATTTCAATGTGCTTGCTGGGGAATTCCAAGAGTTAAAGTCCATGTAGGTCTAGAGCTTAATACTTTAGATATGTTATGCCATATATATATGCCATATACTGGCAGTATAGAGGTTTATAAAATGGATTCTTGATTTTATCCAAACTTTCTAGTAATTTCTTGTAATCTATACACTTGCTAAAGTTAAGGTCAAATGATTTGGATCAAGGAGAACATCTATTTTGACTGTTAAGTCTTGAAGAAGAATTTAACGGTTTGTTACCCATTTCTTTTGATTGTATCCTAGTTAATATACATTTTCTCTGTCTTTTTTTGTTAGATGAAGCCAGTGATTTAATAGATAGGATTGTGTGGGGAAACTCAAACACTTAAACAATATCTTTGGATAATAACCGTCAATCTGTATTGGCTTAAAGTTTGGATTCATCTGCTAATTTCACTGAACCATACGTTAGATAGGATCCCTTCTATGGTATGCAGAGTACAGGATCTGGAAAACCTCTCTTTTTTGCCCTTTTTGAGAAAAAAAGGCTATTTATATACAATTTTATTTTGACACTATGAAAAATTTTCTTGGGTAAAGATAGAGATTGGATTAGAGAAAGTAAATTGAAATAATGAAAACGTTTTTTTAAAAAGCCCAGTCTTTCTGTTTAAACCCATTAATCCAACTGCATTAGGGGAAAAAAGTGTATTTGTCAACTTGCTCCTTTCCATAATATTGATGGATGATGTCAGATGTGATGTATTCCCCTGCAGCATTGATTTGTCTCAATATTAAATATTATCGAGGCTAAAAAGTTCCTCTTTGCAGAATGATGTATCAGTGAGCATGTTAAAGAGGAGAGACTGCGCCCTCTTCAGTCTTATTCAAATTGTTCATTTCTCATTAATTTTATCATGTGTAGAAGAGAGTGGTGTATTTTTTACATTGTGCTTTCAGCTCTCTATCTCACATACAAATATGGTCATTTTCCTTCAAAGGCCCTTTGTTAATTATATAATTAAAAAATGTAATTATAATTAAAATTTTAATTTAAAAGAAAACAATTATACATTAACATCTCCCTCTTTTTCTACCATACTTAATATGGATCAGATTAGATAGTGAAAAGTTAAGTGTGTAAATTAAACATACAGATATCCACATTGCTTTGGGGTTATTTCAAAGACAATGAATATGTATTTCCTTCTCCCCTCCCATATTGCATGAACACTGTAATTCAAATGTGTTGTTTGTCCTTTATTTCAATTGTGGTGAGAAGGTGCAAGAGATGACATTTGTCATTTATTTAGCAGATAAAGGCTTGCACATAAAGCATCGTCTGCTTTTCTGTTAAAGGCTGACTTTCTAACCGGTGAATACAGCTGCTGTGATGGGGGGTCAAGTGATATGTCACTCTGTCAGATCACACACAGAGAAAGTGGCTCTTCATGGATTAGGACCTCACCACATGGTCCTGTGAACGGCTTTCTAAGAAATGTCAGAACTGTCTGTCCCCTGCTTAAAACCTATGTAAAAGGTCTTGGATATCTCAGTCAAAAGCTATTATCAGTATAAAGACAATACTGATAAATTTTTGAATCTGGGATTTGAAGAGTGGCAAGCCAGATTTTTAGTCTCGGATAATCAACTAGATTAGAAATTGTATAAACATGGAATTATGACTCAAACTTAATATTACCCCACAATGCCTAAGCATGGAAGAGAAAATAAGTTGAGGCTCAAAGTAAACTGAATTCAAACATATAATTTCTGCAGCGAGCTTGTGGTCAGAGGTTAGAATGTAATAATCTAACAAATTCTGTAACATATTTGAAGTGTTTTGTCAAAGTAATGTGGTATTTTATAATAAGTTAAACCACATAGTGGTTTTTAATTTTATTATTAATGAGCCACTACAAATTGTATGATTGAGAATGTTTACTTCCTTCACAAAAAACAAACAAACCCAGAACTTCCAGTAAAATATATTGAAATAGGAATTAAGTCATCTAACAAATTCCAGATGACAAGATTCATTTTGCCTAGTAATGAATCTTCACTGTTAAAATAAATTGGTTTTATTATGGAAAGAAATGAAATATGGAGTTACTCAAAAGCATAATGAAGTCTGAAGATAACCTTATTTTGTTAGTTTTATTTTTGCTTGCGAGCATGTACTCATTCAAAATGTAACTCTTCCACTGACAAAAATCAAAAGTTTATGCTTCATCAGAATCTAGGATCTATATAATCTCTCCTTCCAAATTTTGCATGGAAACGTTCATAATTACTACTTTGTTTATGAGTCAGACAGATATGAGCAACAACTGCCTATGTGTGTGCAGTAGATACATATTAAGTGCATTGTCAACTCATACAACCTTTTTCTTAAAGATGCATTTGTGAATAAATACAAAAATATGCATTTCTTGTAAACATATTATATACCATTTATATATGGTTATTTTCACAGATTGTGCAAAACTGTAGTTTGTTCTAATTATACTTTGTTGAACAAGCCATTATAATGGTTAGATTGATTTGTGATACCAAATCTTAATAATGTCTTAAAAATGGAAGCTTACTAAGCAAAACCAAATCAAGACCTTTAGGATCAAGTATGATGTGTGAATCCTGTCAATGAGGATAGTATCTTACTTTTCAGCTATTATTACTGGACTGATAAAATATAATTCTACCTATATGCTTTGCAGGCTTGACTTTGGAGCTCTTTGACTGTCACCAAGCTTTGGTTACACTGTGGAATATAAACTGAAATCATAACTCAGATCTATATTAGAGATCTTTCTTGGGAAAATGTTTTAAATTCTAAAAACTTTCTGAATTGGTTTAAATATCATTCAAAATAATGTCTTCCTTGATAATTCAATTGCTTGGTGCATAGACAAATCAAATAAGAGACAGAATACATACAAATAAGTGTCTTAAGACATCTAGGATGTTAATCTATCAACAGACATACAGTATAATAAGAAAAGAAAAAGAAAAGTGAACTTTCATAGTCAATAGATGAAGCAAATAATAAGATATTTTGCAATAATTATGGATAAACTTTACTCTATGGCTGTCAGAAAGCTTCTTGACCAAAAAGCAATGTTCAACGTCACTTTTTTAAGCAAACATTTCTTACCACGATAGAGGCTTTAGTTCAGATTATCACAAGGACAAAACTGCTGATTTTAATCCTGGACAGATTTGCTCTTTCAGAACTGTTAACTTCCCTTGTACAAACTGAATTGTGTTTAAAATAGACAGTGCCATTCCAATCAACTTCCTGTGTGAAATAATGCAAACCAAAGTGCCATCTCTCATTCTAGTCAACAGGCCCTGTAGTGAAGGCTCTTAAATTATCTTGGAATTGAAACAATACAATAACAACTGAACATACAAATGATGGTCCTTTTATTAAGTCCCCAAATCATCTACATAAAGTAGCCATCTCACTTAATCAAACGGTAGTCATCTCTCATTTTGTACAGCCAGTTTAATCATTCCTTCTGGATTTTATTTATTTTGTTTTCAATTTTTCTATACCATAGTTAATTGGTCTTTTAAAGTTAGGTTTAGTAGGCTCATCTAGTCAGGTTTAGCTTCTCAAGATCTAAGAAAGTGATATGTAGGTTATTCTGTAAAGGCCTGGCCAGACTTAGGTAGGAATACAGGTGGTTGAGCATACATGGACAAGTATCCTTCATGTAGCCAAAGAAAATAAGAAAGGCCTGGATGTGCTAATGGCGGAGCATTAGTCAGACAAATACAATAAATGTGCTTTTTCTCATGCAAAGGAAAAAAAACTAGATGCAAACTTTACATTTAAAACTGCATTGTTTCCCTTTTAATCTGGCCACCATCCGAGTGGTGATCTGGATGTTAGAGAAGAGATGAATGGGAAACATTGGCGGGGATTGAAGCTTGGGGATGAATGTAGAAATGTAGAATGGATGTTTCTTTTTTCTAGCTTTGAGTTGACTGTTGTTTCTGTCTGTTTTTGAGAACTGATCCAAAGGGACAGGGAAGTCAGTGTGGCAGCTCTGAGGAAGGCCCTCCTCTACAGCTGCAGCTCAGCGGATTAGGAAGCTTCATCCACAAGGCAACATTACACAAGTAGCCTTTGAACAAAAGTCATGGATACTATTAATGATATGGTAATCCTTAATCGAGCTACCTCCCAGTAGTGATTATACTGACATGGGAAGAATATCTAAGTCGTAAAAGCAGCCCATAACAACACTGCCCTATTGTTCACCCCAAGCTTGACCACGACTAACTTTGACCAGCATCTCTAATGTTGCCTCCCCCCACACCTTCTTCACCCTGATCCTAGATCTTTTAAGATTGGCTCCCTGCACCCCAAGTTCCCACACACATTTATTATCGTCTCAGAATTCACACTGCCAAATGCATGAAGTAACCAATGCCATCTGAGACCACACAAAGGTTAGTTCTGTAGGTCTCAGTGAAGATGTTTTAATTGGCTGACAAAAGGCATCGTGTGGATCATTTGACTTGCAAATCCCAAGTCTATTGCTCTTAGATAACACAGAATAAGGAAAGTAAGTTACTCAGTTTAATGCTGCGCAGAATTGCAGAAAGAAAGATGTGCCTTAAAATCTCTTCAGTGTTTGTTTTTCTCCTACCTTTCGGAGACATGTTGCTGCTTCATTAGGCTGCTATTACTAAAGTCTCTCCTCAATTCTGGGAGTTGTGGCCTCAAAACATTTAGGGGACACTTGGTCACAGAAGGTTGTTTTATAACATCCATCTCTTTTCTCAATCACGATTATTCTTATTCTAAATGTACGATTCCCAGCCAAATCACTTTTTCTGCAAGAATGTCTTTATATTGAGGTTAGGTCCCATTCTTATAAATATTAGACTGCAGTATGTTAGATTTTGTTAATGCAAGGATTAAAACATACTATTCTAGTTCTAGAATCTGAGATTTTAGTTTTCTCCATATTAATACATGGGGGGTGAGGGGAGCAGGGAAAAGTACGTTGCTCATCACTCAGGATGAGCTACAATCTTCCAGAAGAAAGTTTTAGTTTTGCAGATGCTAAGATATATTATAAAACAAAATTGACAGCTTCTTTTTGCCAATTTATTCCATCCAAAGCTAGCCTGCTTTCAGTTTCCATTGTTTCCATTAACTATTTAAGGAGGTCATTGCAAGGAAGACACATAGATGTACTGTTTACATTGCTTTGGAGACAGAGTGTCTTTTCTGAAGATATTGACATATAAAATCCAGAAATTCAGGAGTTTAGTGCAGAACTTTCAATATTATATTTACATTCAAGATATGTGTTCACATATCATGCTATGCTATAATTTAGTCAAATACGTTTTATTGAATACTGCTCTTGTCTGGGTTTGCCCAGCATCATTAAACTGCATTACAACTGCTTATAATATTTTAAGAAAACAGATGGGTTTCTTTTTCTTCCCTTCTCATGTCCTGAGGGAGAGCTTCCACATACCCGAGGATTCACCAGAAATTAAGTTTTTCTGAACATTACAACAATAAAGACCTATGCTCTCTTCTGGAGTGTGCTGAATAGAGAAGTTCGTCACTCTTATCAGACATAGCCAAAGTTGATTCTTGGATGAAAGGAAATATCTGATTATTTCAGATCAATGAAATAATTGATCATATGGTTTGGTTGAGTTTAATGTATTATGTAAATACAGCAATTGCATTTTGTTGTTCAAGTTTACATGTAGTATGTTACATGAACTGGAAGAGGCAGAAACCCACCTACACTTTATTGCCTACCTTAATGGTACAATGAACTAGAAAAAAATTAATAAAACAAATATGCCAAGCTTAAATTTACCTGAGGAATTGCATACTGATAAAGAAGTTTAAATGGAAGAAAGAAGCAGCACTCTGTAATTTTGTCTGTTCATAAATATATATCAAACCCAATTAAGATTTGAATTAGTATAAAACTGCCATGCAAACCTTTTCATCTCTACAAGCAGGAAAACTTACTGTCAGTGTTTCCAGTTGTTGCTGAGTTGAGGGCTTTGTTAAAACAAATGAATACAAAAATTATTTTTGAATATGTACAGAAATAATTAAAAACCATTAAAAAAAACCTCCACTGATAAGGCTTATTTAGGGAGTTTAAAATTAACTTATTTCTTCACTATGTATTAAATAAGGTATTTAAGTAAAAGTTTTGGCATTTAATTATAATTAACCAAATCTATGACATTTCTAAAATTATCATATGTTGATTTTAATGCAACTATGGGGACATATGACAGAAACAACATTAAAATCAAGGTAGAAGGTTGATCATTAAAATGCTCAAATATCCACTCTGAAAAATTACTGACTTTATCATATTTGATCAGAAAAACACAAAGTGTACTTGCCTTTTGCCCCAGAGACACTATTCCATCAACAAGACAAAGTGTATCATCAACATTTAATTTTAGAGTATTCTTTCACTGAAACTACATTGATACTATTTATACCTGGAGTCTTTGTTGTGAATTAGTGCTCTTAAAAGACACTTCAATCTTTATCACCAAGTTCATTTAAATATATTCTTGAAAATTCTATAAATTGAGTTTATTGTAACAGCGATCTTGTATACGTATGTTGCTTTTTCAATAAATACTGCATAATGCAATGAACTTATTTCCAAGTAATATTATGTAGCAGGGACCCTTGCAATTTCAGTGGGTGGACAAGTATTTTTACCAGTTCATACAAAAGGATTTTAAAAAAAAAAAAACTAACATTATTCAGCTGATAGAAGGATTTATACAGGATTTTTTTGAGAAAAGGGAAAAATAATATTTCTTTTGATACTATTCCTTTATTTAAACATTCTTGAAGGTGGAAAACAGTAAATCAATTAATTAGGTAATGGTAAAGATTCCCCTCACACATATGTGCCATCTCTAGGAGGCGGTGCTCATCTCCATTACAAAGCTGAAGAGTCAGCGCTGAAGAGTCAGCGCTGAAGAGTCAGCGCTGTCCGAAGATGTCTCCATGGTTATGTGGCCAACATGACTAAATGCCAAAGACGCATGGAATGCTGTTACCTTCCCACCAAAGTGATCCCTATTTTTCTACCTGCATGTTTTTTTACATGTTTTCGAACTGCCAGGTGGGCAGAAACTGGGAAAAGTAACGGGACCTCACTCCGTTACGTGGTGCTAGAGATTCGAACCACTGAACTGCCGACCTTTCTGATCGACAAGCTCAGCGTCTTAGCCACTGAGCCACTGCATAACTTTCTTCAACTGATTATTGTTCAGATATTTATATTTATTCATCAGATTTATATCCTTTTCTCCAAAAGCTTAAGGCAGTATATATAGTAATAGGTGCATTTGAACAGTGTTTTTAACAATGGTTACAATTGGCTGGCATGAGACTGAAAGATAAATGAATACTTCTGATTCTAACAATAGACCACTCATTCTCTGTGGGAGGAAGAAAGAGACATGGTTTGTGTGGCCCTGGGATATTGGCAAACTATATTTTCTCCCTTTCCAAATAAGTCAAAGCCTGATTACTTTAATGATAGTTAAATCATCAGTTTAAGTTTCCCTTAGAATTGAATGTGACTTGGCTGAAAACATGTGCCAATTTATCTGTATGGTATTTGAGAAATAATTTGCTATTGCAGAGTGGGAAAATTAATCGAACAATTAAACATATTCCTATAATGAAATTTGGTCCCCACTTCTCATATTTATGTAGTTACAAGCTAGTAGATCCAGGTCAGAGGTGCAGTAACCCAGCTGAATGTCATTTTTTTTTTAAAACATGCTTTCATTATTTGCTTACTTTCTATTAGTTTATGGGGCCAGTCACTCATGCTGCAATTGAGAGCAACTCCCATGGCCCTGAACTTTAGGCTCACCAGCCAAATGAGAGCAGTCATGGGAGGCTAGATAAATGCCAATATGTACAATTAAAACCATGTTTGGATGAACAGCTTTGAGTGCATCTGTGCCTCTGAAATGGACGCTATTTGTTCAGGGAACTCTGAATGAAGATGTCCATCTGGGGACATCTAGTGATCCAATAGAAATTGGTGTTTAGGTCTACACTCTTTAGAATAAATGGAAAATGTCACAAGTCACACACTTTTGCTAGAATAAGGCAACTTGCTTTTATGTATTTGTCCGTGTACAGTAACTTTTCCTCATGTTTTTGATTTAAACTTTTTTTCAGAATGATTATACCATGGTATCTACCATGTTGATTCATTTTTATTCCTGGTGATTAGGTTGTATTAGATATGGTACCTGCAAGTAGTTCTTTGGGCCCCTTTTGTATACATGAAACATATTATAATTTATGGAAGATTGGTCCCATTTTGACTTTTAATGGACTGATCCTGTTTCAAGCTCCAACCTCACAAAACATTTATATAAAACTGGTATGTCCAACCCATAGCCCACAGAGACCATATTGTGGCCCTGGATGGTTCGCAATGCAGCCCCACAAGATCATAATAAAAGTATGTTTAAAAAGGTTTGTTATTTATATGCATCAATTATATATTTTATATGCAGCCCAAGACAATTCTTCTTCACTTAGTGTGGCCCAGGGAAGACAAAAGGTTGACAACCATTATCTAAAATTTGGCCTGATACATGTGCATTAGACAATGGGATATATAACTTTTTGTACTGAAATGAAAAAAATATTTTGATTTATGCCTAGACTGTCTACCCATTAAATAATCAACAATAAAAATATAAACAATTAAAATCAGCAAAAACAACACAAATATGACTGATGCAATGCCTGGTGAAAGATTTTCTTTCTCTGAAAGTGTAAATAGCAAAATTCCTGAGTGAAAACATTAAGTGATTTTGCTATGGAATGGACCCCAATATATAAAACACTTGTATCTCTGCTTGCTATACAATATTACCTTTCTCCCTTTGTTGGTTATTAAAGTATTTACTGATTTGTACAATTTATTTTAAATTTATTATTTTAATCTAGGTTATATAAAGGAAATTGAAACATTGTAATATTACTTTTATTTATTTGAAATGTATTTAAACTGCTTTTTCAAAGAAGTAGTTTAATTTATGCTTAAAATACTTGAAAAATAATATCAATCAAATTATTTTGGAGAATAAAATTGGAGTAATTTAGACACACAAAACTTTTAGTCAAAATCGTTGTTAAAACAAATCTTATATCTCTTAAAAATGCATTTGCACTTAGCATTAAACACATGATGTAAAAATAAGATTTGAAGAAATCAAATTGGACCAGCTTTAATGTTAAGCTATTTATTAGCAAAAAGAAAAAAGAAAAAAGCGCTACAAATCACAATTCCTCAAAATATCCCATGTGATAAAAGGCAAATGAGCGCTTTTAAAGCATGTCTATCCTGGGAAATAATCTCAAGTCAGTCTCATCAGTTATTGCATAGGTTCTCTGTTGAATAGACCATGACTGAAATGTGACATGTTTAAAATGTCAGTGCTGTAAATTGTAGATCAAACCCAGCTGTGAATTGGGAATATTTAACATTTCCATCTGGGAATATTTTAACATTTCCATCTTCATCAAGGAGGATGTTGTCAAGAAGCAGCTCAAGTTCTTCATCAGTAATCTGCACACCACCTTGGAACAAACAGTGGTTAGCTGCAGGCACTCACCAAGTTCACATTTGGGTCATTGCAATCCACAATACTGCAAACATATGGCTGCCATTAACTCTTTGTTCCTGCTTTGGTCCTCAAACCAAGAGCACCATGTGACTATCAAAGGTTAATCAGGGTTTTGATCGCTTTCTCAGAGAAAGAAATTCTGCCACTAAAATCCCTCTATTGGTGGCATACAGAAAAAGAAATAGCGTTCTACTAAGTGATGCGGAATTGTCCTCTGTGAAAAGTTATTCATTATACTAAAACACTGCTATTGCAGAAACTAGTTAACTTCCAAAGGCCTTTCATTTGGACTATTTAGCATGAAAGAAAAATGTAGAGGAGGGGAAAAGTGGCTTTTTGGAGGTTGCAAAAAGCTTCTTACTGCCTTTTGTATACAAAGCATCTTCATAATGGCCATTAGGATATTTAGCATACAAATATTTTAAAACTGTTTATTCACCACTAAGAAAGTGTTTCATCCAAACTTAATCCACAGAATACTGGCATAAGGAGAAATAAACAATACTGAATTAGGCTTTCATTTACCATTTTTCAGGGTTGATAAGGGCAGCTAACTTTGGGGAAATGGGAAAGGGTCTTCTGGGGCAAGGCAGTGAAAAGACTAGCTTTTAGTTCCTTTCTCAGCTTCATGTATGTTGTGGGCTTGTACCAGGGAGCCTCTTTTCAATTACACAACATGTTTTAAAATAAAGATGTCTCTAATTTTGTGGATGCAATTTCTGATTTTATTTTCCCTAGTTTATAATTATTCTGTTTGTTTTACAAGAACTCTAAGGAATGGTTGGGAGAAAAGAAACAATTACTTCATGTAATCTGCTTTTTTCTGGTAACTCCGTTAAGTAAAGACAGACACACCAATACACATCTCAATTCTTGTCTCCAAAAAAAGGCCACCTAGGTGCAGTAAAATAACACGTAAAAACATCATACCAAATAAAATTTTCCCAATTTTAATTCAGCTTATTGTACACAGTAATAGTAGCAATAATAAAAACAACATTGTTAAGAAAATACTAGCTTTGTTTCCTAAAGTTCAAGTTTGGCCCCCCCACTTCCAAATCTATATGCCACTTATTTTAGAACTGAGAACACTGTCTCAGTTTATTACTAAAGTCAATATAACTTTTTTTCAACATTACAAAATGATTTGGAAAAGAGCCTAATAGATTTTTTTTCTCCCTTTGGATGATATAAATCAGATATAAATGTGAATAAT
The DNA here is from genome assembly GCA_015471245.1 of Laticauda colubrina. Taxonomy (NCBI): domain Eukaryota; kingdom Metazoa; phylum Chordata; class Lepidosauria; order Squamata; family Elapidae; genus Laticauda; species Laticauda colubrina. The sequence goes on along the minus strand of BLBF01000039.1, from coordinate 7,740,568 downwards.
TTTCAATACTGACAGCTGTTGGATGATAATCTGTGCTCTTCTGAAGCATCTTCATAATGTATACCTACAATTAATATCTGTGCCTTTGGTTTGTTTGTAGAAAACTATGCAGAAAAAAAATATTTTTATGAGACAGAATTTATTCCTCATTCTCCTCCTATCATATTACAAGTGAGAAAGAGACAGACAGACAGACAGACATATAAGACAGAAAAGATGCAAAGTGCCTTTTCAAACTGGTGGCAAACTGGGAAACTATGGGAAATGAAGTCTACATCTTAAATTTGGCAAATTTGAAAAACACTGGTAAGGAGATTAGATGCTTAACTTTTATAATTCATTTCAACAGATCTAAATCTTGCTTGTTCTGCCATCTCGTGGCAAAAAGAAATATACATTTGCAAAGCTTTCTTCAGCAATTAATTTCAATGTTTTCAAACTTGACTGAATAAATTTTGCTTAAAATACATCAAACACAGTGTCTGTTTTTACAGAATATCCAGGAGGATTGGGAATATGCTCCAAAACAATATTTAATAATATTGTTTCATAAAACCTCCCATCTTGAAGAGGCATGGTAAACCTGATATTGTATGCATTGGAAGAATTGATGCTGACAAGAGAGGCACCAGTAAATCTCAGGTAGACAGAACTAATGTAAGCTTAGAATCGATATTTCCAACTGTGAAAGTCTGGGAGACAAACACATGTCTGTGATTTTAGAGGGATGGGAGGAAATTTCTGGGATTCAAACCCTCAGGCATACAAGTCTTGTTTTCTTTGTTGTGCAGTAGCTACATCTACTATATACATATAGCTTTCTTGTTTGCAGTGAACCAAGGTATCTAGTTGTGTTAATTTGGTGAAGTTTATGCTTTAGCTAGATAATTTTTTAAATAAAAGTTTCTGGAGAGTCAAGGTTTATTGTCATCCTGGTATGAAGTTTAATATACATTAAAAAGAGGGATGCTCATACTAATTATTTTCCAGTTCTAAACCTAAAATATGGAGTTTTGTGATCAATCATATTTTATATACCATTTCTGATAGGATCAAATATTGTTCTGGGACTCAGGCAACACAATGATACTTAGGAGAGCATATTTAGGACTATACAGAGGTGTGCATCCTAGTAATGTACATCTTTATGCAATTAATTAAAGTAAAGAATCTTATACTTTTGCTATATTTGACATACTGAGCTTCCCAAAAATTAGCTGAAGCTAGTTTAATTTAAATACTTGTGGAAAGCTTTATTCCAATAGTAGGACATGCAGAGAGATTCCACTGAAAGTCCTGAAACATTCTGTGTGAATTATTTGGGATCGGAACATGATAGTTCTCACTAAAACTCTTCAATGACAACATGTGAAAGCATTCATCTGTCAGAGGAAGATTAAAAAAGAATTAATCAAGAACAGAGCTTGGGTCTTTGATAACATTTTTTAAAAAATTATAAATGTCCTTAGCAAGGATAGACCATAGAGATGAAAATATTTGGCATAGATTGAAATGAGTCTTGCTGAAGACTTATTATAGGTATAGTATTACACTGTATGTTAGAGGGCTACTCTAGGTCACAGAGACAGATTCTAAGTTAAATTAGATTCTATGACAGATTCATAGTTAAAACCATGGTATATTTTTCAAGATAGCCAGATGTTAGATGTTATTGAGTTATAGTTTACTATTTTCTCAACTGAAATGTCAGTCCTCTTCAAAAATAATAATACTGAGATAGGTCAGTTTTCATGAAAACAACAGGTCAGTTAAGAGGAAGTTCAGTGAATGTCATCAGAATTAACAAGCCTCCCAGTCTTATTTTATATTTCCCCATTCTTCACTACTGAAACTCTGTATCCAAAGGCTGTATGTACTACTAGCTCCTGAGTATATTTGGACCTTAAGGTTAAGTTGGGTTAAAGGTATTTTGGTGAGAGTGCCTGTTACTGTATCTGCCTAGGATCCAACAGTCAGAAGAAAGCAAGGCTGCAATGGTTGGACAAAATGGCAGTTTTTTGACTGAAACTATATATTAGTATACTTTCAAAATGTAAACGTAAGCAATACTGAAAAAACATGAACTTTATTCCAAGTCACACTCTTATCAGTATGATGGTGATGAAATAGCACCATCATGTCATAATTCACTCTAAGTAAGTCATTGCAAGGCTTATGATATAAATTGTACCTGCCTCCTTATCCCATCCCTGTCTCTCTCTCCTTGTTTCTGCCTGTTTCCTATCTGGCTGAATGTTCAGCACATAACTCAACTCACAATTTAAAGAACTTCCCATGCTGTTAAAACATGGGGTTTTGTGTTAACACAAGAAACTGCATCAACTAGATAAATGTATTTCTTCCTCTGTACTGGTTAGAGTTTCCTGATTTTTCATCTCATCAATAATAACTACCTCTAATAGTACCTTAATATGCAAAATATCAGCAGGCTGTGAGAAGCTGCTCTTGTGGATTTTAGTGAATCCAACTGCAGTTGGAATTTATTTAAAATTAAAATTTAAAGTTATTTTATGGTTTGGATTAACACAGAGCAAAACACAACTGCACACATTTATAGCAAAGAAGAACAGAATGCAGCAAAGTATCAAATAACATAAATACAATACTTTTATAATAAATAATACTTTCAGTTCATGAGGTGCATTGGCTTCCAGTAATCTTCCAGATGCAGTTCAAGTTATCACCTATAAAACTCTCTATAGTACCTGGTTATCTGCAGGAACCCCTATCTCTGGTGGTTTCTACCACCCCACACACTCCAGTCAATTGGGCATGTGCCAAGTCCCTTCCTTAGAGCAATGTTGTCTGATGACACCTTGGAAACATACTATTTCTGTGAGGGTATCTGCTTAGCAGAACCATCTTCCTCCTGAGGTTTGACTTGTTCAAATTCTGTTAGCCTTCAGGAAGTGACACTGGAACCAGAGAAGCTCATTCTGAAATCTGGTGTCTTATAATAGTGCACCCCAGTTGTTTATTTTCTGTTCTATTGCACTTCTATGTTTATTGTTGGACATTGTCCACTCCAGTCACATTTTTGCAAGTTAGCCACATAGATCATGAAACTTTATTCAAAATCAATTGCTGTTGGATTCTATAAGACATACTTTTAATTATTCATCATTTGTGTGAAAAAGCCACCCAGCAAACAAGGCGAACTAGGATGCAAGCATGCTTTCTATAACCACAAATTCATGGTGTCATCTGGTAAGAATGTTACACTGTGCACAACTACCTCCTGTGCTGGCATTTTACATTTTGGGTTAGAACTTTGTTTCCTAATCATGTGCTGTCAAGAATCCTGCTCCAGTTTTCTTCCCACCTAAGTGACATTTGTGTTCCAATCATGTGCCAATGCTGTCCTTAGAAGACCCTACCAGGAAAGAGTGAACTCCTCCTTCTCGACACTGGAAGGAAAAAAAAAAATCGCTGGCAATTGAGAGAAAGCAGTTCAGCTGAATTTTAAAGCAGTAGCATTCTATTTTGCACAGAATTTCATTGCTTCCCATAATTTAATTCTACCAGTTATCTTAAATATAGGTGTTCATTTGAGAACACCTAGCCATGCCAATTAAAATATTGAGGCAAAACGTATTTGCATATGAAAGGGCTCCTTTCATAGTTTAATAGCATATCATTTCCCCAGCAAACGGGGTCAGTTTAGTCCAATATTGACACATAAAAGGCCTTAATAGCAGAGCTAGGAAAGTCATTGGTAGGCTTTTACCAACTAGAGATAAGCTAGTTTGATCTGATGTATAAGAACAAACACCACATGCACCTGAAGCTAAATGTTTCCCAAAGAAAAAGTAGCTTTATGTAAAAAGGAAAATGTTTCAAAAAGGAAGAATTAAACTTGTTAAATTACAAGGGTTTTTTTTTTTTGCATCTGACTAGCCTATATAAAGCTCTCTATAAATCAGAAAATGGTTCTGTGCCCAAACAAGTTATATCAGGAGTTTCTTAACATACAAGACTCTTAAAGAAGTGCTAAATGATGAAATAATTCTTGCTAGACAATTGTTTTTACATCATACCCCAGCCTATTCTCAAGCTTACAATCTTGTGTACAAATGATATATGTATTAAAAGATGCCATTCACCACTAGTTCATTTACATTTACACACAGATAATTGTGACTTCATCTATATTTACTGTTGCTGTTATTATATCCAATCAATAATGCAAATATTCTGGACTGTTACCAAGTTTCTGAAATAGAAAAAAATAAAGAAAATGTGATTAGTAAAGAGCCAATGAAAGCTTTGCAGCATTACAAAATCAGCATGCTGAAAAATCAAAACATGTATTTTTTACTGACCAGTATCATATATTACTACCTAAAGTTATCTGTTTGTTTGTTTGATTTGTCAATCGCTCACCAGATAATAGATTTTATATGAAGTAATTGTCCAGAGTCACTCTGGGGAGAAGATTACCCTCGCTTATAAATCAGGTGAAACAATTAGAGCGACCTTTTCTTTGGCTAGCCACGTGGAAGAGAAGCACTGGCGGTATTTCTCCCCTGGGCTCACCCGTAAACCCGCGTGGAGACCGGATTCTCGCACGAATTCTATAGCTACGATGCGTGTCAGGGTGTTTCCGAGGCAGGAGAGGGAAGCGCTCAATCGAAAGCGTGCAAGGGGGCATCGCCTGTCGAGGGGTCCACTCTGTGGGGGTCGCCCCTTCCTGGCGCGCATCTCGTTCCATTTCGCCGGGCGCTGCCGGCGAGGACTCTCCAAAGGGTTAACGCCTTGCCCTGAAGGACCGCTCCCCCTCCCACTGCCCTTCGTCTCCCCTGTGCTATTAATACAGCGAGCACATCTCGTGCCCTGACGCCTGAAGGGGACCAGATAACATGACTATGCCCTTGCCGGCGACCCTCACTCAGAGGTTGCCCCACCGGAAGAGAGCAACATGGCGCCTTCCCCACAGTGCCCTCCAAGAATGGGGGGAGCGGGGGGTCCTAGCCAATGTGTTGGCGGGTCAGCCCCCCGAGGGTCCTCCTCTTATCGCGAGACCCGGAAAAGCTATAAATAGTTGGAAAAGGTAAAGGACTCTCTGTCCGAAGCTGTGCGACTCGACGGGGGTGTCTAGCTGGGTGGGGAGGTACCTATCGACGACGCTCTAGGGATTTTTGGTTCCCTCTTTTTTTTTTTTTTTTTTTTAAAGGGAAGGGGGGATTTGGAGTGTCGCTCCCCTGAGTATGGCTGACCAGGCTCTCAGTTTTCTTAAAGACTTTTTGGCGGGGGGCATCGCTGCTGCCATTTCCAAGACGGCTGTAGCGCCTATTGAAAGAGTCAAGTTGCTGCTACAGGTGAGCAGAGTGGCTGAATTTGGAGATGTGCTCATCCTCTCTTTCCACAGAGTTTGGGAGGAAAACTGCTCAGATATTAATCTTGCACCTGCCATTGGAGAGGCTGTTTGGTTTCTTTGGCGTTTCCTAAAAAGTAGAGAGCAAGGACATTCCACCCTGATGGAAACATGTAGAAAATTACTTGGGGACTCTTCCTTACCAGTTTCTCACAGGTTTCTTCTAAGAAATCTTGGAATGATAGGGCAAGTCTGCTGTCCTTCAAAGAAGTGCTCTGAATTTCTAGCAAAAAAAAAAAAAAAGTCTTCTTGCATGGAGCCAAGTGTGAGGTTGTAAATAGGAGTGGAGTAGGAATTTTAGTATCAGATGAAGTGACTAAATATGGAAACTGCAGTTGTGCAGTTCTGATGACAGAAGATCAGTGCAGCCCTGTTCTTGGCAAAGTATATAGCAAAGCTACCCAGGGCTTGAGGAAACTCTTCAGGGCTTGATTATTCTCTTGTATTGCGCATGTGTTATGTACCATTCAGCCCAATTAAAAGTAATATTCAATGGGCAGTGCAAATGGAAATGTGCCCTCATATATTTTCTAACCTAGTTCCATTTCAACTAATCTGTTGCATAAAAGTTTGCTGCTTGGCTCAATGGTTTGGTAACTTATGGAGAGTGACTAAAAGGACTGAATTCCAAGAAGAGATGCATACGTGAAAGAAAGCTTGTGTGTGTGTAAATTGGGTCTTCAAGCTTGAATCAATACAGTCTTTTTTATTTCACATATACAACCTAGTAAAGCTGTGCAAGGGGGTGCTTCATAAAGTGTATTGGTATGACCAAAGTGTACTTTCTTGAAATATTAAAGCAGGTGTGCTTTTTGAAAGGTTAACACTGCTGCTTTGAAGGTAATCCCTGATTGTCCATATTGCATCTTCATACAAAGAGAAAACTATTGGCAATCTCTGAGAAAGTGAAGCAACTGTGAGGGTGAAGGTAAAGCTGCAGCAACTGTGCCTGCAGCTAAGGTCAACCTGGAAAGAATCCATGTAAGGTTTCTCGAGGACACATCTGCTTTGATACTTCAAAATGATGCTTTCCTTTTGGTACATGTTTTGCAAATGCTTCTTTTGAACAGCTTTGTGTAACTTTACTATCTAATCACCTTTTAAGATATGTGCGTATAGAGACCTAGTATGCAGGCTTCCCATGAGCAAATATGAACTGGCTGAAGGAGCAAATATATTTCTTAGATTTTTTTTTTCAGATCTTATGTCCAAATAAACCTATGCATTTAATAGAGTTGAATGTATTGATGCTATTGCTGCTAATTTTAAATTGATAACTAGTTTTGATATGGAACAAAATTCCATATTTTGCAGTGAAATTTAACTATGTATTGTCCCAAAGGTGCTTTTTTCAAGAGGCAACTGGACTTTCTGGTTCTTTTGAAGATATTTTGATTCTCATCCAAGAAGCTTCTTCAGCTCTGAAGAAGCTTCTTGGATGAGAAGTGACACATCTTCAAAGAAAAATCAGAAAGTCCAAGTTGCCTCTTGAAAAAATCACCTCTGGGACAACCATGACCTGGATGACTGAGAACTTCCATAGACATATTGCTATGTGTTCAATTTGAGCAAGCAACCCAAGCAACAGTTATCCATTTCCCTTTACTTCATTTTGTCTTTCTTCCCTCCTTTTTTTGGTTTCATTCATTCAATAGGTCCAGCATGCTAGCCAGCAAATCACAGCCGAAAAACAGTATAAGGGAATCGTGGACTGTGTGGTAAGGATTCCCAAGGAGCAAGGCATCATTTCCTTCTGGAGAGGAAACTTGGCCAATGTCATCCGGTACTTTCCCACCCAGGCCCTCAACTTTGCATTCAAGGACAAGTACAAGCAGATTTTCCTTGGGGGAGTGGACAAACACAAGCAGTTCTGGCGCTACTTTGCAGGCAACCTGGCCTCTGGAGGTGCAGCAGGAGCAACTTCTCTCTGCTTTGTGTATCCTCTAGATTTTGCTAGGACTAGGCTAGCAGCTGATGTGGGCAAAGGGCTGAATGAGAGGCAGTTCACTGGGCTAGGCAATTGCATTGCTAAGATCTACAAATCTGATGGCCTCAAGGGTCTCTACTTGGGATTCAATGTGTCAGTCCAGGGTATCATCATCTACCGAGCTGCTTATTTTGGCATCTACGATACAGCTAAAGGTAAGAAACAGACATCTAGTGATGCTGAAATAATGATCTGATCAGGCTTCCCCAAGCCGTAGATATATTCCCAGCCAACATGGCTGTTGAGCGCCTGGTGAAAGGAAAGCTAAGCTAAACACAGCTTTGCTTAATAAATTGCATTTCAATTGATGGGATTTGTAAATGCTGCCTAAAAATGGATCTTGTGGGTAAACCAGTTGATAATGGAGAAGGATATAGAATTCTTTTTTTTCTCCTAAGGAAAAAAGTGTTTTAAACACACTTTCCCTTTTGATCTGTAATTTTCAATGATTTATAATAGAATGATTTGTTCTATATGAAGTAATAAGTTGATTTTGTATGGTTAACTTTCTATGGTCAATCAATTTATTATATTTAAGTACTAGTAATTGTCTCTTTGAAAAATAATACAATAATCTCTCAAAGTTAGACAATTTGGTGTTCTATATTTTCTTGTTCCCTAATGTGCCAAATATCATCCTGGACTATGTAGATGTGGTTGCTAAAATCAACAATGACTTGATGGTATATGCTGAAATCAAAATAGGCCAAATATCTCCAGCCTCCAGCTGCATCTTACTGCATTTGTACAGAATGTAAGCCACGATTTTACTTAGGGTTTATGAAACAAGTCATGATGGTTTGGGCTAATGACATGCAAATTCACATATTTCACTGTGAAGAAACCAGAGTGAAGCTTATCAATATGTGTAAAAAGGCCATTTGTTTCCAAGTTTAAGAGATGTTTTAGAATGGCAATATGATAAAAATCTCCTTGGATTGAAATTGATTTGTTGTAAGCAAATACAGCACTACAGCAGTGGTTTGCTCTTGCCATCTACAAGATTGTATTTTTGACTTGCATTCTAGTCTTCTGGTCCGGTCAGGGTTATTACCAAGTATTAACCAGACTTTACTCATACCATAGTTTGAAACATACCATAGTTTCCCAGTCTCAGCAAGGTTAGCATAATGTTGACATCTGTAGGAACAAAAAGGCAATGCAGTTAAGAAACTAATAATTCTTTAGATTTAGGACACTTCTTCAGACACTACACAAGTATAAAGATCTGACAGTATACAACAGTTTTTCAAGATAATGTTTACAATGCAATGGCTAGAATGTTGCATTTGAATCGTGGAAGTCTAGATTTGAACTCCTGCTTAGTCATGAAGCTCACTGAGGGCACAATGCTACAGTAACTATAACTCTCAAAACATCCCATAGAGTTTACCAAGGCTTTTTTAAATTTTAAAAAATAAAAGTAAAAATAATTTTTTTAAAAATGGTATTTTTAAACTTGTTGCTGACACTTGGCAATTGGCATATTGTCAGCTTTGAAATTCAGCTGCCACAAAATGGAAGGGGGGAGGAGTTGAAAAGTTCAAGGTCATTCTGTATGTCGTACTAAGAAATTCCAGTTGCAGTTAATTGGTTCTTGTGATTCATGAAGTGTAGAAGTGGGAGGAGAAAAGGTGGATTCTGTGTAATGCGCGAAAATACTTTCACTTTGGGAAATTGCCATAGACGTACCAGATCTGTTTCTAAATAAATCAATTGGAGAGAATATATCTTGGAGTGCTTGATATCATGGATACTCTCTGCATATATTTATGATGGTTATAGTGTGCCAGAGTCATGTGTTCACCTTTTGCAAATTTCTGACAAGCAAAGTCAAGAGGGAAGCCAGCTTCATTTAACAGCCATGTTACTAACTTAACAATAGTGATTCACTTAACAACTGTTGCAAGAAAGATTATAAAATGGGGCAAAACTTACTTAACAACTGTCTCGCTTGGCAACAGAAATGTTGGGCTCAATTGTGATTGTAAGTTGAGGACTCCCTGTATCAGTAATATCTGATATGTAGAAGTCTTTTTTCTACCAAACAGCTCTACAGTTTTGCTGTGGCACCATGGTAGAGATAACATGTAGACAACGTATCATAGATCTGCTGGTGCATGGAGCAGAAATTATAAACGTTCCCGATAATTTTTCTCTTTCTTCCGGTTTTCATCTTTGGGCGATCTTCTCATGAAAATAGGCATGCTGCCTGATCCAAAGAATGTGCACATCATAGTCAGCTGGATGATAGCCCAGAGTGTAACTGCAGTAGCAGGTCTGGTATCTTACCCTTTTGACACTGTCCGACGTAGAATGATGATGCAGTCTGGCAGAAAAGGAGGTAAGAAAATAACCATTTTCCTCATCTCTCAGCACTTCCACTTTTCAGACAGTAGAAGGACTTGATATCATTTGGCATGAAGCACAATTATTCCTTCATCCAGCAATAGCACTTAGACTTATATACCACTTTATAGTGCTTTACAGCCGTCTCTTAAGTGGTTTTACAGAGTCAGCATATTGCCCCCAACAATCTGGGTCCTCATTTTACTCACCTCGGAAGGATGGAAGGCTGAGTAAATCTTGAGCCTGGTGGGATTTGAACTGCCAAATTGCAGTCAGTCAGCAGTCAGAAGTGGCCTGCAGTGCAGCACTCTAACCACTGCACCACCAAGGCTCATAATCAGAAATAATCTGTTCCTACAGGTTGATCGGTTTTGCTCACTGTCCTTGACTTAGTGACTGTTCAAAGTTCAGGTGGACTGCCCCAAATGTACATATGACTAGTTCTGATGGCCCCCCTCCACTCACCCATAGTTATGTGGCCACATTTTGTGGTCACATATGTGGTGTACTTGTGCGGACGCTAAAAAATACTGGACTAAAATCTACACGTGGTTGGAAAAAAATGACAAAAAAACATAGATTTGAAACAGAGATATTTTTATTGAGAATTTTACCTGAAACATACAGCAAAGACTTGAAATACTTGATTGTAAATGTATTAACAGTGGCTAGGATTGTATTTGGTAAAAACTGGAAAAATGAGAAAATACCATTGCAGGAGGAAATTATTAAGAAAATATTGGAATGTGCTGAAATGAGATGATTAACATTTGAAATTAGAGAACAAGAGGATGAACAATTTTATGAAATTTGGGGTCTTTTTTATCAATAGCTAGATAATAAAATACAGTAATGTAATATGTAGATTTTTTGAAAATAAATATATAAAGATGTACTTCTTTTTATACCTACAAAATGATTTTAGCATAGATTTGGGATGATAATATGAACTGTTATAAAATAAATTAAGTGAATTATGGTTACCTCATAAAATATGAATGAATATAATTATAGTCAAATGATTGATAATGATACTAAGGTACTTGATTCTTGATTGATAATATGAGCTTCTATGTAATGTCACTGTAATTGAAGACTACGAAATGGATGCACAAAATAATTTGTAAACCAACCGGCACACTGTTTGTATACCTATGGAAGATAGTTTGATATTTTTATGTTTTGTGTGTTCATGTTTGTTTTTTAAAAACCAATAAAATTTATTTAAAAAAAAAGAATCTGTTCCTACAGGTTGATGGGTTTTGCTCACTGACCTTAGCTATAACCTTGACTTAGTGACTGTTCAAAGTTCAGATGGACTGCCCTAAATGTACATATGATTAGTTCTGATGGCCCCCCTCCATTCACCCATGGTTATGTGGCTACATTTTGTGTGTTCAGCACCTGGCCCACATTTATGGCCATTTACATTGTCCCATGATGACATGTCCATGATTTATGACATTTTTGTTGAAAATTAGCATTTTTTTGTTTTTTTGGCAAAAATGCCCCATAGTGAATGACCACAGCAAAAAGTCTGCAAAATCAGATTGGTCACACTATGAACCTCTTTTTGATTACTTTGACTTATTACCATAATGGGCAGTCTCTATAATGGTCATTTGTTGAGGACTACCTGTAATAGGAATAAGTTCTAATGCACTGATTATTTTTTCCCATTAGCCATGCTGTACGTTTTCATTTTCAGAAAGACACCTGGGTTAAAAGTAAAGTAAAAGCAACAGAGACAAGCTCTGAGTTCTTGTAGGAATCATGCTCAAATCAGCTCTATTTTTCCTATTTTACTCTTCCCTTTTGAGAAAAGGAAGGGCAGAAAACAACTGGTTTCCTTATACAGAGTCCCATGTCCAGAGTCAACCACTCCAATAGGACAGCTACTTCTAGTTCCCCATCTTCAGGAGTGTTCAGGAATAAAACGTATTTATTCTTAAATACGTTCCAAATAAAAAGGCAGAAATTAAACCAAAGCTTTCTTAGCATTAAATAATTATTTAATGCTAAGAAAGCTTTGGTTTAATTTCTGCCTTTTTATTTGGAACGTATTTAAGAATGAACACAAACCTTATTGCAGAAATTCAATTTGCACAATTTTGAAAAAAAATTATATTTATTTGCATTTGTTATGTTACTTTGAAGTAAGAACTGGAGAGCAACTTTCCAATGATGCTTTATTGGTTGGAGTTAGAGAAATGATTGTGTTATACAGATCTAGTTCTTTCTTTCCAGTGATTTACCTGAATATGTTTACTTCCACAGCTGACATCATGTATAAGGGTACAATCGATTGCTGGAAGAAGATTGCTAAAGATGAAGGAGGCAAGGCTTTCTTCAAAGGTGCCTGGTCCAATGTGCTCAGAGGCATGGGAGGTGCTTTTGTATTAGTCTTGTATGATGAGATCAAGAAATTTGTCTAAGCAAGTCAAACTACTTGACTCTTATGTTCTGTTTAATTACATATTTACACGTGAGTTAAAGGCAACTAAATATTTCCTATAGAAACAGAAGTGGTTACTGTGGGTCAAATCCAGTTGAGAGGTCAAATTGGGGAACTATAAAGATTGCTCAGTGATGATTTATGACATGTCAAACTTTTTTGTATGGAAAGTTGAAGAGCTCTTTGTATATATACATTTATTTGACAAATATCAATAATATATTCCTATGAATAAAAATATTTCCAGAGGAGGTGTGTTGATAAAGTATTTAAACAACTACAAAAATGAGTTTAATAAATAGTAGAAATTAAACCTTTTTTGTGTGTGATAAATCCACTGAATTTCTTTCAAGGATTGTCGCCTCCACAGTGAAGAGTGTGTGAAGAGGTGAATGTGTGTGCAATGTGTGGTGTTATGATAGAAGAGAGGGGGCAGAGAACAGGGTTCTGTTTGTCACTCTAAGCTAGCAAGAAAAAGTACAACGATGAGCGTGATTCTGACTCATATAAGACGAAACAGCTTTAATCTCTGCAGGAAATAATAGCAAAAAACTTCCCAGGAAATGCTGTTCTTCATTTCTCCTAATTTTATCGTTAATCATTGTGTTCACATATTGGAAAAATTATTTATGTCAAATCTATCTCCTTTTTGTCTTGTTAGGATTGCAATGCTCATGCACATTCCCAGAGATGTGATAACCTGGATGAGAAAATCGCATTATTTTTTTTTCCAGGCCTTAATATCTCTAAATACTCAGTAATAATTGCAATAATGACCATTCTTTTTAACTCTGGGATCCTCTCTTTCTTGTGAGTAGGTGCTAAAAGGAAGGTTGCTATTGAATGTGTACAGGAAGTCTTTCATTTACAACAGTTTATTTAGTGACCATTCGAAGTTACAAGGACACTGAAAAAGGTGACTCATGACAATTTTTCACACTTACAAGCATTGTAGTATGGCCATGTAATCAACATTCAAATGCTTGGCAAGTGACTCATATTTATTATGGTTGGAGAGGTCATATCCCAAGGTCATATGATCGCCTTTTGTGGCCCTTTGACAAAGAAAATCAATGAGGAAGCCAGATCTATTTAACAATCGTGTTACTAAGTTAACAACTACAGTGATTCACTTAACAACTCTGGCAAGAAAAGTCATAAAAAGAAGTAAAATTCACTTAACAACTGTCTCACTTAGCAACATAAATGTTGGGCTCAATTGTTTGTAAGTTGAAGATTATTGTATAGTCAGATACAGCTCACCTGCAGTTTTCTTATTCAATTTAGTATTGTATGATCTTCAACAAATGGTAACAGCATTCATTTTATTTTGTTTGTAATTGTTGGAAAAAGCAAAAGCAGCTTGAGTTGCTCAAACATTCAGTGACAGCACTTTGTTTGAAATCTACACCTTGACAGATTTTGCCTCAGAGTAACATACAGCATCCATTCAAAATCAATGAATTGTTTCCGTGGGATTGAAATTTGACAAAGTTGTCATCGTTTCAGTGCTGCCCTATACTTCCCAGAAACCCAGAGGTTGTATGGCACAAGATGATATGAGAGGAGCGTATCCCCACTCTCCCTCCCTGTATCCAATCAGCTGGCAACAAGGCCAGGCAGGTGACTGGTGATTGGCTGCTTTGAAACTGAGCCCAAAATTTGAAATCTCTTAATGGCAGCAGAGTGGTGAGGGGACAATAAAGGAGTGACTTAGATGCCTGCAGACAACATAGAGCTGGCTAAGGAGGGCCAGTGATCAATAGGTGAACCCTTGAGGGAAAGAGGACTTGGGGACATGTGGGGTTGGTGAGTGAGGGTAGTTTTCCTTATATTCTGTGGCTCCCTTTGTTCTCTCTTATCCACCAGCAAAGTAGCAGGCAATTCAGCAGCTGACCTGAGGAGTCATCTGCTTCATCAGAGCTCTACTGATGGTCATGAGGGGAGAGATAATGGGACCTGCCTATATGTGAAAAGGATGACCCAATGAGTCATGGGTTGCTTATTATTGTCAGCCTTTGTGATGGAATGGGCATCTAGAGAAGCAGTGGGGAGCAATTTTGACAATGCAGAGCTTTCCCAGAAATAAATCCAGGTTAAGATTGAGCAATCCTGAGTTGGATTTGGGGGGGGGGGGGGGAGAAGTTTAGGATAGCTACATCTGGGATCTCTCAGGATATATCTACTGTAGTAGGTTAGAAGGCCATACATAGCTTGAGTATGGCAAGATTCTGTTCATTTAAGTGTAAGCAAATAAAAGGACTGAACCAATTGGACTTCACTGTGTCATCTCTGGCTGTGGGCCTGGCAACGCAGCCAGGTAAACCAGATACAAAACACAATTAGATGAGTGAACTCCACTTTACTGTAAGGCTATGATAGCAAAATCTTGCAAGCCTCAAGCTACAATTTAATTTTCTGATATTCCTTGCTCCCTTTCCCCCATTAACCTTATCTCCAACCTTATGGACTATATTTAATGAGTTTCTTGGAACATAGATACCTTTTTTGGGTCCTAATTAGAGGCATTCTAGGAGTAGATTTCATGACATCAGTATGTGAGAGAACTGAGATAAAGTCAATGTGCAAAAAAAGTATGTCTCATCAATGAAACTGAACTTTCATCTTCCTCTAGAAATGTCTATTGTTTATATTCAGTTTTGCAGTATTCTTTACAGTTGGGAGCTGAGTAGATGTTAAATCTGATTGCATTTTCAGTTAAAAACGCAAAAAAATTGTTCATGCACTTAGTACTTCCCATTTATGCCATATCAGAAATTACAGTAAAGTGATAATTTTTAGTGTTCAGTCCTATCTAAAATATTTTA
The DNA here is from genome assembly GCA_015471245.1 of Laticauda colubrina. Taxonomy (NCBI): domain Eukaryota; kingdom Metazoa; phylum Chordata; class Lepidosauria; order Squamata; family Elapidae; genus Laticauda; species Laticauda colubrina. Next base: position 7,725,554 of record BLBF01000039.1, on the reverse strand, counting down.
AAAGCTGCATATAATTGTACCTTTGCTGTCATGCCCATCGGAATCTGATTATGAGGGGGAGGCCGAGCAGCTGACAGGGAGTGGGAATGTGGCTCTGTTGGCTGTGGAAGAAACTGGGGAAGGGCAAAGTCTGGCTGGGCAGAGCAGGAGAGAGGTAGAGCAAGGCAAAGGGAATTCAGAGGAAAACCCAGGCCCACCCCCTCTTCGTTGTAGGGCTCACAGGGAGGAACGGTTGCGTGGCTTATGGGGGAAGAAAGGGCCCTGATTCTTCATTAGCTGCAGCTGGGAACACAGTGTTTAAAAAGAGAAGTTGTGCACAGCCAACTGTTGAGAGCAAATCATTAATTATCTGGCATTGTCGAGGCTTATCTGGGTTCCTGGTGTCTTCCCAATTGTGTGTGTTTTGCTGGCCTTTCAAGTCTGCAATTCCTTCTCCTGCCCTGTCAAGTTAATTACTGCAGCTTGCTCCGTGTGGATTTTTATTTAGTTTGTATGTACTTTGTTTTCGGATTGAATTTCCTCCACTTAAAGACTGTTCTTGGGAGAGTTTTTCTCCAGCCAAAGATAACCTGGACATTGGGACCAAAAGTGGAGGTAATAAAGGGGCTCTTTTTACTTATGTGACTGTGTTGCCTTTGTGCTACGCCCTAGGTCATCACATTTGCATTACTAAGTAGTTTACATATAAACTACTTATACCTGTGAACAAATAAAACGTATTACCTCAATTTCCTGATGCCTTCTGATGACTAGAATATTTCCTAGATAAAAATTTCTTATGTTCTGAGGTTCTTTTCCATAAGTACTTAAAATATCAAACTGGATGGTACTGCAGATAAAATCCTAAAATGGACTTGAGGACTTTATTTATGGTGCAAATACCACAGCCACTTTGAAAAAAAAATCCCAATATACAGAAATGGTGTTTGAAATCATTAGGAAAGGTATTGAAATGCAAATCATACTGTGGGCAATGAATGGCTTTTAGATCTTGTTGCATTCTCCCTTGATACTGTTCCTATTTATAAAGAAAATCAGGATTAACTCCATAGTTTTGCTTTTGTTTTACTTCAATACTTGCATTTAATTGTGATTGCAGAGTCTTGATGCCTTTTCATGTATCACTTGTTAATTAAAAAGCAAATGTTTTGTTCATGTATGTATTTTAAATACAAACCTAAGTTTACCATTACATTGTACAAATAATTATGGACAGATAATTGAGATAGAACTTTTTATAACCTAGAGATATTAAGATAAATGCACATGGAATTCAAACAGGAAATTAACTATAATTTCTTGAATCAATGAATGATGGGGAATCCAAGTAATATTCTGGAGCAGACGGCTATTATAAATATAATTAAAAGCAGAATGTGATTTTTAAAATCTATTCACAATATTTGACTCAAATTACAGAAAAGAACTGCACACTGAAGTAATTCAATTAAATATTTTACTTAATTTTTAAATGACAGATATACAATTTTCATACCTTCATAACTAATCACACTTTGTAGTTTTTGACAAAGAAAAATATGTTTATGGAGATTCCAAAGTGCCAAGATTTAAGAAGTGCACCCACAAGATTTCTGTTTATTTTTACTTCAAGAAACAAATTTTTAGAGAATAATTTAATAAATATAATTGTGCAAATATATCACAGACCAAAATTGTTAACACATTACAGTACAAGTCCTTTAGAATTCTAGATAATAAACAATACTTTTTACATTTATTTAAATGCTTATCTAAATCCACATTTCTAAAATTGGAGAATTGATCTGAAAAGATTAATTTTTTGATTTCCATGTTGTAACTGACAGCACCAAGGCCAAGTTGTATATGTTCTCTCCATTTCACATTTTTATTAGATATTGTAAATTATGAAATTAAAAGTTTGCAATAACAAAATTACATTAAATTCCATGGTAAAAATTAAAAATTTGAGACTAAAAACAAACGAAATTTTATTATATTGTTTTACGTTTCTGGTCTACCCTAACCCATACTTTTCAAACCTCAGTTTCATTTGACTTTGAGAAAATAAGGTTTGCAATATTGCCACTTTTTAATACAAGTATTGTTTTAAGAAATACTGACTATAAAGATACCGTCCAACACACATTAGAAAGATGGAAAGAAAAGAATCAAGATTGTATCCATTTATAGTTAATACTACTTTCCAGTATCCTTTAATTATTCAATATTACAACAGTCCTGCATAGAATTACAGTAATCCCCAAACCACCAGAGATTAGAAATCTGATAGCAAGTGCAAATTATTTATAACCAGGCGCCATGAATGTTACTGGGGTTCAACTGCTGCAGTGCACCATTTATCAAAAACTGGTTTTTCACTTCTTCGATTTATAGTACTGGATGCACTATGACTGGAAGTTCGGGATGTACCTCCTGTCAAAATTGTACACAAAAGAGATCATATGGAACTTTAAGTAAGCAATATATACTTAAACAACTTTAAGTAAACAGTATAAACATTAAACCACATAGTAGAACAGGATCAGAAATACTCTCTGGATTTGAACACCAGCAGGTGGGATGCAGCTTATGAAAAAGGTCAGTGTTATTGCTGCTCTTGGAGGTAGTCACTCACTTATTCTGGGCTTAGGAGATCAGCATGCATGTAGTATAGAAGGCTTGGCAAGATGTAGGACCAACTCACTTTGGGCAAGTGCTGTTTGTACCGTACAATGTTTAGATTCAATCCTTAGGGTTAAGTGATATTATTTGTGCCGATTAAAAAAATGACCTCGATAAACATGCAAATATTAAATACTCTATAAATATTAAGAGAAAGTATAAAAGGAGATAAACATAATTTCCATGCATAGTGAATAAAAAATTAAGGCATAGCAGATGATCAGATTTGATTTCATTCCCTATCCGGTAGAAATAAAGGCCAGGGAGGTTTTTTTCCCCACACTTTAATCAAACTGAAATTAGCAGATGAAGATTCTGGAATGACTTACTAGATGGACTCTGATGATTCAAGGCAGACTTTCCTCGCCTTGGAGTTCCAGCAGTGCGAAAGTAGCCCATCTGCCGCTGGTAGTCAGTGAGCTGTTCTGAGCGCTTCATGCCAGTTGTTGGTTTCACTGCTTCAAGTCTTTTCAAAAAAGCCTTTAATAATATACACATACATTGGTTAATAGATAATACATTCCTTAATACAATATGACTTGGGATACCAGAATCTCTTTATCAAAACTAGCCCTCCACAATCTCTTCCATTGGATTACAATTCCATTGCTTTCTCACTAGAATGATAACAGTTTTTCAACGTAACTGGAGTACACTAACTTGAAACGGCTGTTGGGAAGCCCTCCTGTCTATATGAGAATGGAGACAACTTCATCACATTAAATATGACAGTGTGAGCGAGGCCAAACAAGTCTCATTGGAGATGAATTTCCATAGGAAATCACAGATGATGGTCCACCTGATCTCGTGATCACCTGATGTCTTAGCACAGCAGCAGAAAAAGCCAATGATGTTCTAAAGGGGTATAGATTGTATTTTATAAAGCTCTTGTATTCTATGCTAGTTTCAGATGTTTGCATTGTTATTTGGAATAAATGTGTTTACAATAGTTCCTTTTCTATGTCCTGGTACTCCATTTTGTGATTTGAATGGAAACAGAAAAATTGTTGTGTATGGAGCAGAAATCTTGAGCATATCCTAGGTTATTATGCCAGAATATGATTGTTCAAACTGAGTCAGTCATCCAACCACTCTCTCAGGAATCCAAAATGCAGACTATTAACACAGACTGTAATTATTCCATTTCAAAAGAATGAAAAATAGAAAATGTGCAGAAACCTGAGGTTTCTTGGGATGTCCTCTACGAGTATGTGCATGCATTCATGCATTTCTAGAATATTAATAAGGCACTAAATGTTGTGGCTTTTGATTGCAGCCTAAAATTCTGAATATTTTAGAAATAGAATATAGCATCAAAAATTAGGATCAAAAGAAGGTCAATTTCATCTGGGTATATTCATTCCCCACTCTTCTCTATATTACATTACAGATCCAATAGAAATCTTTTTCTTCAAGCAAATTACATCATTAACATTTGAGCAGTTCTAGGTAAGGAAGTATTACACAGAAGATGAGTTTTCATTTGCCTCAAGATTGGTTGCTATAGTTACTACAGCGATTCAGTGGTAGTGGAATAAGTAGCTACAGAAATTGAAATTGTCCGTTGACTATTTTTTCAATTATTTCTGCTTTAAGTTGTGGGCTATAGCTGTGTGTTACTGACAACGTGTGTTTGCTGATCAATGGCTAAAATAAAATGATAGAATGACTTAATATATTCCTTTGCTACTATCTACATCAATCAGGTTTTTTTCTTGCTTGTTACTGAGATCAATGAATTTCTTTCTGGTTAATTTTTCTTATATCTAAAATAGATGCTCAATTGTGAAAAGAATTTCATTTTAGGTTCACACACACAAATATATATAGACATGTAAACGCAAACACATAGAAAGATATTTCAACAATGTTGCATAATTCAAAGATATACAAATACTATTATAATGAAGTTCAAATATTTATTCTTTGTACTACAGAGAAATTAAAAAAGAGAGAGAAAACAGGGTTGAAGCTACATGTTCCCTAAACCAGCACAGAGTTAATCTTGCTTAAATTTAAGTGAAATTATTGCAGGTCACAAGAGCCAGGTTAATGTAGTTGTTAAGGTATCTGGCTAGAAACCAGGAGACCGCTGAGTTCTGGTCCCACCTTAGGAACAGAGCCAACTGAGTGACCTTGGGCTAATCATGTTCTCTCAGTCCTGCGAAGGAGCCAATGGCAAACCTCTTTTGAAAAGCTTTGCCAAGGAAACTGCAGGGACTTGCCTAGGCAGCCTCCAAGATTTGGACACAACTTAGTGGAAAAAGGAAAGTGTAGATGTATGAACTGCATTATACCAGGCAAGAAATTGAATAGGAAACAAGCATATTTGATGGGTTAAAAGAATTTTTCTGTCAATTGTATTAACATTAAATAAAAAATGAAACAAAATAGTAGTCGTATATGACAAAGGATCCTACAACCAAGGATCATCAGTTGAGGAAACATTTGAAGTCTCATTGTTCTGATAAAATTTGAAATAAGCAGGCATCTTCATGTTTGGGTAGCAATCCTGAAGTTCATTAGACAGTGGTATTTCTAGTGCCTCCATATATTTTTATCCCTATTTGGATACTTTCAGATAATGGATTTTTATCTCTCCCACCCAGAGCAAGCTCTTATAAATAGGCAGCATTCAGCTGACAGATTTTCTTCTACTCCTTGTACAATTGAATTATAGGAGAGCTTTGTGGTTTAATAAGATTACATGCACTTCTCAGAGGACAGAACAAATGTGGTCTACACGATTTTTTAAGTCATAGTTTGAAAGCCCATGGTTTACACAATGCAATACAATTTGCTAGGTGCTTATCTATCATGAGCCTCAAACCATGTGGACAGATTTGTCTAACATACTAAGTCAAAGAAGTCTAGTTTTTAATTAATATTGTTAAATCCAGAACTTCAACTAACCAGATTCTCTCTGTCTATCCTCTGCTGTTCCTTCTGTCTGTTGATAGCACTGTGGTACATTTTGGGTGCTGAGCCTGAAGGTTTCTTCACTGAGGCACTTTTGTTTCTGGGTTTTGTAGAATGCTTTGTCAATTCTTTTAAGAGCCTTTGGTTTTCCCGATCAATTTGTCGTACTTCATCATTTGTGAATGAGTAGTTTTTTCTTGATCCTAGAGAAGACTGATTCAACGCCAGTTCTTGTTGATCCTTTTTCTCCAACTGCAGAAAAGCTTTGGACACAGAACATATTTTAGAAAACATGCAGCATGAGTAGGCTTTTTCAGGATTACTTCAAAACTATAAAACCTGTTTTCAGATTTAGCCACACACACATCTTTCAAATAAGAACTTCTGAGGAGTTGGCCCCCAATTCTGAAGTTGGCAGTAGAAGCTTATGTAACAAAAGCCTCTTACACAACTTTTCTAAGTTTTATAATCACCAAACGTGCTGGACATTAACTCCCACAATTTTCAGAGAGCATGACATTTGGTGGAAATTACAGGACTTAAATTGCAAATATATTTCAAGGATCCAAGATAAAAAGGTCCAAGCATACAATATTTCTGCAGTTGTGATAAAACGAAACCCTATACAAACAAGGCCCATTTCTTTCCAAATAATTACAGCGCTCAAGTGTAACGCACCACAATTCTTGCTTCCAGAAGAAACACACTATAAACATTTTCTACAATTTTCAGAGAATTAATATATATTATAAAGCAGAGTCAAAATGAAGCTTGTTACAAAAATAATTAATTCATTTGATCATTCTTAAATTTGATTTGGAACTAGGCAATGTGAACACCAGCCCTAATTCGAAACATAAAGGGCATTTCTAAATAGAGCTGGTTGTTTATCTTACGCAGTACTAAATTAAATTATTCAAATGCAATGAGTCCATCCATCCCTCTTCAGCAGATTATCAGTCATCAAGAACTAAAGCAGGTGCTGACTTACATTCTCACAATTTTCAGTACAAAATGGTGAGCAGGAGATGAACTTTCCCAAAATTCTGATTGCTGAAGTTTCATTTCTACCTTTTGCATGTATAAATAAGTATGTCAGGTGGGCAGTCACATTTAAATAGTTCCAGGTACAAAAAGAAAAGAATCACTTCATAACTATAAGTTGTGCACATTATTAAAATTGCCATGTTTTTCTTTCTGAAGTGTGTGGCATTTGTTTTGCTTCTACAAATGTGGGAGATTTTAAATTTCTTGAATATGTCTTGCCCACTTCTAATCTGTAATCTAAGTGAAGTCCTCCCTTTTGGATCATTAATGGATTTGCTATGATATACCATACAGTACTTAAAAAGCCTTTGGCAGTGATATTTAATCTTTTTTGAGTCACTACTGTGCTATCAAACTTGTAAATCACTGATTCTGTAATGTAGTTTGCAGCAAACTGGTTACCGTCTGTGTGACAGATGCCTTGGTTAGATGACTCAGCTGTAAAATATTTGAAAATAATTTCAATGTCAGAGAGCCAGAAATTGCTGAATGTATTTAATAGAATTATTAAATTGTTGAATTTGTTTTCAAAGCAAAACCTCATGTGAGGTTTGCGGTATGTACAAAAATGTTACAGAAAGAGATAAATTAACAACAAGAATTGTTCATAAACAGGTCCTTCACCGATTATATATAGAAGGCCACCAAGAGTTCTAATTCACTATATTACATTGCTAAATATATTTAGGAAAGCAGAGTTTTTGGAAAAGGAATAGAGATATAAGAATAGCATCTGTAGATGTTACTAGGATTCAGAAAAAAACATAAAAGATATACTAATCTACAATAGACAGCGGGGAAGTGGAAGTCAAGAATGCATATGGAGACAGCATCATGAGATACATTTTGTAAAATAAGAAAACAAATCAAACAATTGGTCTACAATAGAGATACATCCCTTTCAACTGAATGCCATCAAAAGCAAGGGGTTTGAAAGTACATGTACCGGTCATAAGGAGGCTGTGTGAGGCTCCCATGCCCTGTTTTTGGCCTGGACGGCCTCCTGTATCACCCTGCCGGGCAAAACAGGCAGTGGGGAAGTTGGCTGCCAGAGGCACCGCGGGCTGGTCCTTTGCTATTTCGAGGTCGGCACCAAGGGCCAGATTTAAGCACTCCTGTTCTAGAGGACAAAAAAGTTCTAAATGGGAAATAGTCCCGTTTGGTGAAATTTATCACTTTCACTATCATTTCCATAAATTTTGTGAATGAGAACTTCAGTTTTAGACAACTGCCAAGCAATCTTGTCAGTTGCTGAAAGTGTCAGTGCTGTTTGAAAGAGGTGCTTTAGTGTGTTCACATGTACAAGTACCTTCCATCAAATAATTATAGCACCTGTAGTTTTTTCTGGCTTATATAGTTGCTTAAGAAACTATTCTCTGTTCTTGCCACAAGTGCATGCATATATTCTGAAACAACTCTTCATAAGAATCTGTACCATCTTAGTAGAAACTATAATGTCCATGAACATCAAGAATAGATAGGAACAGAAAGGATATTTACTTACAGAAGCTGAAAACAATTATCTTATAACGTCTCATTTAACTTGGAGTCAAAGGACTCTCAGAATAGCATCTTTCAACCAGAATTGGCTTGGCCAGTACATAGGAAAAAATGTTGATGTTCCTGTACTTTTGCAAAATTAGGGATCAGTGCTAGGAAGAGATACTTCTTGATTACTATCTCACCACTGCAGAATATCCTTCCCTCAGAAATTCAGATGTCTTGACCCTGCTGGCTTTTTGGAAACTTATCAAAAGGAAGGGCTTCTAATTAATTAACATAAATTGTTAATTGCAAGTAGAAAGTTGTTTTGATTTCTTTAACGGTTTAACAGGTATTCCTTGATTTATGATCATGTAAGTTATGATGGTTGTAAAGTGAGTCCCCCACACGACTGACTTTATTTTTTATTTTTGTTGCAGTTATTAAGTGACTGCCATAGCTGTTAAGTGAGTCAGTGGTTTGCTGTGGATTACCAAAACTAGAAATAAATACCAGGTTTTGACAAAAACTTTGCAAAACGTGGCCACTCGAATTATGGGACACTGCACATGGTCATAAATGCAGACAGGTTGCTGAGGCATGAAATGTGGTCATGTGACCAAGGGGGGCATCAGAACTTTGAAACCAGGCCATAAGTACCCCTGGGGAGATCTCTGTAACTTCAAATGTTCATTAAATAACCAGTTGTAAGTCAAGGACTACCTCTTTACTGTGTTGTGGATTTTTATTTTTGTAAAATTGCTGAGAACGTAAGATTGCACAGTCTAAACATTTGTTCAGTATATATATAAGTTTTATTTTGCCTGAGCTTTAATAAAGGATTAAAACATGGTAAAACATAACACATGCCATTCACTTATAACTATTCGCAAGTCAAGCACTTTTGAACTGCTTTTTTCATCAAAACTATATAGTAGGGCTACAACAGCACAGTACTATTCAAAGAGAGATTGGGACAATACTTGAAATTTGTGAGTATCTCTGTAAAAGATATAATTGTTTGGCATAGCGAATAGTGGAGATTCTTTCACCATGGTTACAAGTATCCCACTCCGTGTCTTTGAATAAATATTTAGTCTCTGTAAATAGCTAGTCACATATCTACTGTATATCAAATTGCAAAGAAAGAATGGAACAAATAATATAGTTCAGAGGTACTTTTTTATAATACAGCGCCACCACTATCCTTCTTCCTCCAACAAGGCTTTAAAAAAACCTGGAAGTTAGGTTTTATGTCTCTATACTCATAGGGGCTGTGGATTATTTTATATACAGTCTATGGCAGGTTTCAAACTAATTATGAAATTGGCTTGTTATAATTAACCATTTAAGATTAAATTAACTGTAACCAATATGACAAAGCATTTAAAAAGGAACAGGACTGTACAAACTGGAGGTACTAGAACAAGTCTCTGCAATCTACTTTTTAGTTAGTCCATATATTAACATAGCTCTGTTACATGCATAGCTCTGTTAGTATATGGACTAACTAAACAGTAGGATTGTAGAGGCTTGTTCTAATACCTCCAGTCTATATAGTTCCACTCCTTTTTAAATTCTTTGTCGTATTAGTTACAATTAATTTAATCTTAAATGGTTAATTTGAGAATTTAAAGTTAAGAATCTGTTCATTATGCATAGCTCTGCTACATGCATAATGAACAGATTCTTAACTTTAAATTCTCAAGTTGACAGAACCTGAAAATACAATTTAGGGACAGAACATAGTTTAGACTGTTTGTGCTATCTCCTTCTCTTTTATGTGTCTCAATTCTGTATTAAGTAGAAGTGAGCAGTTAAATATAAAGTATATGCTATAAATAAATAGCAAATAAAGCCACTTTGGCCCAAGGAATGATTACTTTATTAGATATATTTTATGATAAACATCTGAATTCTGAAAAGTTATTTTTTTGTGAGCTGAAATCATTTACCTGTTTGGCATTTTTCTTTTAATGGATAACTGATAAATCATGAATTTGTTTCAACAATTATCTTTAATTAATGTTTGCATATGTAAGTTGCTACCGTATTTACAATTAGATTTCAGCCATTTTGCTCATCATAATGCTGTGGCAGCCTCTGATTAAGCATAATGAGAAGAGCTAAATAAATAAATAAGTGTTCTAGAGAAGAGATTCTAAATGGGAAATAGTCCTGTAGGTAAAATTCAGAACTTTCACGATCATCTCCATAAATCTTGTATATGAGAACTTCAGTTTTAGACAACTGTCAAGAAGTCTTGAGAGTTGCTGAAAGTGTCAAGGCTATCTATCTGAAAGAGCTTCAAGGCTGAAGAGTTAGGTGGGATCCAATCTGTCCATCGCCCTATCTCTCCAGCATCCAATTTGTGACCATGTTGAGGATAATTTGAGACTGCTCAATTTAGAAATTGTGGAGAATATTTGTAGCCTGGGTTGTAGGTTTAGGCAGAGATTTGTCCTCTGAGCTTGCTGCATGGCTCCTGGACATTTCCTTATCCAGCTAGGTAACATATTCAAACCTTACACCCCACCCGTGTTAGCCGGTTCAGAAACCAAGCAGCAAGCTCGGAGGACAAAACTCTGTCTAAACTCAGCTCAATAATGGAGCACCTTGGATCTCCATGAGAAAACTAGCAACAGAAATATTTTCATTCTTTCTATTCTGACGCTTCATGAGATGTCCAATGGTGACATCTAATCCACCATGCTCCTCATCACTTTGGATCTTCCCTGCTTTCTGACCTTGATTATGGTATTTGTCTTGATCAGAAAAAAGAACCTTTATTATAGAAAATGTGGTGACCCAAAATATTTTTATTATATTAAAATTCTATTTTCATATTGAAATGTGAAGAAACAACTACATGCTATTAAATATTAAAGAATAACTTACACATCTCAACCCTTCATTGCTTGATGCTTCTCTATATAGAGAATTTCTTCTATATTAGAATGCTTTAGCTTTCTGCAATGGATAAATTACCCCAGTCTTGCTCTATCATACAATCCTATGGAGTACAGTTGGAAATACATTGTTTAGTACTTGAGACACAGTAATTCAATTGAAAAATGTGACTAAAGGCCCCAAACCTCAGATTAAACAACACTTCTTTTAAGAGTAATGAACAACTTCTAACATTAACATATACCAAAAAGCATTAAAAAACATATTCTGTGAACCTCTGACCTTCTCTATAATCAATGCTGTGGACAAAAAAAAAATCTTATCTAAGACCAGCAGGTCAACAACAAGGCTGTTATTTCATATATATATATATGAACATATATATGAACAGCATACATACATACATACATACATACATACATACATACATACATATGCTGTTCATCTTCCTTCGGGTATTATCCCACGTCATTGTAGTGCTTTTAAAGTTGTAGCAACGTTTCAGCAGAATCTCATCTGCCAAACTCCATACAGAAGCCTGATGACGGCAGATGAGATTCTGCTGAAACGTTGCTACAACTTTAAAAGCACTA
>BLBF01000039.1:7696927-7713839 GCA_015471245.1 Laticauda colubrina | reverse complement strand
GGCAGATGAGATTCTGCTGAAACGTTGCTACAACTTTAAAAGCACTACAATGACGTGGGATAATACCCGAAGGAAGATGAACAGCACACATGTAAGTACCCGCAAAAAAACTTTATATATATATATATGTATATATATGTATATATGTATATATATGTATGTATATAAAATGAATGGGTAGATGGGAATGCTTACTATAAAAATTCTTTAAGAAACTGACTCAGCCACTCTAATGCCATCTTCATTAAATGGATTCACTCTTTTAATGTGTTGCCCAGTTCCAGATTAGAAAAGAGGTAAATTTACTTTCTCTGTGGGGGATTCTTAGCAATTTTTAAGCTGTTACCCAAAGGCATCCCAGGAAGGAGACTTTCTTTATTCATAATAAACTGATAGTCTGAGTCTGGATGAAAAAACTTTTATTTTAGCATTGACCTAGTGAAATAACTTTTTTTCAAGCAGCCTATAATGTCCCATATCTTAAACTCATGAAAAAAAACTACAATATATAAACTGTAGATTCATAGAGTCTAGGTCCTGATGCACGAAGATCTTGTTTGACATTTAACAGAGAAAATCCAGAATTGGTATCATAACACCCTGAACTGGGGCCCCAGAATATAGAGGGAAAACAAGTTTATTAATTAATTTAAAATTCACAGTCAATGAAATGACAAATGTTGCTCCAGATATTAAAACTGCCAATGTAGACAGTCATAGAAATTTAAAGATGCTAAACTGGACATCATACAAGAGATGTATACATTTTTTTGACTCTGGCAACAGGACAACTATGGCAATAACAAACAATACTGAAAGGACTGCAATTAGACAATATTCAAATAAGATTGTTGAAAAAGTGATCTTAAACTGTATATTTTAAAAAATTTCTGACACAGTATCCCATACAAGTATCTTCTCTTTTATGCTACCCTTAAAGTTCTAAGCACTTTACAGTTTCCCTCTTTTTCTCACCTATTTTCTTTCAACACAGAAACAGATACACAGATACCGTATATAGATATATCTATATATACCGTATATAGATATATCAGTTTTAATAACATGAAGAAATCCTGCTTCCAGCTCTTCAACTCTTGAAAATTTCTGACTGTCAGCCTGCCTTAATAAAGAATCTGCTTACATCAGCAATACATCACAATACCTTTCTACAAGACTTCTCATATCAAGTGAAGAACAATTAAATGGGACAAAGTATTTGAAGATCCATTTATTGATTTAACATTCACAGTTGAATTTATGGTTGATACATTATTTTTTTTTTTAAGTAAGATTCTGTAAAATGTAACAACTTAGTAAGTGCATAGTAATTTGATTTCATCAGACAATAGCTATTTACAGTTGTAAGACAAATATTTTGGACTGAACCCAGAAAACAACTAGTAACTACTGCATGTTTCTCAATTCTATACTGAGAATTATTGTCACATTTTAAATTAATTGAACCTCTTTGGTTTCTTTCAGGAATAGCCCTCTAGATTCTGCTGCATCATCTAAATATAATTAAGTATGAACATTAGGATTTCCAAACCTTTGAAATTTCACTTCAATGAAGATTTGAGTGAAGCAATCCATTGAAGCATTGTGCCTCAAACTGGAGGACTTGAATGGTTTAGCTGAACAATGGGGCTTTTGGGCATGCACAGGTCTCTAAGGAAAGACCTGTGAATCAGCTTTCACTTTAGTGCTTTGCAGAGGAAGGGTATCTCATCTCTGTGACACACTTTACCACAAGGGTGTCAAACTCGATTTCATTGAGGACTGATCAGGGTTGTGTTTGACCTTGGGTGGACTAGGGGGGCATGGCCAGATTGACATCACTCATGTCGGAGGGTCCTGTGGTGGCCCAAGTGCCAGAGAAAACAGGCTTTTGATCAAGTTCCATTTTTGGCTGGGACAGCCTCCTGTCACCCGCTGCCAGCAAAAACAGCTGGGGGGAGCTGTGCATGGCCCTCGCAAGCTCCATTTTTGGTTGGGATGGCCTCCTGCAACCCTCTGCTAGCAAAAATGGAGCTTGGGAGGGCCGCTTCCATTTTCACTGGCAGAGGCACTTGCAGGCCAGTACTTTGCTGTTTCCAGGACAGATTGACAGATTGATTGCTTTACCACAACAAGGAAAAGTGATGCATATCAAGAAAGTGAATCAGCTGAGATCCTCACAGGCATAATGAATAACAATTGCGCGATTATATCAGTGCTGGTATAATTATGTCTACCCAGATGTTATTCTTTCCACTATATGAAGATCTAGGAAAGGAGAATCAAATAGATTTTGCAAGCTATATATCTGATCGTTTAGGGAAAGCTCTCTCTCTTCCAGAAAATGTTAAGAAGTTACATTTCCAGTCTACTGACCTCAATTTATCTAGATTAAATTTCAGCTACTTCTAGTTTCTCTTCATCCAATTCATTATTAAAATCAAATATTCCAGAAAGTTAATGATTTTTATCAAAGACTTCTCACAAAGTATAATAGAGCTGAGAATCATCAAATTCTGAATAATCTCAATGATGATTTCATGCAGTTATTACCCAATGTACAAGAAGGAACACTGTAGCTAAGAATGTTAATGCTGAATGATGGCCTTACAGCACCACGTTTTAGAGAATCCAATAGTAAAGATGTCTATTTCTGCTATACAGTACTGCTGAAGCCCAATCCCAGAGTTGTTAATATCAAAATAAACAATTCCAAAAGTATTCAAGTCCAGAAGAACTAAACGAAGACCCTCCTAAGTCACGGTATAGATTATTCATCAAAATGACCAAAGTAATGAATTGAAACTTAAGACACAACTGAAATGCATTTATAATCAAATATACCTCAAATTATAAGTTTTAATTGAGTAAACGACTATTATTGCTTTTTATATAAGATATATGCTCTCCCAGCCTTTATTTCTCCTTTTTCCCTCTTTAAAAGTAAAATAGCACCAGATGAGATATTGCTGAAGTTGTAATGGTAATGTGGAAATGACCTGGAAAGGTGGGGGGGGGGGGAAGACAAAGGTAGATAAGAGGAATCTTAGTCCACACCTGCCTAAGACAGAGAAAAAAACTTAGAAAGGAACCTCCCTAACTTATCAGGCAGTATAAGAGACTGCAGGAGATTTGTACATTCAGACATGCAAGATTCATAGTAATGTAGCCTTACTATGAATTAGATCAACTGCTCTGTTTCTTGTCTGATCTTATGCTTAAATATCTTTTTCCCAAACTAGGTATCATGTTTACAAATAAAAAAATATTTAATGGTCAATGGTGCATCCAAAGCTTTAGATACAACAGTAGACAGAAAAACTACAGCAGCCCAATATATTCTGTATCATGACAGGCTCCAAGTATTTGAAGTAAAAGATATGGTCATAAAAATACAATTTTCATTTGCATATCCATTTTAACTGAGTGGTTTTGTGTGTGTGTGTGTTTGTGTGTGTGTGTATGTCTGTGATTAACCATGCCCAGCTTTATTTGAAAAATACATAAATTATAGAAAATTTTAAATTGCCATGTTGTCCTTGATTTTTTTCAATTCATAAATTTTTACTCACATTACTATGTCTAGAAATATAATGTAAGTATAAAGAATGAATGAACATATTTTTCATATTCAAAGCAATCCATCCATCCATCAATCATCCAAGATACTATATTGGAATGCAATTACAATGAAAGAATAAGGAGAAAAAATGATACTGAAGAATTAAAAGAAAAATACCTTTCAAAAGGTTATTCAAGTCCATAGCTTCATGTAGTACCTTTTGAAGACATTTGTGATCTACCTCAGGTTCTAAAGAAAAAAAAAAGTATAAACAGGTATATTAAGTCTAGTGTTGCTGCCATGTATATGCTTTAATAAGTTCTGTAAACTTACCATATAACTCCTGGCTCACATTTTCTTGTCTTTTAACCTTTAATTTATTATCATTGGATGCTGCCACTTCAAAAGATTGGATGGGACTAATATCTGGGGTTGAAAGAGGAGTTACATCAGTAACTGTATCTTCAGACTCTTCTGTGTGGTCACCCAATTTTGATTTTTCTTCCACTGACTTTATTCCTTGTCTTGACTGTTGTCCTGATGAAAGAAGTGCTGATCTTATGTTTTTCTTTTCTGAAGAACATGATGAGTCTGACAGGCAACCATCAGATCCTGTATCTGAATAATCTGTATCAGAACTAGAAGATGGGGAAGAGGATGAGGAAGAACTAACATTCCTATTAACTTTCGTACCATTAGGCTGTTTAGAGAACTTATGTCTAACTCTCTGATTTCTGCTATCATCACTACTGTCTTCTTCATCTGTGTAGTAATTTTCTTCACATTCTTTCTCTCTTTGGGGAATTTGCACAGGAATGTTTTCATGAAGAATTTGTTCATTTTGTGCTGTGATTCTATCAACTGGATCCTCCAGATTTGAAGAAGCTAACAAAGAAAGAGCATTATTTGAATTATGAGCACCATTTCCTAACATGTGTTCCTTTTGAGATTCTGCCTGCTTAGCTTGCTTTTCTTCCTCAATACCTTTATCCACCATTGCTTTGGCTTCCTGTTTCAAATGACAATCATCTGTAACTGAATCTTTTATTTGTGCAGGCCCAGAACTTTCCATTTTATTTATTTGTTTTGTTGCTCTGTCTTTTTTCATCTCTTCTTCAAAATCACTATCAAAGAAAGAGTGATCCACTTCACAATCAGATACATCTTCATACCGGTCCATACTGAAGTCAGTACTGCTTAAGTGTTTTCCCTACAAATAGAAAACTGGAATTATTATACCAATCACTGGAAGAAAAATATTTTTCTAACCTTTTATTACAGCAAATCTTTTCCCCCAAATGTAAATTTTAACTTTATCTTCTTCAAGCAGAAACAATTAATGCAATATTCTATTGTTTCATTTGGTACAATTACATAACTCAAGTTGCTTTAATACTGCTCAATAGTAATTGTACAAATAGAAAATAGAAGTTTTGTGGATTTACTAACTTATTTTATTTCAAGTGAACAATTATGTAATTTAAAATATCAGTAACACTAATTATAGTATTATTAAAACCAAATAATGTATGTATTAATTTAGAGATAGAAATAAAAATCATAGGTGGATAATATAAATTCAAAATGTCAGGAGCAATGCAAACATTTAAGGAGACCAGGAAATAAAAACATAAATATCTTCCCCAGTGTAGTACCTTGACATTTTCAAAATTGAAAAGAGAGGAAATAATTTCTTTTTTCAGTTTGGCTATCTGCATCCTCTATTATTAACTAATTCGTTTAATTTGCCATCTCTATCTGACGCAAGGTATAGATTTTTCCATTCCTTTTTTCATTCTTTCCTTTTTTTGTGCCACTTACCCTGGCTCCTTGTTTGGTCCTAGTAAAAATAATGCCCAACTATGGCTGTTATATTAAAACAGTACAATACCACATTAAGGAAAAGAAGCCTTTATTAAAGTTCTTGTGTTCCATTAAAGTGTAATAAAAATGGACATCTAGGCTCCATTTACAATAATATATTGGGATCTCCAGTTGATAATTTAGTTGGAGTATTACCATGTTTTAGACATTTTTATCAATTAGTTCCAAAGAGGTAGCTCAGTTGAATAAAATACTTTTATAATAGGATTTTTCCCAAGACTTGTATTGAAGAAGGCTGTCACCAATGGAACCTTATGGTCACAATAAAATAGATAAGTCTTTGAGATACCACTGTGCCTCCTTTCAATCTAGTTGCATGTTAGGGAGCTCACACTGGAAAATTACCTGAACCCACTGCTACAGCTTCACTGAGTCAGTGATATTTGAAGGAAACTTCACATTAATTCATTAATTGCTATGTCAGACAATAATAAATTATGTCTCTCTACTTCATTTGCTATGGCACTGTGAGCTGAACTGCTGTGATTTTTTTTTTCAGACAGGAATATTAGTCATGGCACTAAACTCAGAATATATGTTTAATATATGTACGAATAGGCAGGATATTACTTTTGGAAGTTGACAGTAGTTTGCTAAAAGCTTTTTTCCTTCTCAATAGTTTATAATAGCAACAACAAACAATCTTGTACTCCGTTCTACACTGGGCTCAAGACTCTTAATCAGCAGTAACTCAGATACAGATTTTCATCCATGCAAGTCATCTCAGGGCATGCCTGGCCCATGGAGTACAAGAGATACCTGGATCTCCTCCACCCTATATTATTTTGTATATAATACTATTGATTGTACTAAGAAAAGCACAATTAAATTATCCCTAATTACACCATAGTTAATTTCCATTTTACCTAATATATCCACTATTTGTCCAAGAACTCTATTCTAGGTTGTCTATATTTCACAACACATTTTTGTAATCTTCTCCATACAAAGACTATTTACTATAAGTAACAAAATGTCTGTTGCTCCTAATATTTGTTCTGTTCGGTTGTAGGATCTGCATTCACTTAGCAACTACAGCAAAGCTTATCAATGCTTGATGTGACATGAGGGTGCAGGGAGTGTATTGTCTTTTTCAAACAGGGCTTGTTGTGGAGCCTTGTTTGAGTGATCAGGGTTAAGAGGGAATGACTAGGCCTTTAAAATAACCATAATAAACAGCATAGTAAACAAAAATAATAAATTAAAAAGAATGATTAGGGCTGAGAGGGAATGACTAGTTATAGGTAATCCAGCTGCCTTGCATACTTAAATAAAGATAGAATCTGGGGGTCCTTAAACACTATCTCCTGTAGATTACAAGGTAAGTTTCAAAAAATGGATATATGATGCTTCCTATATATTTCTATTATTCTTCGGAAGTACAGCTACTTTTTATTGAATTGTATATAGGCTTAGATGGATTTTAAAAATTGGTTTCAAAGTATAGTATATACTTCCCCTATCATTTAGCATTACTAATTCAGTCATGAACTATATTATTTTATTACTGAATACTGAGTATTTTCAAGTGGGAAGATGAAGTCCCCCCCCCTATCTGAAAAGTATGATTTAAAAGTTAAAATGGCAACTATGACAATGCAATTAAATTCCACTGGTTTTTGTTTCTTTTGGTATGTTGCAATGCACATAAAAACAGGCAAAAATTTTGACTGTATCATTTGCCGTCTTACTTTTTTGACCATATTCTGCAGACACCTATGCATTCCACATATTTTGGTAATTTAAAATTTAAAGAATTTGAAATTAAAATGGAACTTGAGATCATTACAAAACACTGCATATGCCTGTGCTGATATGACACCTACACAATCCTACATAGTTATTTCTCTGTCTCCTTGGAAATGTAACACTCAGAAGTAATTTTATTTAAAATTAAATTAGCATTTTATGATAACTGCTGTGTAGGATTGTTTAAGTGAGGGAGGCAGGCTATGGAGAATATTTTACAACTGTTTGGGCATATGTATAGGAGATATTAATACAACTGCAGTTGCCATGACAAATTTAGTTAATGTTCAGCATCCAGTCAATCTGACCCAGGAGTTAAGGAATGAGACAGTGATTCTCAAAGTGTGGTCTGGGTGCCCCCTGAGATCTATGGAGACAAGTATTTTAAAATCTTTGTTTTAATTTCTAATACAGTAATTATTGATAGATACAACCCAGATAAACCAAAGCTCTTTGGGGCCCTTAATCATTGTTAAGAATGCAAAGGGCTACTGAGACTGAAATGCTTGAGAACCTTGAGAACATTTGAGATAAATGCCAAACATTCATCTGCCTGGTAAGTCTTCTTTCAGCACTATTATAGCCCATTATTTCAGGTTTTAAAAAATATTAATAAAGTGTTTAAACCTTTGTTAAGATTTTGCTTATGAGCCATTCTCCACAACCCACCTTATGTCGGAGACTTCATTAATCAGAAACAGTTTTGTCTGACCCATATCGCTTTGCTAGGGCAGAACCGTCATCGCTGTTGTTCTAACCTCTTCACATCAAGACAAGACACAAGGGAGATAAACCAATTTGATGTTTTGGAGAAAAGATCACAACAAGCAAACAGGCAATTTTACTCTCTCAGAAAGTGAGGAAAGGGAAAAAAAAAAATATCCCTAAAACGGTATATTTTTCCTTCCATCCAGTTTTATCTTGCAAGAAACTATATGGTCTAAGCCTGGGACCCGGCTGAGGAATTCTGGGAGTTGAAGTCTGTAGTGTATAAGAATTAGAATACTCCAAATATTTTAATCTGATTGGCTGAGCAGGCTGCAATAGGATTGGTTAATAAAGTACCGTTACAATTGGCCCGCCTGACGGCTGGAAATCTTAAAGAGCTATCATTGGCCGCAAGCCACGAGCAGCCGCTATAAAAAGGGCTGCTGCGGCTCCGGCAATGTTCTGTTACAAAGTCACTGAGTTGGTTTATAATAAAGAGCTGTTTGATGAACACCGGTCTCGAGTACTTCTATTCCCAGGACAGAACACTGGTGATGAGGACGGGATTGTCTTAGAAGAGCGAGACCGAAGCACGCGGCGACAAGAACCAAGCAACCAAAATGGCCGGTAACAATGCGCCGCCCGCACCATTCCACCCAGCCGAAGAAGATTGAGAGTCATACACTGACCGCTTCCTGATGTTTTTAGAAAGCAACGAGCTACAAGGAATAACTGACTAGAGGAAGAGAGCCGTATTCCTCACGCATTGTGGCCCTACCGTTTTCAAGATGGCCAAGGCGTTAGTCAAACCGTGGGATGTAAAACAAATGGCATGGCCAGAATTAAACCGAATGCTACAAACTCATTATGCGCCTGTGGTCTCCAATCTTATTAAAAGACATGAATTCTATAAGCGAGATCAACCAGAAGACAAGAGCATCGGAGATTTCGTAGCAGCCCTGAGAGATATCGGAGGAACCTGTGAGTTTCTCAACAAGGACGAAGCCATGAGAGACCGCATGGTCCTCGGATTGAAGGACGCAACACTCCAAAGCAAGCTACTAAACAGACCAAATATCACAGTGGCTGAGGCCATTGCAGAAGCCACCGCTGCTGAAGCAGCCAAGAAATCCGCAGCCACCATGTGCCAAATAAACTCAACAAATCCAGAACCACAAAATCAAGCTCGAGAGAAGAAGGAGGAAGGAACACAAAACAAACCACCGCGACTGCCCACCATGAAGACCTCGACTCCCCGAGCGACACCGATGACGACAATGAAGACAAAAATAGGCTTCAGTCGGAAAGAAAATGGCAGGTAAAAAGAGGAGGTGAGAATTCCAGTGTGCTGGATGCAGAGGGGACCACCCACGTTCCGAATGCAGATTCCTGGATGCCATCTGCAGATTTTGTGAGAAACGTGGGCACATTGCAAGGGTCTGCTGGAACAAAAAGAGCTATAGTCCAAAAAGATATGGCAGCACCCTCCCCCCCAGAAACAGAGATAGACAAGTCGGAAGCTGATGAAGCCGAGAGAACAGAAGCCGGCGAATGAACAACAAAGAAGAAACACTCCAACAATAATCATAGGAAATGCCAGGGCAGCAAATGCAAAAAAGGTCCGAATAAATGTAAAAATCAAAGGAAAGCCTGTGAAATGGAAGTAGACTCTGGATCATACCTGTCAATGGTATCGTGGAACACCATCAGAAATCTGATACCAGACATTAAGCGAAGAAAACTGGAACAGCAAAGCCTAATACTCAAAGATTACCAGGGAAACCGAAACCCAGTAGTGGGTCTTGGACATTTCCTAATAGAATTCAAAAATCACGCTGAAGTACTTCCTCTGACAATCGTCGACCGTGATCGCCCTAGCCTGCTGGGAATCGAATGGTTCGCGCCCCTGGAAATCGGAGTGACAGGAATCAACAGCGTCGCCGAGACCGACCGGGAGGAGAGCCTGCTGAAAGAGTTCTGGGATGTATTCGATGGGATCCTAGGCAAGTACAAGTGGACCCCTATAACATTCAGCCTAGACCCTAAGATAGCTCCCATCAGGCTCAAAGCCAAACGCGTTCCCTTTGCCTTAAAGCCGAAAATAGATGAGCAGCTTAACAAACTCATCGCACAAGGGGTGTTAGAGCCAATCGACCATGCCAGGTGGGAAACTCCCATCGTGACTCCTGTCAAACCAGATGGGTCAGTACGCATCTGTGGTGACTATAAGGCCACCCTCAATCATGCACTCCAGCAAAGTGCGTACCCTGTTCCAGTAGTTCAACACCTGTTGCATTCATTAGGGGGAGGAAAATTTTTCGCGAAACTTGATCTCGCGCAAGCATACCAACAGCTGCCAGTTGACCCCGAAACTGCAGAAGCACAGACTATAGTCATGCACAGAGGGGCATTCAAATGCAACAGACTTCAATTTGGCATTAGCGTTGCCCCAGGCGTTTTCCAAAGCCTAATGGAGCGCCTTCTAAATGGACTAAAAGGGGTCGTTCCCTATTTTGACGATGTATTAATATCCACGAAAAACAAAAATCAATTAGAAGAGAGACTGAGAGAAGTCTTTCAAAGATTCAGGGAAGCAGGGCTTAAAGTCAAAAGAGAAAAATGTCAACTAGCCACCAATCCAGTCGAATTCTTAGGCTATCTTATAGATGAGAAAGGGATACACCTCACTGAAAAGAAAGTAAAAGCAATTAAAGACGCACCCAGACCTAAGAGCAAAACAGACTTACAGGTGTTCTTAGGTCTCATTAACTTCTACAATGTCTTCCTGCCCCAAAAGGCAACCGTAGAAGAGCCATTACATCGGCTATTAGATAAAAAAACTATCTGGAATTGGGGCCACCGAGAACAAGTAGCATTCCAAAACATCAAGGACTTATTAACATCCAACACTGTTTTAATACAGTACTGCAACACCCTGCCATTGATGGTCACTTGTGATGCATCGCCTTTTGGAATCTGCGCCATACTGAGCCACAAGCTACCAGACAGCAGAGACGCACCAATCGCCTTCTATTCTAAAACGCTGTCAAAATCTGAAAGGAACTACAGCCAACTTGACCGAGAAACCCTCGCCATCATAGCAGGCATCAAGAGATTCCACAAATACCTATATGGTAGGACATTTTCTATAATCACAGACCACAAACCCCTGCTAGGAATTCTGGCAGGGAACAAACCAACCCCGAACATCCTATCGCCAAGAATGACGAGGTGGTCAGAATTCCTCGCTGCATACAATTACACACTCATACATTGCCCAGGAAAAACCATCACCCATGCGGATGCCTAAAGCCGTTCCCTTCTGCCCGACAAGGAGGATGACCCAGCTTCCACCATCTCCACTCTTTAGATCGAAACATGGCCAAATCTGCCACTAACCGCAGCAGACATTGCTAAAGCTACTGCGAAAGACCTGCTGACAGCCCGGATTCTGCATTGAGTAGGTGAGGGCTGGCCGGATGAGGATAGAGCTGAGACTTTTAAACCTTTTCACACCCGGCAGACCGAACTGTCCCTTGAAAAGGGTTGTATACTGTGGGGGGACAGGGTGGTAATTCCCAACGAATTGCAGGGGGAAGTATTGTGCATGTTGCGCGAGGGACACCCGGGCATAGTAAAAATGAAAGCCCTAGACAGGAGTTACGTCTGGTGGCCAGGGCTGGACAAAGACATTGAAAAATGGGTGACAACATGCCATGACTGCCAGAAATCAAGGCCTACCCCCCCTCTTGCATCAGTCCTGGAATGGGAAACTCCCAGAGGCCCCTGGCCGAGATTCCATATTGATTTTGCAGGGCCAACAAAAGAGAATACATATTTTATAATTGTCGATGCTTATTCAAACTGGCTAGAGGTTATTCTTATGGCGTCCACAACTACTGAGGCAGTTATAAAACAACTGAACAAACTTTTTGCTACACATGGACTGCCAGATGTAGTAGTATCTGACAATGGCCCCCAATTTACTGCCTTAGCTTTCGAGCAATACCTAGCTGCACAAGGCATCCAACATGCCCTAACAGCGCCGGCTCATCCGGCTTCAAATGGACGAGCTGAACGCATGGTTCGTTATACAAAAGAAGCCCTAGAGAAACTGGACATTGGGGACATCCAAGATAGACTAAACAAACTGTTAACAATTCAGCATATCACCCCTAGCACAACCACTAACAAAAGCCCAGCAGAACTCCTCATGGGCAGAAAATTGCGTTCCTACTTAGATAGATTACACCCGACCTACACCTCTGAAAAATCCCTGACTCCTCAAGTAACTACTGCTCCTTTATCACTGAAGACCTAATCTACGGCAAAAATTTTACCGGGGACCCATTATGGCTTCCAGCCACAATTACACAATTTACAGAGCCCCGGTCATACCGACTTGAACTAGACGACAGCAGAACATGGAAACAACACATAGACCAGCTTCGCTCTGGGACATTGGAACGCAACACTAACTTACCTAGCTCCGAAGCACCACAGCAAATACCACCCCCAACAAACAATCCAAAAACAACCGAGGGGGGGGGGAAACAAAATAATAAAAAAGGGAGAGAAGAGTCACGACAAAAGACACAACACAAACCCGAATTAGAACCCCCGGTAAGACAAAAAGAGCACTTACCCATAGACGACCTCCGGAGAAGAGAACCGGTAGCAGGGAAGCGAGGCAAGGCCTTCCAGGAAGGAGGCAGCCAGGCCAGCTCGACCAACCCGGACAGACCAGGAGGGAGAATAAGAGCCAACTCAACCAGCCCGAGAGACCCAGGCGGGAGTGGCAAGGCTGACTCACCCTTCCAGGAGGTTCCATGGAGAAGACACGAAGAAAAGGCAATCCTGACTGAATAGATGGAAGACCACGCTGAGACTGAGCTGCGCAGGTCAAGTAGGACCTGCAAAAGCCCCACCTACCTGCGTCACTACGTTATGCACGTTGGACGAAACCAAGAGGGGAGGGGTGTTGTGTATAAGAATTAGAATACTCCAAATAGTTTAATCTGATTGGCCGAGCAGGCCGCAATAGGATTGGTTAATAAAGTACCGTTACAATTGGCCCGCCTTATGGCGGGAAATCTTAAAGAGCTGTTATTGGCCACAAGCAGCCGCTCTATAAAGGGCTGCCAAGGCCAGGCAATATTCTGTTACTAAGTCACTGAGTTGGTTTATATAAAGAGCTGTTTGATGAACACCGGTCTGGTGTACTTCTATACCCAGGACAGAACAAAGTCCACAAATCTTAAAGTTGTCAAGGCTGGAGACCCCTGGGTCTAAGGAATTAAAAATGATTGCATCTTGAAATAGTACTCAGTTTGCTCTGTCCTCATGATCTACAAATGACTAAAAGAGATCTCACTTAGAACTGGCAAACTGCTCATTTTTGTACTGAATTCACACACTGTATTAAGACATGATTTGCACTTTATTAAGTAAAATATAATTGCCTGCAGGAATGTAATTAATTTAGCTTCGGCAAAACCCGCCTTATTATTGCTACGTTGCAAAATCGAGTCATCTTTTGCTCAAAGGAACACAGCCCCGAAATACAAGCCTTGTCAGAAAACACCCCAGGCAAGAGCTGTCCTCGGGGTGTCCTTACAACTGGCTGGATAAACTCCGGCTTCTTACGGACAAGAGAGGCACGTTTGCGGCTCGATTTGGAACGAACGGTTGTAACCCAGCCACGAACAAGTCAGATCCGCACCCAAACACCTGACGGCCCCCACATCTGCTCTAAGACCGGGAATAACGCCTGTTCGTTGCAAGTTGCACGTGTAAAAAAATAAAATTAAAACTATAACTCTTGCTAGCTCGGATCGCTAAGCCACACGATACGCAGCCACGTGCAACAGATCTGCTGCATTCAGGATGGCTATTTTCGGAGGCACATCCCCTCCGGGCAAAGGGGTGCAAACGATTTCCCCCCCCCCCCCCCCCCGTCTTCTCCGGTACTTAGCTAAACGCGTTTGTCCCTCCATTCCGAAATGGCGATGCCCCCGCATCGATTCCCCTTCGCCGAGGGGCCACTGGACTCCCCCACCACCCCGAACCCCGCCACGAGCCCGAAGCAAGGCTCCGCTGGGGGATGGGCCGGCGACTCACCCGCAGCCCAGCAAAAGGAAGGCGTCGTTTTGCGCCCTCGCTCCGCAGCTCTGCCTGTCACCCGCAAGCGAGTCCGGACTCTCCCTCCCGCGCTGTGTTTGCGTAACCAGGAAAGGGAGGGATGGAAGACACGGAAACAAACATTTCCGCCTCCGCGTTTGGCGCGCCCTGGTTCCCCTTCCGTGCAGCAGCCGGAGCTGGAGAGGAGGCGAAGCGGGTTCGCCAGCGAAACGAAGCAGCACCGTCCTATGTTTGCCGCAGCCGTAGAAATCTTCGCAAATAACCTTTGGAGCTATGTGGTTTCCTCAATCATGCGCCACCCACCCACCCACCCCCTTTTTTTTTAATGTCAAATTGTCCGGTTTGTATTATTTGGCGTTTCCCCAAATTCTCAGTTGAACAGGCATATTTAAACGCGTTCAGAAATCGGGTAAAATCATTTTAAAATGGTGTTTTTCAAATTTGGGAACCTCTTAAGATGTGTGAACTTCTACAAGTCCCCATGCTAAGGAATGCCGGCTGGGTTGTTAATCTGGCAGTCGAAGGCCACGGACAGCCTTAAAAGTTGCCAGGTTTTTTTTTTTTTAAATTAAAAAAACAAACAAACACTGCTTTAAACACTTTGGCACCAGCTAAAATAGAATGATTTTCTTCATAGTCGCAAAGCTGCTTTTTCAGGAAGCCAGTGGATTTTCTTGTTTTTTTTCTTTCGAAGACATTTCGCTTCTCATCCAAGAAGCTTCTTCAGCTCTGACCGGATAGTGGGGAAGGGAAGGATTTATATTCCTTGCAGACAGCTGGTCATTTGCATCCTTTTAAGGGAGCCGTTGATGCCACTTCGAGGTTTATCTGTGTCCTCCAGTGCTTCAACCACCCTCTTAAAAGGATGCAGAGGAATATAAATCCTTTCATTCCCCACTATGCTATCAGAGCTGAAGAAGCTTCTTCAGTGAGAAGCGAAACGTCTTCAAAAGAAAAAACAAGAAAGTCCAATTGCCTCCTGGAAGAAGCACCTTTAGGACCACCCATGACCTGGATGATTGAGAATCTCTACAGATTTTCTTCGTAATTTAGCGCTGGAGCTCTATAAAGCTTCCAGCGTCTGTCAATACAATGTTGTGAAAATCCAGGCAATGATAGCTATTGGGTATACTTTCCCCCAAATGAATAATATTCTGTCCTCTATAATTCCTGACTGAATATATGAAATAGGGGAAGGATTACTATTATCTTACTATCTGTCTTTGTATTCAACAATTGAATCAAAGGACAGAATAAATAATGATTTGGGTTGTTGCAGGAGCAAATTTGCAGAAGGCTGGGTTAAATGCATTTACTTCCCGCCCGGTTCCACTGAACCGAAACTTGAAAAAAACATCACTCCATTATTAGGGAAACCGAAGATGTTGCCTAGTCTGGTAATGAAACGTCGGCAAGCAAACAAGCCGAGAGTATCAAAGCCTCCACTGAGAAAACATTTCTCGCCGCGTGGTCAAACCGGTGTTGCCGAGTCCTTGTTCTGCAACTGCACGTTGACTTCGGCTGAGGATTAATGCACAAGGCTGGGTTGCGCCACAGGAAAGTGTAGAAAATAACAATGACACACCCACACCCACCCACCCACCTCCGGACTTGGCGGCGCGTAGTGGAGGAGCAGCCCTGCAAATGGCTCGCTAATCGAGACGGCGACCGAGAGCAGAGTCGGCCAAAGGCTTCCGAGTGACACTAGCGGGAGCCCTTTTGGGAGAAGCAAGACCCGGGTAGCGCGAAGATGGACGGAACTATCAGCCGAAAGAAGCAAAAGAAGGCGGTGCTGTTCGTTGCTTTTACGCGACTGGTTCAGCCTTGCTTGGCCGGCGCACGTGGCTGGGTTTCCGGCCGCGCTTCCCCCACCTCCCGCCTCGCAAACACCGCCCGTGAGGGGCCTCGGCTGCCTCTGAGGTGAGTCGAGCAGGGCTGCGTTCTCTGGTCGGTGCCTGGAGCGGAGGGAAAAAGGCGGGGACGCTTCCTTCGCGCCTCTCGGACATGAGCAGCACCGGCTTCGGCGCGCTCAGGGACTTGAGCCGGAGATTCGGGAAGACCTCCCTCAACGGGGGGAGCCGAGACTTTCCGAAGAGGGCCCGACGCGGGAGATGTGCTGCTTTCCGGCGGCTCCTAGAGCAGCATGTTCCTCGATACTGGCGCTAACGCCTCCTCTGGCAGGGGCAGCGGGCAGGCGGAATCCGCGGGCGCCGCGGTCGACTCCGGCACCTCCGGAGCCCCAAGTCCCGGACGCGGGGAGTCCTGCAAGAAGAGTAGCAGCGTCCCAACCGGGGCCGAAGGCGACGGCGAAGAGGACGAAGAAGAAGCGGCGGCGGCGGCGGCGGCGGCGGCGGCGGCTCCCCCCCCCATCCTGTGGACCCGCTCCATGCTGGCCACCGGACTGGGGATGGTGGGGTTGGCCGTCTTCCTCTTCCATCTGGGGCAGCAGAAGCCGCCGCCGGACGAGGAGGATGTGGAGGTCGTCGGACAGCTGTACGCGGCCTGGCTTCTGCTCCGGCTTGTCCTCTACCTGGTTTGTGCTGCCGGCGCCTTTTTACTCGGTTTCTTGCTGGCTCCGGGGAGCCAAAATCGCGGGCCCCTTCGACCCCCGCCGGCTTTTCTGGCCGCTTGGAAGCGCCGTTACCCAGGAAGAGCGAGCGCGGCGCCGTTCTGGCGAGCTGCCGGGGTAAGCGATTGCCTTCCTCTGGCCTCAGCTGCTTTTTCTTCTCCTCAGCCCCGACGCTTTTCAACTCGAGGCTGGTGGGCGTTTAAACCCCCCCCCCCCAAATTTTTTTATTTATTTTTTTATTTTTTTATTTTTTTATTTATTTTTTTTTTTATTTTTTTTTTTTTTTTTTTTTTTTTTTT
>BLBF01000039.1:7678888-7696827 GCA_015471245.1 Laticauda colubrina | reverse complement strand
TTTATTTATTTATTTATTTATTTATTTTTTTGGAAACAGGGCTGAGTTTAAGCCGGGAAAGGTCTTGGCTCAGCCCTCTTTTTTGGACCCAAGTGCCTTGAATCTGAAACAAGGGAGCTCTCCCGATTGAGACCTTCCCTCTGCTGCTGGGATTAAAGGCCCTCGGGTATTCTGGCCTTTCACATCGGTCACTGTTGCCCGGAACAGATTAGAGCTCTCTTGTACCTGTTACGGAGGGCAGAGAAAAACGGGAGGAGGGGGGGTGTGAGTGCGAATTTCATTTTCTCTCTCTTCAGGGTTACTGTGGAAAAGTTGTGGAGTTTTCTGATACCTGGGTGTGATTGGGAAGTCGGTGCTTTTTTTTTTTTTTTGGGGGGGGGGGAGCACACTTCCTCAAGATACATAGACCTTACTTAGGGACCATAATTGGGATGGCAATTTAGTTGTGAAATGAAGCAGTTCCTAAGTGAAAACTGCAACTGTGCTTATCTTATTTCAGCTTATCTGATTTTGCTTTACAGAGGCTGTAAATGTGAGGACTGATCATAGAATGGTTTTTAAAAATCTGTGTCATAACTGAATGGTTACCAAACGAGACAGTTGCTAAGGGAGGATTACTTGTGAGATTAATGTGGGTCACTTTGCTGGTATGACCAAGCGTGTTTGATTGCTGCTGGGTCATAAATAAAAACACAAACACTACAAACCCTTTGAAAAACCTTGAGTTTGCAATGTGAGAATTGCATAACTTTTACTTGAAGAAAGATTCTGTGTGCCTGGAGCCTCTGCATAACAGCTACCTTACAAACTTGCAGAACTCTTCAGTCTGGAACAAAAGGTGTGAAAAGAAGCAATGCAGTAGTAACTTTTTAGCACATTGACAAACAAAGTGGGCATACCTTTTCATAAACCACTCAAGGTGGCACATAGGCTTCCATGGGCATCCTGGACCTGAACATTCAAAATATTTTGGGCAATAAAGTTCTGCTTATCTTTTAATTTCTATAGCATTTTTGTAGAAATACATGTGCAGCCTAGAACAGTGGTCGCCAACCAGTGGGTTGGGGACCACTGGTAGTCCATGAGAACATGTTGGTGGTCTGCAGAGAAATGTCCCCCCCAAGCACTCCTCCCAAAGCAATTAGTCAAGGCTGTGCTGCCCACATGGCCCACCTATCCTCTGGCCCCCATCCTTTGGCCGAGCGCAAACCTTACCTTGAATAAAGCCACATGAGCTGGAACTGGAAGGTAAGACCAACGGCGGGGATGGGGGAGGGAAATCTGTCCCAGGATGGCTTTCTGACATTGATGAGAAAGTTAGTCCTATATTCCAGAGCTGCAATAGTCACAAGACTGGCCCTTTGGTCATCCCGGGGCAGCTCCTCCAGTCCTTGGCAGGCTGGTGCACCCGGTGGAGGAGCAGCTGCTCCGGAATGACCAAAGGGCCAGTCCTGTGACTGCTGCAGCTCTGGAATATGGGACCGACTTTCCCACCAATGTCAGCAAGCCACCGTCAGTCAAAATTAATATTAGTGGTCCACAGGATTTAAAATTATGAGTTTGGTGGTTCCTGAGGTCCAAAAGTTTGGTGACCCCTGGCCTAGAATATTGAAACAGTTCAGAAAAATTGAAAAGTGTTTTTAAAAACCTTCAAAATGCTGCAGGAGAAGCAAAACAATCCACAGTAGCTCAAGGCCTGAGGAAAAGAATAGGTTGTTTAGAGTTTGTTTGAATGAGGGACAGGTAGGGGGTTAATATACACATTTGTAGATATGCTATGCCAGAGGTCAGGTCTGCCATAGAGATTCAGGTTTTCTTGATTAAATGTACTTTGAGTTATTTCAAGCTAGTATCGAAGTGGATAAATTACCATAAGATCTTATGAATTACCATAAGATTGTAGAGTTTGTCATAGGTTCGTCCCCTGCCCTGTGCAGGAACAAGGGCACCCCAAATTCCAAATCTATTGAATCAACAGATTTATATTGAAACAAATATAATTGGTTTACTTAGAAATAGTTTTAGAATTTGGACCCTTCAAGTTCTAAAATGCAAGTAAAATTAATTTGAGAATTATGTTTATGTAGTAAAGTCAACTTGTTTTGGACATACAGGATACTGTGGTATAAATGGATTACTTGAAAATGTTTATGAATATTATGGAAAAAAAAGTGTCACTGGGATATGTCAATTAGAATGTTGGATTTTGATCAAGCAAGTGTTGGATTTGATCAAACAATCCTAGGTTCAGTTCTCTTTTAGCCATTGAGATATCTGGCTGACCCTGGCTAGTTTTCTCACAATATTTCCCACAGCTAGCAAAATAGTTGGTTGTGCAGATAATACAAAGAAGATTTGAAGACAGCAAAGTCCATATTAGACAGAGGACCACTGGTTCGAAAGGATCAAAGAGGCCATCTAATATCAAAAATGAACAGCCCTCTCAACAGAGGGGGAGGGATACGACATTGTCTATCTTCAATCTACAACATGGTCCTTTCAGCAGTTCTAAGAAGGTTCCACACCTATTTGCACTACTCAAGTGACCCTGAGGACACAGATAAATCTCCAAGTGGCCTCAATGACTCTCTAAAATAATGCAAATGACCAGCTGTCAGCAAAGAATATAAATCCTCCTATTCCCCACCATCCAGTCAGAGCTAAAGAAGCTTTTTGGATGAGAAGTGAAATGTCTTCAAAGAAAAATAAAGTCCAGTTGCTTCTTGAAAAAGCACTTTGGGGACAACTATGACCTGGATGACTGAGAATCTCCATAGACGGAATCAGTGTATACTATTTTGAGATTAAATTTTCCTCAAATTGAAGTTGATTCTTGGTGACTTAACAGGCAACTTTGGAAGTGGTTTTACATTACCTTTTTCTAGAATATTTTTCAGCTTTGGGAAAGCCCAGAGCACAAGGGCTCTCTAAAAGTCTCCAATCCAAGTATTAGCCAGATACAAATCTATTTAATTAAACCCTCATCAGTTAAATGCTGCTACTTCCTTTATGCCCCATATGATGACATGTAGTACTCCAGAATGATCATGATTTTTTTGAGTGCCTAAATTTTGTACATTTTATATAGAAATTATATCTGAAGAAAACTGCCAATATAAAACTCAAAGGTAAAAACTTATTTAAGAATCTGATTCTATATCAATTAGAATCTGAATCTGAAAAATATTTTTGTGTGTTGTATATATGCACATATTTATCACCTTATATATTTCTAACTGCATTAATAATTATGTACATTTATTAGATGAGTATCAATGTTATGAGTGCTACTGTGTTAATTCATGCAGGATGTGCTTATGTATGTGCCATGTATATATTATGGTATAGAATATAATAACTTGCTACAGAAAATTGTCTGTATGACTTCCTTGCATATTCATTGTTTTTGCACCTTTAATGGATAATTTTTGGATATCAGATGTATTGACCATAATTAGCAGACTAAAATAGTGATCATATCTGTTGAATGTAATGTCTTTACTTGGATGTGATATCTTCTAAAATGGAGCGCTGTTATTTTCAAAATTTAAAAATACATTGCTCCTAATTACAGCTTTATTGGAAATCAACATTTTGATTATCTTTGGAATGTATTCCAGCTGCTCCTTGTGGAACAATATTGCATATAAGCCCACAGGAGACACAAACCTGCAACATATTGTGTTTGTTAGCCAGAAGTCTCAACTCTTTAACAATAGTTCTGTTTTGTGTGAAAGATTATTCATTATACCGAACAATTTTTTATTGATTTGTATATTTACATAACTAATTGGGCCTTAGTAATGCAAACACTTTCTTAAGTGAGTATTTGTTTGCTGATAACTGCTATCTTTGGATAATGACCCAACATTCCTTTTACCTTCCAGATTTCAAGAATGAAGGTTTCTTGTTCTTAGTCTATAAAAACCATTCAGATAGGATAGAGGGACAATTGATTGCCTATAGATTTGGACTGACAGCTTCAGCTCTAAACATGCAGCTTAGCTAAAAAAAAATTCCATAGTTTTGCATAGTTGTCACTTTTTCAATGCCCCTTTATAATTCTTACTTTGGCTGTTTTACCAGTAAGTTTAATGTTCGTTTAGATTCACTTTTTCATAAAATATCCTGTCTATTTTTATGTAATTGTTCATCTTTATCATGTTTATTTATCATTGTTTATCTTTATCATGTCAAGAGTTTTGTGTGTGTCTTGGGGCAACTTTTAAAATGTTCATGGGCGCTTTGAAAATAAACTGGTCTTTTAAATCATTTATCTGCTTTAGCAATGTGTAGAGGGGAAAGGATTACACTGATAGATAAATAAAAAATCTTCTAGTGAGCTGCCAAAGAATGCCTGGCTCACTTAATCAGCTGTTCTGAGGCCCATGAAGCAGTGGTAGTGCTGGAGGAAGTAGTGGTGAGGCTTAGGGGCACTCAGCCCACATCTTTTGGGATGGTGGCCCCAAAAATATTTAGTAAGTTATAGATATAACAGTAATAAGAATTGAAAGAACATCCTTGTATACTATGTCTTTCAGTTATAAAATACTGATATTTGCCTTTTTAGGTTATGTATAGGAGTATACTTTCAATTGTATATTTTCAAATATTGTTTTAAAAGTACTGTATATTATCACATTTGCAGTTTATATTTCATATAGACATTTTAGGAAGGAGAGAGAGATACAAAAGATAGGATATAAACAACTGATTATTTTTAATGTTCACATAATCTACTGAATGAGTTTAAAAAAAACAGAATTCAGGTATGGTAAAGTTGCCTAAACATTAGCTTGGAAGGAAATTCATTTATTTATTAGGAAATTCCTTACCCTTATTTAATTAGGATAGGCTATATTTAATAATTTGTTCATTATATCAGACTTAGCACAGTTTGTGTTGGATGCATTAGTCAATTCTTGTTCTATGCAGTATTCAACCGTATTTATTATGGGTGCATTTTTTTCTGGCTTTTAGAACCTCATATCTGGAAATGTACAAGAACCAGTTCAGTCAAGGAGAATGGTAATTTCTCATAACATGGACAAAGCTCTGAAAGAAGGTAGGAGTCTCTTAAGATCCTTTTGAAATATCTCATACTCTTAGTATTCTCCTTGCTCAAATTTGAACCATTCAGCATGAATTACATGTATTTTCAACATCTTTTATTTCCATCATAAATAGTTAAAATATTTATTTACCAGATTTCAATATCATAGACTCAAGTCTGAATTTCTATTCCAAATTTGCACAATAATATTATGTAAATGATGCAATCTGCATCATCTGCATCAATTTATGTCATTTGCAAATTGAAATAATGAAGCAACTGATATTTTGCTACCTAATTTCTGTCCAAACCTGTCTTACGCTGGTAAATATGATTTGTCATATATTGAATGTACAAAGGTCCCTAAGTATACTTAAAATGTATATTATAACTCTATCAATTGGAAAATATATTTATTTTGTACAGGTTAGGAAAAAAGAGTATCCAGGGTGGAGTATGTATTGCACTTGTTTGCTTTGCCAATGTCAAAATGATCCTTAGAGTGATCCCAGCTCCTTCAGTAAGGGGAATAATGATGACCTTGGCAGTGCCAAGAGTCCATGTTTGACATCAGTAGACAATGATATATTCTGCCTTGTCAGCATTCTTTTTTATTCCCAATGCCTTCAGCTTTAACCACTACTCTGAAGTCCCTTTTGCGTTCTTGGCAAAATGTCAGAAGTAGTTTGTTACTTCCTCCTTCCTAGGCTTGAGAGAGAGAGACTGCCCCAAGGTCACCCATCTGGCTTTGTAAGACAAGACTAGAACTCAGTCTCCCAATTTCTACCCTGATGCCTTGAACCTCTACACCAAAGTTCTCTTCAACATTCTTTAGACTTTAGCTTTTTATGCCATTGCTGTTCACAAGATTAACAGCTACTTCCTAGAAAGTGAAGATATACAATCCGGTCTCAAGCCTCAATGCCAGCAGGATCCCCATAGCGTTTTTATTTGTATCAGTGTCATTTTTTTCTTCTGGTCAGTAAATACTTTTCACACATTTTAGGATAACGGCATAAGACACCAGGAAGATGGAAGATACAGCAAAAAATTTTTGGCGATACAGGTCCATAGGACCAGGGTGTATTTACTCAGAGGGCTTTTGGGAGAAGAGGTTTAAAACTTCTTGTCTTTCATCCAGTAGTCTCAAGATTGCTATCATAATTACAAAATAGGTAAATCCTATCAGCTCTGTTGATTAAATGCTCAAGAACTCTAGTGAGTTGTGAATTAGCTGTCTGACTATTGGACAATGAAGTTTTTTTTAAAAAATATATTTTATTAGAATAATGAAAATCAACAGATGCATTAGATAGTAACAGCTGAATAGCACAAGGATAAATACAAAAGATGATTAAAATATTTTGAGCAATTTTTCTATTCATTTGTTTCTTTAGTTGCTGAGCAGAATCTCTATATATTCTGAACATTATGTATATTATTGCTTGTACCTATTTAAGTCTTTTCATCATCAATAGTTTTGATTGGTCTCATTAGTTTTTCCAAGAAATAACTCCAAATGTCTAAATTTGCTCAGTATAATGTGTAATATACATGCATATGGGAGACATTCTTGCTCAAGTTTGGTTGGACTTCTACTATAGATATGCCGCCTGTTTTCAGTCTTGTCATCACTGCATATTCTCCATTGTTGGTCTCCCAATCTTACATTGTCAGCAAAGTTCCTCTTTTGTGCCAAATTTGGGAGGTACTAGACAATTTTCTGTATAGTACCATTCAAGTATCTGGCAGCTGAAGAAACGTGAAGGGCAGCTGTTATCAGAATAGTTCTTAGTGTGTTTTCTTATTGTCTATTGTGCTGGTTTCTATTATAAGATTCAAATCGACAAAGCTGATAATTCTATACCGCTGAAGTCAGTTCCTGTGATCAAATGAGAGTGGATTGTGCCAAGACCAATTTTAGTTTGGCATTTGTTTTCTCACAGTAGCTAATAGGATGTTTTGGAGTGATTACAGGGAGGAATTAGAAATATATTCTCTTTCCCATGATTGTCTACCTGCAATGATTTGGAAACATGCAGCCCCGGGTAGAGATTACATTGAATTTTAAAACTAATAAACTTTATAGTCATCTTTGCATTTATCCAGTCCTTTCTTAAACCCGTCTAAGTTAGTGACCATCTTCTCATCATCTAGTAATCTGTTTCCAGGGTTGATTGAAAATTTAAAAAACCCAATTCTTTTTTTGTGATATCCTTTGTAGTCAGCTTCATTGAATGACCCCTGTTCCTAAGATTGTGGAAGAAAAAAATAGATCCTGTAAATACAGAAAAGAATAAGTCAAGTTACATGACCAATAGATGCTAGGATCCTTGTGCAGATGTAAGGTATCAAGAAGTTTTCATTTAGGAAGGCAAATTTGATGTCATAGGCATTACCTACACTTGGTGGGATGAAACTCATGAGTAAAATGAAAGATTTGGAGGAAGCAATTTATTTTAAAAAAAAACAGGACCAGCCACAACATATAGTAAACTTTTCTCTATGAGAATAAACATTTCTGATGTGTTACTATTTAAAAATGTTAAATATATTGATTTAGCATTGATCATTTAGAAGAGTTCATGAATATTTTGTATCGTTCACTTGGAACCTTCATGAATATTGAACTTGTAGAGAGGGGAAAAAAACAGCTGCTATTGGTGCAGCCACTCCTTTTATTACCAATTTTGAGGCATTGGGATATGATGGGAGGTAACAGCAACCAGAATAGAAGACCATGGTTCCTAGGGAATTATAGTAATAAGGAGTTGCAATAGATAGAAAAGCATGGTTATACATTATTTGAATCAACTCAATAAATGGTTGTAAATGTGACAATCAAAATCAATTTATAGTATAATAGGTGAAGTAAAGATAGAATGCTACATGATGTCAACTATTATAGGAACAAATATTGTCCAAGCCCTATGTTAAATATGCAAAACTGTAGACATTGATTCCTAAATTGAGAAATAGACTAGTCAAACTGAAGGTGAGCACTGATCATTTTTGATAACTTATTCCCAGAACAAAAGTTGGTTTTGCTTATGATGCTTCACTTTCAACAGATCTACTTTGTTTGTTTTCAACAGTTATGGGTTTGTTTGTTTTTTAACATGGGATAGGATTTTCTGTTCAGATATCTGGCTGAACAAATCTACTTATGGGCTTTTTGTGTTGATCTCCGGTAATTTTTTCTTGGATTGCATTTCTTCTTGTAGTAAGATTGCCATTCTTATTATTAGGAAGAAAATATAAATGTTAAAAAAGAAAGTTGGCAACCTTTTTTAGATATAGTTGCTGCCTCACTTGGCAGAGGCAGGGATGTGTTAAATATGGATTCACCCTCATATTTTTTTTCTTTCTTGCAGTGTTTGATTACATCTACCGAGATTATATTTTGTCTTGGTATGGAAACCTCAGCAGAGATGAAGGACAGCTGTATCATCTATTGTCTGAAGACTTCTGGGAAGCTGCCAAGCAGCTGCTACACAGGCTCAGACACATTGATGTAGTTAAAGTCATTTGCAGTGATGTAGTGAAAGCTGTGCTCAACCATTTCTGTGATCTTAAAGCAGCCAATGCCAGGTAATAATGCATCTCATGAAGACACATATATATCTTTTCTATATTGTGCTTTAAGTTATGGTTACTTTTTTCTGCTTATGACTGAATAGTGTTGAGATGACAAAAGCAACTTTGAAGTAGCACTCACAGAAGCATTGGTGGCAGTGACATGTCTTCTTGGCAATGGTGCTGCAAGCCAGGTCCAAACTATTGGGCCTTTTGTATCATGCTGCTGAGTTATGGCTGGTCTGCTCAAGCACAGCATCATCCCAGTGACACATATTCTCCTTATAATCTGCTGTAAACGTCTGCTCATGAAGCTGCTTGGGATGATGTGCTGAGATGATCTTGCGTAAAATATCTAATTTTCTATTACCAGGAATCAAATCCTGGATTTACTAAGGCCAGTGATTGGGCTTGTTTATAGAATTTTATAAATTTCAAGAACATATAATATATCTGTACTTAATTATTTTTCCAAATATACTACTTCTGTTTGATAACTCAGTTTTCTTCTCTTTATTAAAGCTGGGCAAATGAGCAAATTAAGCTTAACCAATATTAACTTTTGCCATTAATGCAAACATTCTTAATTAATAATCATGTTAATTATGGTTCTAAGATTTGAAGTCCAATACACTATATTGCATAAGCTGAGAAAGATGCATTAAGTTAGTTTCAGACATGGGTGCCTGATTCATTCCTTCTATTCTTGCAAAGAGATTAAAATCTTCAGGTATCATTCCCTGGGTCATTTATATATGAACTCTTGCAATGACATCTTCTGTTGTAATTTTAAATGTTCTTTTTGATTCTGTTGAGCATTGCAGCAGTGGTTGGTTGGAGTAGTTGAAAGGATTACTACTACAAAAAAGTGCCTGATATTCTCTCTTTCCTATCCAGGGACACTGTCTACTTTCTCATTAAAGCAGTTTATGGAAAAGTGAGTTTCCATGTTGTTTGCAACTTATGTGGCAAGAGACTGTAGTAAAATATGTGATTATTCCAACTTGAGGTATATTTGTGTGGATAGGATGACTACATTCTACTGTCAGTTCTTATTTTATTCGATCTATGTTTTAATTGTACATTTAATATAATTCCTTCTAATGTCATCCTTGAATCTTCTTCCTTGTAGTTTTAAGCCATTGATTCTGGTTATATCCGTTGGGACAATACAATGTAAGGGTACTTCATTTTGGATATGATACTTACAGATATTTTCCTATTTTGGGTCCCTGCATAATTTTTTTGTCGGCTAAACATGCCCAGCTTTTTTAACTATTCCTCAAAATCTTTGGTTTCCCTTCATCATAATAGCTATTCTCTGAATTTGCTCCAATTTGTCACTATCCTTTTGGAATTGTAGTACCTGAAATGGACACAGTCCTGCAGATAGAGTCTGATCAGGGCAGAATGGTGTGGAACAATTACTTCCTATGGTCTAGACCCTGTGGTCCTATTACTGTACCTCAAGATAACATTTGCATTTTTTACCAGAATGACTTTTGCAGAGATTTTGTAGAGAAAGGGGCTGTGCTCAGAATCTAGACGAAAAAGCTTGGGATTCTCCTCATGATCACTTATCCCCCTCTTCCTTCTGATGTCTATTTAATATGGCTTAATAATTGAGTAACTGTCCTAACTTAGTACGATTTAATAATATTTGGGATATGAAAATTAGGTTCAAGTCTTTCAATGACCTTGAAACTCAATTTGTTGTTTTCAATTTGTTGTACTTATATTTTGATGGAAATGTTTTTCAGGAAACATACAAAGTAAAAAACAAATTAATTGGATTAAAAAGCAGCATAACATACAAGAACATGGAAGGAAATTATTGGAACAGAATACAAAATGATTTAGTTCTGGAATAATAGCAAAATTGGCAGCAGGGTTTATTTTGCTATAATCTATTTAGGAATGTGGTTCAGGCAGAAAAATAGGACCATTAAGAAAGAAAGTGGTGTTAATTAATGTGCTGATATATGCTTTTAGACATTTTGATAATCTTGCATTATTGAGTGTATCTGATTTAAAAAATCTAGCTAGTGTTATCTTCTCTGCAAGTATCATAGCCAAAATCATGATTCATTTGTTCGAAGTAAAAAAAAAGTTAATTGCAACTGTTCTAAAACTGCATCTTGTATTATATTTATGCATTGTAGAGATTGTTTATTTAGTCTTCTCTGCCTGAAGTCCTGTTAATGTGATATAAGTAAATAGATTACTTTCTTCTGATGAAGTCAGTTTTGTTCTGTAATTGAAATATCAGTTGTGGAATATTCTTATATTAAATTTTAATAGACTTCTACTAAAAAGATGTGCATAATGCTGCTTTGTTTTCAGAAAGCTAATATATGATTATGCCAGGGCCCACTCCCATTTTTTCTAGTATTGATAGTAATTGAAGGTGTGAGTTTATTCTAGTTATATGTTCAGTACAACTTACATGATTTGAACATCTTTAACTCTTCTGAGAAATCATATGCAATTTGCTTAATGGCCATTGATATTTTTACAACTTTTTAAAAAGTGCAGATAATTTCAATCCCCCTGAGAATTAGATTGAAAAGATCATTGAAGTACTGTTTGTACTCTACCCTTTGCCTTCCTTTAATAGCTTTTCCAGTACACTCATTTTAATGCATATAGCAGATATGGGAAACATGACAGGATTTTTATCTGCAAATAGCAATCTTAATGCTTGTTAAAACATTCTAAATATAGGTAGGAAATTGGTCTTCTTCCCAAGGCTACCTTTCTTGGCAAACTTAACAATAGAGCATCTGTTTTATTGCACGTTCTTTACAATTGTTAACCTAAGTTAAATCTTAACTATGACTAATCAAGCATGTTTTAATTTTGCAAATTTTAAAACTTAGGTATCTGAGATATGCAGATATGGCAATGAAGCTGTGTTTCCTAATAGAAAACCCAAAGAAAATTATAGATTTATTGCTGTGGAAACTATCACTCGGTCTCAAGTTATGCCTGTTAGGATCGCAAGTGATCTATCATGGTAAAGAAGCATCAGAATAACTTCAAATATGCATCTTGGTTTCAGGATGAAATTAAACAGATAAAAGACTTAAATAAAGCAAACTCACATTCCCTTGGGGAAAAAAAACTTTCCATTTTCCCGGACAGTTTAATATACAGTCATATGAAAAAGAAGTACACCCTCTTTGAGTTCTGTAGTAACAAATCAATCTAATTTGATTTGTTTTTTCTGTATTAGGAGTATACATTTTACTCCCAGAGACATTCAGTGTTTGTTTTTTGAAAATAATGCAAAGTGAAGATGAGTCAGAGTTGTGAGATACTTTACTGCTTTGTCTTTTGATACTTAACACTATAGAAAAGTTTTCAGTTGCTTTTTAATGCAAGCCAATCCAGTATGTTTTGGTATAGTTGTCATCTGTATGCAGACTTACATTGGAAATATTTTACTGGTTGGTGGTCTGAATGTTTGCTAAATAGATCTCACAATAATATCACAGGTTATTCTGCAGATTGATGGCATTTTATAAAAAAACAAACAAGCTGAAATTAAATCCATCTACTATACCCATAAAAATAGAAATGTTAGTTGATACATTTTATATTAAAATGTAATAAAATGTACTTGAAACTACTGAAAAAATATGTTGTGATTTTTCTCATAAGAAATGTGTCGAAGAAAACTTTCTTTGAGAAAAGAAATAAAATAATATGACAGTGCCTTCTTCAATTAGAATATTGTTATTTTATCAAATGATCAGAAATGTAGTAAATTCCTGAAAGCATGCTTAAAATCTAAAGGAAGAACTTAAATATTCTCCTATGAGCTGTTCAGAGCATCCAGTAGTGGGAGGTGCTTAATCTCCGCATTCACAGGCTGAGCTTGATTTGTGGAACGCTCCTCCTCCTCCACGTGACTCCTCCTCAGCATTCCCCAGTTTTTGCTCAGCCTCGTGCAAGACAAACAGTGCTTTGGATACTTCTTTGACTGAAACAGGAACATTAGCAGGTTTGATTGCAATTCGGTTTCTTTTGGTTTTCTTTGTCTTTAGCCTTGAATCCTTTAGCAGTCTGAAAGTCTGGTTTAAGGGAAGCGCTGTTTGCGCTCCCCCCCCCCCCAAAAGGTGGCGGGAGGCTTTTGGTGTTGCTCTGCACCAACTCCCCACAGCCAAATGTCCTTACCTCTGCCAGTTTGATTGTTGCTGTGTTTTTAATTCTGTTTGCTTGCTAGCAGCTTGATTTTTCGTTTTTAAAAGTCGTATCACCTTTACCCCCCCCCTCCGAATGTCGTTTTTTCAGTGGGAAATTTAACTAGGATTAATTCCCCTTTTCTTCTCCGCTGTTCTGTTGTTTTGAGAGCTCAGGCTTCATTTGAGCTCTGGCTTTGTTTGCAAGGCGGGAAGCTGCTGCTGAAAAGCGCGCGAAAAAATTTTAACTACTGGAGGCCATCTTGAGTGCCACCTTGTGGCTGCGTGCCTTGTTTGTCTTCCTGAGCTGTGTGAGGTATTTCTGCTCCACCATCTGTTGCCCAGATTCTGGAGTTTTTACAGGAGGGACTTGATAAGGGGTTATCACATAATACGTTAAAAAGGCAGGTGGCGGCCTTGGCATCAGTTCTCACTCACAAGGGTCTCAGTTCTCTTTCACATCACCCACGCATAAGATCTTTCCTTCGAGGAGCCACCAATTTACACTCTCCAGCAGTGCACTGTTATCCCACCTGGGACCTTAATAAGGTCCTTGTCGCTCTCACTAAAGGGCCTTTCGAACCTTTGAAAACATAAAGTCTCCAATTTCTCACGTACAAAGTAGTTTTCCTGGTAGCGATCACTTCCGCTCATCGTATCTCGGAAATTGCAGCCCTGTCTGTCAGACAAGATCTCTGCATTTTTCATGCTGATCATGTGGTCCTTCGTCCCGATCCCACATTTATGCCCAAGGTCAATTCGGCTTTTCATAGAGCACAAGAGCTTATTCTTCCAAATTTTTGTCCCAGACCATCTCAGGGGATGGAAAGACAATGGCATAAGCTTGATGTGAGGCATGCTCTGCGAATCTATATCAAGTGTACAGCGGCTTTCAGGAAATCAGAGGCTTTATTCGTGTCCTTTCAGCCATATTCTCAGGATTGCAAGGTTTCACCATCTACAATCGGCCGTTGGATACGGGCGGCAATTGCAAAAACATACCTGTCCTGGCCTTATTATATTTTATTTTTAATCACAGCAAAAGTGAGAGTTTTTAAAAGATTGAACTGTTCAACTTAGATAAATTCTTTATACATATTCTTATTGTTTAAATGATTTGCAAATCCTCTCTTTAATTTTTTTTCATTGTATCAGGGTTGAATATCTCAATACTTTGAACTTTGTTTGCATGATAGGGAAGATTTGATATAAACACAAACAATTTTATGATTATTTTATTTGAAAATAACTTGGATGTTTACTGGTTCTTTAGATGGATTTTCTCTGTGATTCTTCTCTGATTATACTTGGGATTTGGAAAGATATAATTAGCTAATGTGAAAACATATCTTAGGGTTAGGGTTGGAAGGCAGCATAGTCCATTTCTATTGGTGATGCCACTTAACCTCCTTTCCTTTTCTTTCTGTTCTCTCTGTGATAGTGGAAAAAGCTGGTTACGTGAGACATTCTAAAGAAATTCCCCTTCCCTTTCCTTTCCTTTGTTGCCTTTGACCATATTTAAGGGATGACAAAGCATAGGATTTTGTTGGAACAGTTTTTGGCCCTGTACATCTCCCAGCAAAGTCATAGACAAGAAAAATATTCCTGTATTTTTTCTTCATTGCATACATCTCTTTTGGAAATGTATTTGGAAGACAAAGGTGAGGCTAATAAGCAGATACTGTATATCTGTAATTTGCTAGCCATTGAGTGCCTAAAAATAAAACAAAACAAATATTTATAGAGATACTGTAGTGCTTGCCAGCTACAGACAGTAAGATAAAATTACAGACTATGGTCCTTTTTTAATAGACATTAAAAAAAAACTCCAGTGTATCACAATCAAACCAGGATTTGAATATAAAAATGTTTTAAGTTACTGAATAATTTAAGATAGAGGTTTAATGGTAAATGTCTAACTATAATTAAATCCACATAAGCAAAATTCTGAATGCATTTAACACCACTGATGTTACTGAATTGCACTAAATTAATATACTGTAGTACAATGAACTTGAAAACTTCAGCTTTTCTTTTGGATTAAAAACAATATAATGATACCTCTGAAGTTATGTTAATTGTGCTTTTTAAACTAAGTATTTCACCAAGCCACATTTTAAAATTGGCTTTTTAAAATAAAGAATAGCCTAAACTCAGCCCAGATTTGGATTGTGTAAGAAATAGTCATTATTTTGAAACAGCATAAGATTTTGTGTTTTCCTGATTATGGTTAGAACTACTTTAGAAATCTCTTTCTGTCTTCCTTAGAATAGTAAGCAAGAGGCAAAGTATTACAGTGGAGAAATGAACAATTATTCCACATGCCATTGTGAAATTTATTAGTATACAATTCAATAAAAGGAATGCTCCTCACTTGTTTTTCTCTGGCTTCGTAGTTCTAAATAATAATGATTGAAGTTTGATTGCAGTGTTATCTCATTTACAGATTGGA
This sequence comes from Laticauda colubrina, assembly GCA_015471245.1. Classification (NCBI taxonomy): domain Eukaryota; kingdom Metazoa; phylum Chordata; class Lepidosauria; order Squamata; family Elapidae; genus Laticauda; species Laticauda colubrina. The sequence goes on along the minus strand of BLBF01000039.1, from coordinate 7,681,562 downwards.
AGAACAACCACGGCCATTTTTACTGCATCCTTGTTTGAGGAACTCTGAAGAAGAGGCAAGATTCCTGCAAGCATGCTCTCAGACTCTGGTTTATTGTCTTTTGCCCTCAAAGGATGCTCAGTCTTTAAGCTTGCGTATAGTCCTAGCAGAGATACTTACAGCAAAAGGTGGGAGATAAATATCAACGGAAAAGCACTTTTTTGATAGTTTCAATCCAAATTGCTATACATTTATTTAATTTGTTTAAATTGGTGTACAAATTGAGCAATTATATAAAACACTGGATAACATTAATTGGTGGCCTAGCCAATTTGAAATTTTTCTTCTAAAGCTTTAATTGACTGATCAAAAGTGATTTAAATGTTGTGAACTCATTTTTTTCTGTTTCAATCAAGGCTATAATCCAGTTCTAACTTCTAGGAACAATCATCATGGAATACTACTGGCAGTTTCTGAGTATTGAGTAGAATTGACTTGTATGTTTAAAGAAATAAACTTTTTATATTGAAATACATTTCTTATTAAAAATGTTGGATTGGTTCTACCTAATGCATGTTTACCTCTTGTTTTGTTTTTGTTAATTTTAGTACTGAAACCAATGGTAGAACTATTGAGTGATCCAAACTACATCAACCACATGTTGCTTGTCCAGATGGAATACAGAGAGCAGCTGATTCAGCATCACAAGAGAGCTTATACTTATGCTCCTTCTTACGAAGAGTTCATCAAGCTTATTAACTGTAACTCAGATATTGAGTTTCTCAAACGATTAAGGTATCTTAATGTTTGTTCCCACCACCACCACCTATGTTGCTTTAATGGAGATAGATTAAATATTTCAAAGTCAAATATTTCAATATTTATGACCCTAATGTTATCATAGCCAGGCCTGGGTAGCTTGCCAATATATGGTTTCCATCTCTGCACCCAGGAATTTGAAACAGCTTATTCTACTTTCCTGACCACAGAACAGCAAGATCCTTGCTGAAAATTCCTGTTGTTCTTTTGAGCCATAAAAGATAATGTTGTAATTTCTGCTATAATAACTAAAGAGAATGTGGAGTTTATTTGAACACCAATAATCTTTTATATCTTAGATCAGGTCCCTTTCATATTTCAATTCTAATTTTCAGGACTTCAACATTTATCTTCCATTGTGTATTAAAGTTGCCATTTCAACAATTTACATTTAATTCATAAACTGAACAGCGTGTCTTTGATCAGGCAGTTCAACTGCTCTTTGAATACAATTTGTTTTCATTATAAAGTGTTATCTTGGGAAAACTTAGTGGTGAAAGCACTCTTGGTTTTCTTCAGCTTTGAAATAAGGAAGAACACTGATCATTCGGCATGTAACTGCTGATGTATGTAACTTGGAAACATCTGGACATCTGTTGCAGGTTTACCATCTTTCCTTCATTTCTCTTTTCCAGTGATAAACTTGCCCGAATACCTTTTTGAAGTACATGGCAGTTGTGGAAAAGAGCAATATAACCTTAGCAGTTCTCATCTCTGAAGATAAATTCCAGAACAGATTTTATTTTTTATCTAAAGTTGTACGCATGCACATTAGCCAGCTATTTCATATAAACTAACACTAGCTGTGGTTACATTGTTTAACAGCATGAAATCTGGTATTATGCACTGTTTCTATTGATATACTGAGAAATATTTCTCAGTATGTCAGCATTTTGATAGATTTCTAAATTTTGCCAGAATGGGATTTACTTTTATTGTACACTGGCAGTTTTCATTTTCTATCCTATTTTAGCTATTCTATTTTTCCCAACCAGATTCCTACATTTGACAGAATTTCAAAACTATTCTCAAGATCTACCCCAACCACTTTCTGAGTCCTCTGTCTATACTGTGTGTGTGTGTTCGGGTCTTTTCCCATGTAAGATTAAGAGTATCGTCGTGACGTTTCGGCGAGGTCCCACTCACCATCCTCAGGCTGATGCTTTCGGCTTTGTGCCAGTGCAAGCAGTGTGTGATCGGAGCTGCCGTCTCTCTATAAATACTGGTGGTGGGGGCTGGTGTGCTGGGCTGGTTGGCTGCACTGCTGCCTCTTGATTGGTTGATGGAGTTGATGTTGGTATAATGGGCTGTGTGATGGCCTTGTGAGTTTTGTTGTGGAGATATCCTGGATCTTGTGCTGTAATCTCCTGGGTCATTTGTTTTGTAGTGATCTTTTTTCCATTAGCCTCTAGTGTTTTAATGGCTTGGGTCATGGGTTGTGTGTTGGGCTTGCGAGTTCTTTTGTTGTGGTATCCTGGGTCTTGCATTGTGATCTCCTGGGTCGTTTGTGTTTTGATCTCTTTTCCATTAGCCTCCTGTGTAGTAATGGCTTGGGTAATGGGTTATGTCAACTGTGTTGTCACCAGCTGTTGCACACCCTGACTCTAAAACCAAACAAGCTGATATACACCGAGAACACAGACCCAGACCCCAAACTCGAAGCCAGACCAAAACCCAGAATGCTATATCATAGCCACCCGCTCAGGACATCACATCAGAAAATTCAGGAAATTACACCACAAGAACTCAAGAAGTTGCAACACAGCAAATGACCCAGGATGTCACAGCACTAGACCAAGGATACCACAGCAATAAATCTCACAAGGTCATCACACAAGCCATTTTATATATATATATATATAGTTCAGTCTTTATA
>BLBF01000039.1:7629095-7678488 GCA_015471245.1 Laticauda colubrina | reverse complement strand
TGTGTGTGTGTGTGTGTGTGTGTGTGTGTGTGTGTGTGTGTGTGTGTTTTCTGAGGTTTTCGCGGGTATTTGTATGTGGACCTTTGGTTATTCGGGTTTTGTCCCGCGTAAAATTGGAAGTATCTAGGCAACGTATTGATGAAGTCTCATTCATCATCTTCAGGCTTGTTTCTTCAGCTCTGTGCTTCTCACATTACTCTGATATATATTTATATTTGTTTTTTTAAGTTTTCACGGGTACTTACATGAATGCAGTTCAGCTTCCTTCGGGTATTATCCCACGTCACTGTAGTGCTTTTAAAGTTGTAGCAAAGTTTCAGCAGAATCTCATCTGCCATCATCAGGCTTTTGTATGGATGTGGGTCTCACAGCTTCTGGTTTCAAATTCGAGGCTGGTCTATTCTGATTGGCTAGGAGCCTGGGTCTGTGTTCACTGGACTTGGAGTTTGATTGATTGGTGTTTCTTACATGAATGCAGTTCAGCTTCCTTCGGGTATTATCCCACGTCACTGTAGTGCTTTTAAAGTTGTAGCAAAGTTTCAGCAGAATCTCATCTGCCATCATCAGGCTGTGAGACCCTGACCCACATACAAACAGAAGACTGATGATGGCAGATGAGCTTCTGCTGAAACGTTGCTACAGCGTTGCTACAACTTTAAAAGCACTACAATGACGTGGGATAATACCCGAAGGAAGCTGAACTGCATTCATCCATACAGAAGCCTGAAGATGGCAGATGAGATTCTGCTGAAACGTTGCTACAACTATAACAGAACTACAATGACGTGGGATAATACCCGAAGGAAGCTAAACAGCACACATGTAAGTACCCGCGAAAACCTAAGAAAACATATATATATATATGTATGTATGTATGTATGTATGTATGTATGTATGAACAGTATATATATATACTGTTCAACTTCCTTCGGGTATTATCCCACGTCATTGTAGTTGTGCTTTTAAATTTGAAGCAACATTTTGGCAAAATCTCATCTGCCATCATCAGGCTTCTGTATTGAGTTTGTCTGTGAGTCAGGCTATCACAGCCGTTTCAGTTTTAAATTTGAGGCTAGCCTACTGCTGAGCCAGAATGGTGTTTTTTTTCTTCATCCTGATTGGTTGGGAGTCTTGGTCTGTGTTTATTGGTCTTGGAGTTTGCTGTGTTCTGCTTGATTGGTGTTTCTAATTTCTTATGTCTATTTTGTGGCTTTGATTGGTAGGCAACATTGTGTTCCTGTATTGGAGGCTTTTAGTGCAGCTTGGCTCCGAGTAAAAGGACGGCTATCATTTGTTAGGAAGCTAGGTTTCATCTGGGTGCCTGGTTGGGGTGTGTTTGAGCTGGAGGTATTGGGGGAGTCTGTTTGTGCCCAGGTGTTTGCCTGGCTTGTGGTGTGGAGATTTTTTGTTTGAGAGTGCAGGCTTCCAAATGATTGACAACAATGACGTGGGATAATACCCGAAGGAAGCTGAACAGCACACATGTAAGTACCCGCGAAAACTTAAAAAAACATATATATTATATATTTATGTATACATCTTTGGTTATTCAGGTTTCCTCCCACGTAAAATTGGAAGTATCTAGGTGATGTTTCGATGAAGTCTCATTCATCATCTTCAGGCTTGTGTTTTCGGCTTTGTGCTTCTCGGAGTAATGTGAGCTTGCAGCTGCTTCTTCCTTTTAACTGTTAGTGGGGCTGTGGCTTGATTGGGTGGGGGCTTGGCTGTGTTCTGATTGGCTGGGGGTGTGTTCTGTTCAGGTGGGGGCTTGGTTGTGCTCAGGTTCGTCTTAGTTGCCGGTGGATTTGAGCTGGTGAGCTGTGATCCTGTTGTTTGTCTTCGCGTTCGTGGTCGTGCCACATCTTTATGGTGGGCGTCAGTTCGCTTCATGTATGGGTTGGAGGGGTTTGAAGTGGGTAGTGATGCAGCTGCGGTACGACTTCTGGTTCGTGGTCATGTCTCATCTTTTGTGTGGGTGTGAGTCTGCTTTCTACATGGAAGTGTGGTGGTAGCAACTTGTGTGGCCCTCGTGAGTGTGGGTCTGGTGTCATTCTTCATGTTAGGTACTCATTTGTTAATGAGGGCGGGTTTCCAAATGGCTTGTAGGCGGGAGGTATCATCTCGGAATCAAAACAACTCACTGTCTGGAGAGCCGAAACACACACTCAAGACAGACACACACACCAATAAACTCAGAAAACTACAACAACGCCAGAAACAAACTTCTCCCCCCTCACAGCTACACATGAAACAAACAGTGCACAACATCTCAGATGAGATTTTATATATATATTTATTTATTTATGGTTTACAGTTTATTCTGTTAAAAAAAATCAGTCTTTGATCGTTAACAGGTGATATCTTAGTAGTCTTTTTTTCTGAGCAGCCTAACATAGAAGAAACCAAGGCAGATGGTGAGCTCTTAGTCCAGATGTATAACGTAGGGTTAGCTCACCTGTTTATCCCCCAGAATAAAAGTTTCAAACATTTTAGCAATTTTCTGATAAAATGATTTTTTTTTAAAATGATTACAATTTGTCCTCAACTTATGACCGTAATGGAGCCTGAAATTTGTATAAGACATGATGGTCATAAGCTGAAGCATCCATTGAACAGATATGATTTTATGACTTGTTTGCAATATTCATTAAGCCAATCCATGTATTATTTTAGCATTTTTGCCAGAAACTGGCCAAAAATATTGGATACCAGCAAAAATAATAGTCATTATTTGTGGTCATGTGATCTTGAAACACTGCAACCAGGTATAAAGGTGAAGTGGTTGCCAAGCACACAAAATGCAGTCATGTGACTGGAGGGTGTTTGTACCGTTTTTGGAAGTCCAGAACCAAGGTATAAGTAGTTTTTGGGTGTGCCTTTGTTTTTAAACAATCACTAAGAGACTGGTCATTAATCAAGGACTACTTGTGTTTTTGATTATTCTAAGTGATACCAAGCCCTCCTGCATAAATGGAGTTTGAAGTTATATTGATATATTTCTAGCCCTACATTTATCGAGTTCACATGCAGTGGATAAAATTTGAGTCCAGATAAAATTTGAGTCCAGAACATCCAATGTCTATTAAATTGAGTTTTTACAATGTTTCTGGGAAGATGAGGGAGCAGGCTGATGGAAGATTTGGTAGCAGCGCTGGAAAGATTGTGTGTAGATAAATTGGTGAGATGTGTTAGATTTGAAGCTGACACTGATGAGAGCATTAAGCATCAAGAGCATTAAGCATGAGAGTCTTAAATCTTCATTTGCAATGAAGTGGGCCACTTTCATTTTGGATTTTGGAAGTTGTACAAGTCTTTCTTACTTACAGCTGCCATATTTCTCCCAGCCATTCCTGTAGCAAGTGAGCCAGGTGGTAGATAGGGTGGCAGCCATAGACTAGATCCAACTGACTTGAAGGAACCTGAATTTAAGTAGAAATCTGAATATTATAAACTATTACTATAACTGAGTTTTATTCAACGTAGTTAGGTCCAGCTTGCAAAGAGAAACTGCAGATTATGATGTGTTTTAAAACTATCAAAATACGATATTGGTGTTACTGATGCATTTTTGTGGTGGTAGAACTGAAAATGTATATGGGTGATCTGTGAAATCATTTGCAAAAGTAAGAAGACTGCAAACAAATCTTTTTTAAAAACTGAAGCCTGGGAGCACTTTCAGGATGAACCTATTTTATATTAGAAGCTATATTAGAGGCATCAGCTCAATATTAGAAGCATAAAGTGGGCTTCTCTGTAGCATTTTTAGTAGTTCGATGTATTGATGGTGTCTATGTGTGTGAGAGAAAAACTGCCAAAATAACAAGCAATCTGAGAGGGAGGAAGGGAGGGGGAGAGGGAGAGAGAGAATAGTTTCTTATATAATTACAATATATTAGTTTAAGAAACATGAGAAACATCTTTTTAAGGAATTCATTGGAGCAAAGCCCAAATTTATTATTCATGATATTGCATAAAACTAACATCTCAGTGTTATTCCCTGAAAAGCCCTAGTTTTCATTATCTCTGGAAAATATACTACTGGTTTTACAGAAGATTATGTCAGAAACTTGGCCTTTTCTTCTTTTTGAATTCAGGTATCAGATTATGGTGGAAATAGTTCAAGCAACAACTATCAGCAACATCCCCCAAATGAAACGCCAAAAAGGTCAGTTGTTTCTTCAGGAGACATTTAAACCTATTGCTTAATTGTGCTCATGATCATTTGTGCAGAAATGACAGTGATAGATTATTTGTAGTTCTAAAATTCTATATGGTAGTATGGATTTCACAAGATATCCAATTCTATAGGAATCAAACAACAAAACATATTGTGTGCAGATGACATTTCAAACCAGTGAGGGTTTTAAAAGTATTGATACATTGTATGGAATCACAACCAGTTCCAACATACCCAGACTTAGAAAAAGCTTTATGGCAAGAACAAACATTCTAGAGAGTACCCAAGAACAAAATCAAAAGAAAAGATGGAGGAAGAAGACCATTGAGCAATGAATAACATTAAACAGGATGTGGCTGAAGAATCCAACCTCTCTTATACTACTTGGAGGAACCTGAATTAAAAATAATGTGCTCAAACGGAGGCTCTTAGTGGATACAACACACTGTGTGAATATGGAAAGAACCCAGCCTATTTGCTGGTATGTTGGTCACTTCAGGAACCATGTGCCAATAATGACTGATATTTGACCAACAACAAAGCCAATAAGGTGGCTTCATTCTGGTAGTTGAAAGTGTGATCTGGACACATAAGAAGACCACTTCATGTTTTGTTCTTTTTAAGTCAGATCCTTCTAATTTATTACAGGTAATAAATTGCCTTGTGTCCAATCACACTTTGTGATTTGTGAATCATTACTTGTATGTGACCAATCACACTTGGCCAATAAAGTATTCTATTCATTAATCCATTGGTTTACTTACAGTCATTTGTTTAATGATGTTCAGTGTTACGGTGGCACTGACTTAAAACTATTTTTCACACTTCTGGTCAGATAGTCAAAATTTAGGCTCTTGGCAATTGGCATGTATTTATAACAGTTGCACTGCAACTACTTACTGTAGTTGATATTTGTGTGATTTATCTGTGCTCTGGAACACCCTCAAAAAGGTTACAGGAGGCCAAATTTGTATATATTTGAGCACCAGACAAACATGCTTTATTTTCCTCTTTCAGTCAGTGATTTTAAACATTTTGCAGTTGAGGAACATTTTTTCAGACTGCTGCTTTTGTTTAATTGCTTTATTTGTTTCAAAATTTTCTGATTTTAGTGTGTTGCAAGATCCTGTTCAAAACCAGCTTTTCTTAAGGCACAACAGCATACATCCTTCTAAGCATACATCCTACAAAGGATTAATGCAGGAGACAGCTATTCCATATCTTATATACAAAAGTCAGCCTGCCCAAAGAAAGGCAGTGTATTCAAAACGATTGACGCCTTTTATTCAAGGCAAAAAAACTAATTAGGCAAAATAATTGGACAATAAAACTAATATAATCCCAAAATTAGTATTTTGGGGTTCCTTCCATGGTTTCATTGATTGTTTATTTCAATGGATAAAAAAACTGTAGAAGAACAATATCACCAATGCAGTATAAATGTAGGCACATTTTGCCTCAAAGCATCTCTGATCTGATTATATCTTTGGAATTCAAATGCAGGATAGGTTCAAAATAACTAATCTGATCCTAATTCCTCATGTTGTGCTGAAACTGCTTGTATGACTTTAATGCTGTTATGCTATGCCTTGGCCCTTTGCTATACATCACGTAGCAGGCTGGCTTTAACAAATGCCAGAACTAATTATGTTGACAAAACTGGCTGAAGTGCTTTCAGGGGTAATTTTTTTTATTGCTGTTGAATGATGCTGCTGTTTTGGGTGCAGTGTAAAATAGAGATTAATCCAGTATCTGTCTGCAGGGAGTTGGGTGTTATTTCAGTGGTCTTGGTTGGGAGTGGGTCTTAAGTGGATACTTCACTTCTTTCAACATTCCAGCTACCCAAAGGTCTAACTGGAGCTGATGATAATCCTCCAAGGAAAAACAGCAAGACTTTAATCCTTTCATGAGTGGCACTAGTGATTAAACATGATTAGCAGTAACTCTGATATGAGATCACCATAGATAGTTATGCTGGGTTTTGGGCATTTTCTGGGGTTGTTGGATTTCCTACAGAAATTTGATTACCCACCAAGATAACATCATAGGAAACAGGCATGGGAAATGATACACTGATTGATATGGTGATGTAATCTAACTGAGTAATATCTTACAACAATCAAATTTAGGTAATAGTAAGAGCCCAGTTGTTCAGCACTGAGCTACATATATTTTCTGCTGTTGGGTCTATATATATGTTGGAGTTACAGAATATTTTTTCAATGTCATTACTATTTTTTAAAATACTGTATCATGAATATGTATGAACAATAATTGGATTATTTTTACTTCAGTCTTGAATCAAAAAGGTTCTAACTCTAGCTTACAAATACAATATTTTCCATTGCAATCTGAAAGAAAAATGTACAAAAGTTGAAAGGATGAGAAGGGAGGAGGAAAAAAGGTAAGCACAGCCAGTATGCTCCTGCTGTTTCTACAGTGCCTTGTGGTGAGAGTTAAAATAAGGGTAGAGGCAGGTATGTCTTTTCCTTTTTCCCTTCAGCACCATGACTGTTCTTTGGTCCATGCTCCTGGTAAGCATTGTTACTACACACTTCACCTGAAGTGTCCTTTTTGGTTAATATATCCTCCCCACCTCCACCTCCACCCTTTTCTTTTCTTCAAAGAGAAATAAAGCTACAAATCCTCTTTCCTACAAAATGGTTTCAGAGTCAGATGTTTCTTTCCTATATCCTTGGCTAAACATTCTTTCAGAAATGGCCTTCTGGTTGCAAGTTGACACCTAATCTTTATTGAACTTTTGTAGGCCAATGAGAAAGAGATGCTGGACGTGGCATAAATGTCACACAGCTTTTCTATGTAACATTTCAATGCATCTCTCTTTCTTTGAAAGGAAATTGAATTTTCCCTCAATTACAATGTTCTATCAAATCATTATAGGAGTTATTGAAAATTGTACATCCTGGATATTCTCTATTTAAAAAAGACAAACCAGGAGCTAGCCATCTTTCTTTGCAGAGGAAACATGTTTTGATCTGCTTTATTTGGATAAACTAGTGGGGATTTTAAAAAATAACATGGTTTCTTTATTAAAGCCCATGTCACACTACACCAACGGATGCAAAGAGGTTGTAAAACAGACAAAAAAGCTTGCCATCCGTTGGTTAACGCGATGTATCCGTTCTGTACTCACTGCCTCCGTTTTGCTTCCTCTCTATCCGTCCAGCATCCGTTTATGGACGTTTCATCCACTCAGAAAGTTTTGAGCTGCTCAAAACTTTTGCACGGAAAATGTATCCAATTCGTCCGTTCTGCATCCGCTAGGCATCAGTTCTGCATCCGTTACGCATCCGCTATATCCGCTAGGCATCCATTCCGCATCCGCGCAACTCGCATCCGCTCGGATGCAGGGAGGAAGCGGAACGGATGCGGAACGGATGCAGAACGGATGCCTAGCGGATGCAGCATGGAAACAAAGCATTTAAAATGGAAAAAACCTTCGCAGAAGGGACCTATCTCGGATATTAAGGATGTCTAGAGGATGCCTAGAGGATGCAAAGGGACACCTATACTACCTATAAAAAGGGGAGCAACTCACCTGCATCTCGCTTTCAGACCAGCAGCCCAGCTGTGCAGACCTCTGCAGCCTTCATCTGACTCTTCCTCTTCCACAGCATCCAGTCATGTCCACCATGGATCGTAACAAAGTCCTTTTGGCAGCCACCATCCTTCTGCAACAGTGCGAAGCCATCTACAGGCTATGTGAACTCTACTACGGGAAGAAAAAGAGGCGGCCAAGAAGCATCTGGGTATGAAGATGGTTCGCCAGAAGAGCAGAGGACGGACTGTACAACAAGCTGATGGTGGAGCTCAGGAACGAAGACACTCGGGCATTCCAGAACTTCATGAGGATGCCTCCAGCCATGTTTGACGAAGTTGTGCAGCGCCTGACACCCAGGTTGACCAAGGCAAACACCAACTTCTGGCCCAGCCTGGACCCTGGGCTCAAGGTGGCACTGACTCTGCGCCACCTGGCCTCAGGGACCACCTACAGGAGCATGCAGTATGGCTGGAGGGTGCCACACAATCCCATCAGCATTGTGATCAGAGAAGTGGTGCAGGCCATCATCGAAGAATACAAGGAGGAGCTCCTCCAGTGCCCCTCCACTGAAGAAGGATGGAAGAAAGTTGCAGAGCAGTGGTATCAGAGGTGGAACTTCCCACACACCGTTGGAGCCATAGATGGCAAGCACGTGGCCTGCAAAGCTCCAGCCAAGTCGGGGTCCACTTATTTCAACTACAAGGGTTTCTTCAGCATCATCCTCTTTGCCATGGTCGATGCTGACTACAAGTTCATGTACATCGATGCTTCAGGCAACGGCTCATCTTCAGATGCCCAGGTATACAACGCAAATGACCTCAAGGGTAGGCTGGAACGCAACCTCATCGTGGGCTTCCCAGATCCAGAACCCCTGCCCAACGACACGCAAGATGTGCCCTACTTCATCGTGGGGGATGACGCCTTCTCCCTCACAACCTACCTCATGAAGCCCTACACCTCCAAATACCTCACTTGTGAAGAGAGGAGCTTCAACTACAGGCTGTCCAGGGCAAGGCGGGTGGTGGAGAACGCCTTTGGCATCCTGGCCAACAGGTTCCAGGTACTTCTCACCACCATGCAGCATTGCCCAGAGACCGTGAGGAGGATCATGGAAGCTTGCTGCATCCTGCACAATCTCATGCGCACCCGCTACCCAGTCTTGCAGAACAGGCTCGTGGACCTCCAGCAAGGCAATGGGGACATGGAGCCTGGGGAATGGAGGCAAGGGCGAAACCTGATAGACACTCAGGATGTGCAAGGCCCCAACAGAGCCTCACGTGAAGGGAAGAAGCAGCGCAACCTCCTGAGACAATGGTGCAACTCCCCAGCTGGAGCGGTGGAGTGGCAAGACAGGATGATAGATGCTTAATGGATGTTTCCTTCAGCCTGTCTCATCACATGGATGAGATTGGGCCATGTATGTTGGGTGGGCCTAAAATGAACAGGGCATTTAATAAAGAGTTGTGTTTATGTTGACATGTGTGGATCAATGAATAAATTGTTATTGATAATAAAGGGCCAAAGGTGTGGCACCTGGGAGGGTGGACCATACAGTCCCACTATTCTTGCACTGGAGGTTTATCTATCCCACAGCTATTACCCATCCCAAAGGTATCCCTGCCCCTCCCACTGCTATCTTAACCCATCCCACAAGCATGCAAAGGCTTAAACCATTTCTAAAAGTTTACACCAAGACTTTATTAAAAAAAAGAAATGAAGCAAGTGTATGAATCAAAAATAGACTTTATTAACAAGAAGCTATAAACAAAAATGAGTCTCTGGCACTCCTCTTGGTCGCTCAGTCTCAGGGGTGAAGGGTCCAGGTGCTGTGTAGGTGGCTGGTGCTGGAGTGCTTGTCATCAGCTCCTCCAGAAGCAGAAGCAGCAGAAGCCCCAGCCCCAGAAGACCGAGCCCGTGCTGCAGAAGCCCCAGCAGAGTGAGGGCCAGGGGGCAGGATGGTAGCCCTGTCCTTCTTGCAAGGGCTGGCAGCAGATGGCTGAGGCTTGCTGTGCTTCTGCATGGTTGTGGGGTTGCTGGCTGGCAGGGAAGCTGGCAGGACCAAGGCTGGCAGGAAGGCTGGCAGGGAGGCAGGCACCAAGGCTGGCAGGAAGGCTGGCAGGGAGGCAGGCACCAAGGCTGGCAGGAAGGTTGGCAGGCAGGCACCAAGGCTGGCAGGCAGGCAGGCACCAAGGCTGGCAGGCAGGCACCAAGGCTGGCAGGGAGACTGGCTGGCAGCAAGGCTGGCAGGCAGACTGGCTGGCAGCAAGGCTGGCAGGCAGGCAGCCAGCAAGGCTGGCAGGGAGGCTGGCAGGCAGGGCAGGCAATGCAGTCAATCCGTCCGGCAGCAGGTCTGTCCTCTGAATGGCGAGCTGCTTCCATTATATCCACGGGGCTGACGCAATGCATCCTCCCCGCATGCGCAATTAACGCTAGGCTTCCGCTGTGCATCCGCTGTGCATCCGCTTCATCTGTTCGGCGTCCGTTCTGCATCTGCTGTATCCGTTCCGTGTCCGCTTTCCTGAGGTCACCCGGAAGCCTAGCGGATGCGCCATCCGCTCTCATCTGCTTCCATCTGCTGGGCTTCCGTTCCGCATCCGCTTTCCATCTGCCCTGCGTCCTCCCCGCGTCCGTTCCTTTCCGTGTTATCCACTCCGGTTATGCAAATTTTTGCCCCTTCTGAGAGCAGATAACAACGGATGGAACATTTTTCTCATCCGTTGTTAACGTTTTGCATCCGTTGGGCAGTGTGACAGGGCCTTTAATTAGTCTTTGACTGTAATCACCCTTTATTGTGGCTGTTCCGAAAACATAACTTTATACTTTTGAACACCTAATTCTGGGGATTCTAGTAGACAGTAGCAGGGTTGCTGATTGTGTTGTTTTTCAAGGTAGTCATCTCTCATTGAAACTAACCTTGCTGTCAAAGTTCTCTAAAATCAATATCTGCAGAAATTTTCATATTTTATTCAGAATGACAAGAGCAACATTGCTGAATTTATGTTGCAAACCCTGTCCATTTCATATAAGTACATGGTGCACCTATAAAAACATAAACTTGCATTGTGAAGCTTTCATCTTTCTGTCTTCTCTTGGCCTTCCTGCAGATACTCTTGTTTTTAATCCTAACCACAGTTGGCTGGATCCACAATAGAGTATGATGGCAGTCTAGTTCACAACCTTTGCTCTCCCCATTTAAATACATTTTAATGATCAATATGTAATTTTTTACAATAATGCTTCTTGATTTTAGGGTATTTCATATTTGTTCTGGAGAGGAAAAGGATTAGAATAATTCCCACAGTTCAAGTTAATTAGATATTATTAGATATTGCTAGACGTTTGTTTGCTTTATCTTTTATTAGAATCGACCCAATCTACTTTTTATCCTTGTGGAAAACTTGTGGAACTGAAGAAGCAAGTTGATTATAAGATATATTGGGTTTAACATGTTTCTGAACTAATCAGGCATGATACACATAGTTAGATACGAGTATTTTGATTTTGGGACTGTGAGCTGAATAATATGCTCATGCACTGACATTGTATCAGAAACAAGCATGTGACAAAATATCAATAATTTTATCTGATAAATATCTGGAAATACACAAAGTATTAGTTGTAAACTTACTCAGAAAGAGGAGGGAGAATGGAAAGACGTTAAAAGAATGGTGGTATTACATATCCGCCTGCCAAGTGCTTTCAAGGAAAGGTGTGATCAAAGACATGCATTTCTTTCTTCTTTCACCTACTTGGTCATGGGCCATTTGGAGTCCCTGTTTGCTGTACTTTTCAGCATGGGGTTAGTCATCTTTCAAAATTGAACAAACATTCCATTAATTAACATTTCTTTCTCAGAAGCGTTTGTTCCCACTCTATTTAAATAGATTTCAATTTGAGTAAATATAGTAGTACCAGATAGTGTCTTTGTTAATTATATGTTAAATTATATATTGAAGAGGTTTCTGCTCCTTAAACATTTCGGTGTGGATAGGTAATGTAGCTTTTAAGCTGTTGTGGGAAAGCACACAATTCTGTGGGGACAGGAAGCTTACAAGTGGGTGTGGCTAACAAAGCATTGCCAATTTTAAATTTTAAACAATTTTAAATTTAAAATGAAATTTTTAGCTATTTTATATTTTATCATTTTTGCATAATTTCTATCAGAACAATATATTTTTGGATTTCAATAACGCATTAGAGTTGTAGCAGTGTACATACCCTATTTTGTAAAGTTGTAACATGCATTGGTAGAACAAGCTGATTAAGTATTTCACTGGTTTTAACCTAAGCTGGCAGAGGGAGATAGAAAGAGAATTAATCTGATTTTGGAATGAGCTGTTCCAATTTTATCAGAAGTGCTGTAACATACAAATGGCCTGTTCTGATTTTAGCAAAATAGACTTGTAAGGTTGAGATATATTCTGTTGTTGGAACATATCTGGAAGACTTGAAACAGCTGAAGTCAAGATCATTACATACTTTGCATTTTATATATGTTTTCCAAAGATCTATAATTTAATTACACCATTTTACTCATATCTTTGGAGCAAATTTAAGGAAGGCCAGCATGTATTTTTCAAAGAGTCAACAATAAACATGAAGTCATCCCTTTTAAAAACTATCGGGGTACGATTTTCATAGATTAATCAGAACTGAGCTAATACCCGTAGTCATTTTATTTCATAATCTGGTTAAAAGTTAACTGTTAATTAGTATTCCCCCTCCTTTTTTTATGGCATCCTCTAATGACCTTATGAGACAGGTGGAACAGCCGGAAACTGGATAATAGTTAGACAAAGGATAGCTTAGTCCACAAAAAGAATGGGCGTATAGCAAACATCTCAGAAGGGAACCTAGGTAGTTTTTTGGACTGTAGAGATAAGGAGGGAGAGAGGTCCTTTCACATTTTTAGGATTCTTACTTACAATAAAATGAGAACTAATCTGTGTGTGCTTCTTTTTTGGACTTCTTCATAAATCCTCTGTTCTTTAAGCCCATGTCCCACTGCACCAATGGATGCAAAGAGGGTGTAAAACATTAAAAAACGTTGGAAAATGCTATGCATCCGTTGTGTACTCATTGCATACGTGTTTCATACGCTCTATCCCTTGAGCATCCGTCCACTGAGATTTCATCCGCACAAGAAGTTTTGAGCTGCACAAAACTTTGTGAACAGATGAACTTCCCGCTGTGTACGATGTAAATCCACAACATCCGAGCAACAAACATTCTATGTCCATTTATCATCCGTTAAACGTCCGCTGTATCCTCTGCATCCTCTGGGCATCCCCTCAACTCACATCTGCTACAGCTGAAAACGGAAAGAGGGAGGAAACAAAAGGTACACGGAATGTCTGCACAGCGTTAGTAGCACGGAAATAAAAAGGATGCATAGTGAACGTTTTGCATCCTATATACATCCTCTAGGCTTCCTATGAACATCCGTTGAACATCCCCGCTACATACTATCCATGTCCATTCTTTTCCTTTCTTTTCCATTCTGTTTATGCAAATTTTGCCACTTTTTGGAGCGGATGACAACGGATGGAGCACCCCCGAAATTTTGTTCGTCCGCAGTGTCCTTTTTGCATATGTTTTGCATCCGTCGGCCAGTGGGACCTAGCCTTTCCTAATATTGTGTTTTTGTCATGGTTTAAAAATCTAACCTGGATTTTCTTCTCAGGTTTTTTTAAACCAGAGTAATTTAAAATTCTGATTATGAATTAAACCTGCTAAGCTTTCAGTCCTGGCATCTTTAGGGAAATGTAGTATTTAATTACCACTAAGGGAGATGCTATGCCTTCCTGTTTAAACTATGTTTAACAGTTTAAACTGTGTCAGCTAAGTGTGTAAGAAGGATGATCAAAGCTGATTAGTACTTGCACGGGATAAAATGATACTAAGACCATTGTTCTTTACAATTTCACTGTGATGATTTCTTCTAAAATTCTCCAAGAATGCATTGCAAAATGCAAAAATCCTTGGTTTTCACTCAGATTAAATCTGATCTATGACAAAAATCTGACATTATCACCAGCTCAGCTAGTCCAAAATGAAATCATTGAGTCTTAGAGATAGTAGAAAAGGGGGAATGACATAATTTATTTTCCTGCTTTCAGGATCTTTGTGCAATCTTTTTTGTGGGTACAATCACACAAAAGAAAGTGCACAGTATGACAGTTTAATATATCTATTGATTCAGAGCTTGAGTACAGTTAGCTGTTTAATATATTCATTAACTTCACTATAACTAATTAGAGATGCACTGTTTATGAACACAGATTTTCTACTAATGTATATACTTTTTAGACTGAGGCTTATTATTTATTAATTTATTTGCTGCCCATCTCACATTGAAATGACTCTGGATGGCAATTATTAGCCATCATAGTTACTAGAAAGCCTTATGTGCTGGAGAAGTTCACAAAGAACTATCCATTGAACCATGGATCCTGTCTGATTCAACCAGTCACTAGTTTCTGAATATCCAAAGCAGCAGAAAGAACAAAGATCATCCTTTTTAAAGTCTGCTATTTGTACAGAGAAAGAAGTAAAGAAAGAACTCCCTCTCTGTAGGGGAGATGGGCATCATTACAACTCTAAATTAATAATAAATAACTCAAGAGGAAAATGAGATTTCCCCCCTCCCCAATGATTTACTGTAAATTGCTGAAAAGAGTAGATAAAATGAGGAAGAAAATGGAAGTGTAAATGCTGCAGATCTTCCTGCTGAATGCTTGAATGTCTCATGAACATTGTTTCTGTTCTCTGAAAAGTGGTTCTCAATTCTCAAATGTGTTGATTTCAGCTTCCATGCTGGTTGGGGAATTCTGGGAGTTGAGGTCCACACATCTTAAAGGCCCTGACATTGAGAAACAGTTTTTGATTAAGCTGAAGATCAGCTTAACTTTTTTGTAATTTTTAACAGGGTTCTTGTAAGATGCACGCATGTAATGGAATGACTGAACCCATAGATAATTCAAATCTGAATTACTGATTTTGACATGGGTGTTGTAATCAGTCATGATGGAAAACCATGGTGTATCACTGCAAGTATAAGTAGAATTTTCTTTATGTTTATAAATTATTTTACCCATTGCTGCCAAATACTGTAGGTAGTAGTAATGTTATGGTATGACCTGAGAGTTTGTATATTAAGCAACTAATGAAATTTAACTGACTATTACGTAATCAGTATTGTGCATTAGTTCATGCACTGCTATAGAAAGAGATAATTGCTAGTCTGCAATTTTTTGTTATGATTCTTACTGGGATCTATCACTGGTGGAGGGAATCCGTAATTTGAAAAAGGAGTTTTCACAATATATGTGATGTTATACTTTATTAATATTTTGAATGCTATTTAACCAGTCTCGCCAATCACTCTTTAAGAATTATATTTGGCTTTTTGGTGTAATATTTGGATTAGGTCTGTATTCTCATTGTTTTGAAAATACCATCTTAAGCATTTGAGTGAAAAGAACAATTATTGAATGTCCTCAAACCTGATGCATACAGATTTATTTGAATGAACAGTTCTATCTTTTGCCAGTATGTCTTCTCAGCTTTGAAGCTTGCAATAGTTAAACTAAAATGTTTAAATTATATATGTTTCCACCTGACAGGATTAATCATTTTATGCATGTTTTAAAGTAGCAAGATTGTTATTTACTGATAAATATAAAATCTGCACTTTGATAGAGTGTGATTATGTGAAAAAGCTACTTGTCTGATTTATTTAAATATTCAGGTTCAGATTGGGCTGAAATACAGCAATTTCCCTCAGCTATTTTGAATAGTTGCTATGGAAGCATCATTTACAGTCAAGATAATTTATTTGTAGAGGCAGTCTTCTTGGTTTTTTTCCTATTATCTTTTCATTCCCTTTCACTGGTATGCTAAAAAGTGGTTTGCTGGGTTTTTTTAGAGTAAATTATAGAGAAATTAGCAATTAAAAATATGCTTCATTTGGGAGTACAAAGGCTATACTAAAATATATGAAGAGAATGGTTGCCTATATACATTTGGATATATGCTTTTATGAGCAATATATTGCTGTGATGTTAATAAAAAGTATTGTCTTTCATCCAGATTTTAGCTAGAATACACAATTTGGATTTTATTAAGGTCAGAAAAAAATAAATTTAAAAAATCTAGAAGTCTTACAAATCTTTTTGGCTGGTTTGCTGGAGATAATTCATATTTATCATTGATAATTAACCAGGATTGTTAACATTGCTTCCCGAATCTGATGAAGTTTTACTCAATCCAGAATATAGAATTGAATGCTAAATCACCTAAATAATCTCATTTAAGAAGCAAATGCCTATGTTATCTTTTATGGATGGACTGCAATATGTAAAATTTTTAATATGCATTTTATACTGTTAGATATTAAGAATTCTATGTACAGTACTGTGATTTTAATAAGACACGACTGCTATATGCATTAAAATGTTTAATATCAGACATTTTTTTCTATAGAGAACAAGGTTAAAGAAACTGCTGCAATGAAAGCAGATCATTTGAGGGCCAGAAACATGAAAAGATATATTAATCAACTAACAGTAGCAAAAAAACAATGTGAAAAACGCATACGACTTCTGGGAGGCCCAATTTATGACCAACCAGAAGATGGTATTTTTGAGGATAGTGAAGGTCCTCAGAACCAAAAGGTAAGAGAGCTTTGTTTGAGGCGGGACTGGATGAGACATTAGAATGAGTGAGTTGCCACAGAGGAGAATATTTTGATTTTGTAATTTTAGCAGCTAAGTAGTGATTGTACTATGCTTCCTCCCTATAATGTTCAAAAAAATTAGAAGCATTTAGACTGGGGAAATCAGCACTGAAGTTTTTTCTTAACCAATACTTACTACAGTTGCTACTAAGGATGTATCTACCACTGAAAAGTGCTATGGGATGTATCCTTACAATACAAACTTCCAGTAAGAGTGATCAATGTGGTTGTATTGGTTGTATTGTTATAGTTCATACATCGTCTAAAATAATAATCAAAAGGGACTTGTTTGTGTACCTACAAACAGCTTTCCTCAATTCAGAAGTTAAGCCATTGCTGAACATTTTTGCCATGACTCTCAATGGACATATTACTGTGTTCAGTAATGCTGGTCCGGAACTAAAATGCATGGGAGAACAGAATAGAAGGCCTGCCTAAAATTATCTGGAAAACAACAGAGACAGAGGTTCATTTTTGTAAATACTGTTGTTTTTTCTTTACTTTTTTCCTGGGAGAATGAAAAGTCGATCAGTTCATTTCTAGGGAAAGCGATTACTGGCTTTTCTTCCTTGGGGTGGGTTTTGTGCTTTGGCAACTCAAGAAATTTCAGTTATATGAACAGGATATTCAAGGCAAGTGTGCAAATCTCCAGAGAACATAGCTGTTTTAATGGTTTAAGGAAAGTAATTCATTCATACCAAAGTGAAAGAACATAGTGCCCCTTTCACATATTTCTAGAATCCTTTCAAATTTAATTTGTTAGGTAGCAGGTCTTAACGAATTTGGTGACATTTATGAAGAAATGTGGCCCAAATTGTCACATTGCTGGTAGTGCAGTTTGCGTCACATTGTCTTTGTAGCAACATTTAAAACAACAAAGAAGGTGGAAATACTCTGCATGCTGTCTCTTGCATCATCAGATTTTAATAAATGGATAAAACTTCTGGTGTGGGTGATTGAATTGCACATTTTAAGACACCAGGTAAAACTCATATCCTGAAGGACATTAAGCTTATGCTCATCACAGCTACTAGTATTTAGTCTATGAGATATGGCATCAAAAATGGATATTTTTTTCATAACATCTAATTTGAGAATGATACAACTAGCCCTATCAATTATGATAGCAATCTTTTTACATCTTTCCATATCATGTATGGGGAACGTCTGTATTATCTTCCTATTTTCTGAGTATTCTTATTAATATATTCTCACTAAAATTGGAAAAAAAATGAAAATTCAACTATTTATATGAGAGCTACTAATGAAAAGAGCACGAACCTGTTGTCATGCGCAGATTCTTACATACACTATAAGAGCTTTTGTGGATTGTAGGGAATGTTTTTCTGTTCTAACATTATGGCATATTTTTAGAAGAATGTTGAATTTATATGGGGTATTATGAAATCTATGGAACAAAAAGCAAGTTTTCAGGATCTTCAACAAATTCTTACTTTTGTAGCCTGAAGTAAGTAATGCCATGTGTGGGCTTATTGCATGTAATAGATATTGTAACCGGCTGGCTTGCTTATAAATAGTTAATTTGTCATAATCTTATTCATTCCTACCTCTCAGATACTTCAGTTTGAAGATATATTGTGTAATCCATCCTACAGAGAGCACTTTCAAATATACATGGAAAGAATGGAAAAGAGAGTTCTGATCAGCTATTGGGAATCTGTAGAATACTTGAAGAATGCTAACAAGGTACATGAATAATAAGTATGCCAAGTGTAGTTACTGAAAATTAGTCTTTCTTGAGGCAAAATTTAGCTCATCAGTGTTGTGCTAAAATACTGAAAGGCTACTGCTGAATTTGTGCTATGTTTGAATTGGCAAAAATTCAAAACAGGCATGAACTGTTGCCTTCCTCATTGCCAATCTCTGTCCTGTCTCTGTTGCCTTGCTTCAGTTCCCTGCAGTGACTTTTCTCCAAGCAAGTGGGTGACAGATGGCTTAGCAGATTGTGCTGCCCTTGAATCATATTGGAATAAGAGAGAAAACACTACAAGCCCATTCGAGAACAACTTAAAGTATCTTATCCTTGGGCTGTATGAAGGCAACAATGTGGGGATATGGTAGAAAAATAATGTTGCCAGAACATGTTGGTGCCATCTATATATGCAAATCAGAAAAGGCCCGTTAGTTTTTTAAAATGCAGCTGATAAATGGCAGTTGCTTTAGTACATAAAACATTTCTTTGAAGGGGTGATACAGGGGACAGATCTCAAACTCACTTACTTATGAAAAGAAGAGAATTAAGAAAATGAGGTATGAAAATGTAAGCTGTGGTATTTGATGATTTGAATCATGGGTAATAATGGAGGCTGGAAGTCAAATCCAAAATTTTATAGTTGCTCCTTTTTTATTCCTTATTACATTTTAATTCTAACAGAGAAAATGGAGTTGTGTTTTATGAATATTGTTTTGCTGGTTAATTTAAATTGACCTTATTATGATCATCCTCTTAACCTGATTCCTCCAGATGTGTTGCGCATGTACCTTGTACAATTCTCAGCCAGCATGTTAGCATATCTGAACTGTAACTGGTTGGGGAAGGCTGTCAATATCTTTCCTTCCAACGCAGTCTGTAGTGAATGTCTGACATCCATCCAATTTTTCAAAAGTAACAACAGGAAAACTGTTCACCATATTTGGGAATCAATTTTTTAGTGGAAAATTTGATTTTGTTTTATGAACTCTCTAGTGTATCATATCTGTAATCTTTTGTTTTTCTTATTCATATATTTTGCAGTGAATTTGATGTTATCATTTACATTTCTATTAAATTTATTTGTGATATTTCCTACATTTCAGTTCCTACATCTTACAATAACTTTGTGTAGGATTGATTGTTTTCAGAGACAATGGTTTAAATGTGGAATTCAGCACTGAGATTGTTTTCCATTGTAGCACTTTTTAGGGATGCTGTACTATTTCAGGACAGAGGTTAGTGAAGAATAGTCAAAGCGCCAAATCTACAAACAATACAAGTACAATACAAATACAAGTATATTAAATTGAGACTCTTCTTCAAAAAATTGAACTAGGGTAATCAAACTCAGAATCAGTATCTGGGAATTATCAAAGCAGCTAAGAATATTCAGTTTTTGAAGAACAAACAAAAAGTATGAAAGTTTTCAAGTTCTGATCTACCTGTAAGGCAATAGTGATAGCATATACTTTGTTTTCTTTCATTATCTGTTGCTTCTTGGCCATCCTTATCCATTGAATATTTTGGGAGAACCTCAATATTTTGAAGTTCTTTCATATTGGTTGTATCTAATGAAAATCTTCAGCTGTGGATTTTTTTTCCCTCATGTAATAGCATAGCTATTTTTTGACCTTTGGGTTGGAGGAGGAATTGTTAGTGTAATGTTAAATTGTCACATCAAAACAATATTATGGTCATCAGCTAGCACAAACATTTAACAATTTCTGACGATTACGGATGTTTTTCTTTCTTTTCAGGCTGAAATACCTCAACTTGTGAGTCAAATCTATCAGGATTTTTTTGTGGAAAGCAGAGAAATTCCTGTGGAAAAAATACTATACAAAGAGATACAACAGAGTCTTGTGGGTAACAAGGGCATTGAGGTGTTTTATAAAATTCAGGCTGATGTTTATGAAACACTGAAAGACAGATACTATCCATCGTTCATTGTCAGTGATTTATATGAGAGGTTGATCAAGAAAGAGAGGACTCCAGCCCAAATGGCATCTGATGACAAAGATGATGTGAGTTGTGCCTACAAATGCTTTTCTCCTTTTTTCCTTTTTGTTCAGTTAGCTCTTTCCAGAGTAGGCTGATTATCTGGACCTGTTTCATTTGGCTTTCAGACCAAGTCACATTATGGAGCCACCCTTGGACACTCTTGTGGATGACTTTTGGACTAGCCAGAAATGGGATATGTGCTGTCCCAGCCAGTCGATGGGAATTGGGTAGTTACTTAGGAATTATAAGCTGTCCCCTTAAGGGGATGCATCATGGTAAATGTAGTTAAAGATATCCTGGGAAATGCAGTTCATGTCACGTGGCCACATTTGTAATCCTGATTGCTCACTAAATTGACCCTCGAGGGGTTGGGGGAGGTTTTCCTCCATTCTTGCCTGGACTCAAGAACTGACAGCAGCTTTCTTTCTATCAGTACGAGATGGGTTAGGAAATAACTACCTTTTACCTACAAGGCATATATACAAAGGATTGGTCATAAAAGAAGAACTTTGTCACAAACGTGAGTTATGAGGATACCTGATGAACCAATAAATGTTCTTTCTTATGGACGTCTTGTTGAGTTATCTCTCTGCATCTGTACAGTTTATTAATCCACCTCTGTACAGGATACAGAAAAGGATAAGTATGCCTTTCCTCATGCTCCTTGAGTTCTCAGTGACTTTTAATCCTGTCAAATTGTAGTATCATTCTGGAGCAGGTCTGAGATTTGGGAATGGGATCACTGTTTAGCACTGGTGCTCTTCTTTTTCTGTGGCCAATTTCAATCAGCGCTAAAAGGGAATGGAGTGGAAATTGAGCCACAGGTCACTCACTTATTAGTTTCTGCAGGGCTTGATAGGTGCTGCAGGCTACTTCCATTTAACATCCTCATGAAACTGCTGGGTGAGGTTATCTGGTCCAGCATGTATTATCAGTCTACTGACAATTCCAAACTATGCTTCTTGGTTCCATTTGAGCAAAGATATGCTATGTCAGTCAAGTGCTTGTCCCTGTTTCTAGAGGCTATATGGGTCTGAATTGGGAGGATTCAGAGGCTCAATCTTGAGAAGACTGCATGACTGTAGATATTTGGGGGTCATGCCTCTGGAGAATTTGTCCTTTCTGGTCTTAGATGGGGTTGCACTTCTCACCATACAAGACTAGTGCACAACCAGCAGGTGGCAGGTGTGATCAAAATAACACTTGAGTGTATTTAGTATGACAGAGTGGCCTTTGATCAAGAGGCCTTAGTGTCACTTCATGAATGGTTTACTATAACACAGCCTACATGAGGTTTCCTTTTCTTTCTTTCTTTGTATATTATTTCTATGGCTGTTCAGGATTCCTTGTTGTGTATTTTTTTAATTGTAATTGTAAGCAACCAAACCTTTGGATATCAGGTAGCCTATAAATTGTATAAATAAGTAAAAAGATGTTTTCTTATCTTCTTGATGCTTTCAGTTATGACTAATTTGATAGCAATATTCCCATGTAGCCTATTATGACACTTGCATTGGCGAAGTAGAATTCTCATGCATATTTTCCAGTCAAGTGTTCTTTGGCACATGCATTTATCATAATTAGAAGCTGTACGAGCTTCTGATTTTAGAAACTATGTTCCAAAATGAGAATAGAATGAGCATATATTGCCCAGTAGAGTATTTTAGCGTTGTAGTTCTATGTATAAGATTTGTGACTTGTACTCAAATATTCTATATATTATATAGACAGGGATGGGATCCAACCGGTATAACTACTGGTTGTGTCACTCTGTTGCACGCATCGTGCAAGTGCAATTTACGACCTTGACAGCTGAGCAGCACTCCATGCAAGTGCACAGCGGTTGGAAAAGCCTTTTTTTCCTGCTTTTTCAACCGCAGCTTTGTCGCGCAAAGCAGCTGCGGTTGAAAAAGCAGGAAATAAAGGTCAGGTAAGAGCCTGGGCGAGTGGGCGGGCCAAAACAGCAGCAGACATAGAACCGGTTCTATGTCTGCTGCTCTTCAGAACTACCGGTTCTACAGAGGTGGACAGAACCGGTAGAATCCCATCCCTGTATATAGGAATATAATATATAGAATATTTGAGTATAGTTTTTTGAAAACGAATACACTTTGTATTGATTTTGAGAATAAAATGAGTAATAAAATTTTATGATAATTCTGGTAAAGATACTTTGATTCTTTCTGCCAATGATTTCTGTATTTGAGGAGAAACATAAAAAAAGTTTATGACAAAGGATTTGTCATACACAGTTACAAGGTTTTAAATCCTAAATATGCTTTTTATTTGTGAATATTAAAAGAATGTTGATGAATAGTTTTGTAAATGTTATGGGTGTTTTTATTTATTAACATTTTCATTGTTCTCTGCTCAGAAACTAAATTTACCAAAGAAAACTTGCCTGAACTGGCACACTTTCATCAAGTCAAATCTAAATATCATTTTAGTTTCACACTCTTCATTATTAGTTTGTACTTGCTATTCTTTGCATAATAATATGGAGGGCATCTATGAAACTCCTTCAGTGATCTGCATTACTTGATAATAATTCTGTTTCTCCTAGAGACAAGTTTGTGAAGAAGTTATTAATGGAGGAAGCTCAGAAATTAATGAACAGGCCAGTTATGCTGTAAATAAACTACGCCAATTAAATGACAAACTTGAATACAAAAAACAAGCTTTAAATTCTCTCTGCAGTTCACCAAAACCTGACAAAAAGGTAGGTTTTTTTTTAAGCATATCAATAAATGGATTTTAGAGAAATAGGCAGTTTTGTTCAAGAGGTCTTTTCTTCAAAGGTAAATTTAAATGTTGTTGTCCTGTCTTCTCATTTACTACTGATTATACAGTATATTACTGGCATTGTAAAAGCTCTTAAAACACGTACGGACCATCTATTCAGTATCAGTATTTCCACAGGTAGGTGTGGTAATTATTTCTATATTTATGTCTGTTTTACATTTATTGGTCTCCAAATCTTGATGCCTAGCCCTGAAGTCTTCAAAACACCAGTGGCTGAGCCTGAGAAAATTGTATGTTTAAAGCTTCAGGAATTCTTTTTTCAAACACCAAATTGGAAAATAGTTTTGGAAGATGAGGATCCCATATTTTTGTTTATGTCACAAAGCCAGACTTTGTTATTTGCTATTTGATTCTCTTCTGCACTGGACAAAAGAGAGAGAAAATTGAACCAAAACCTACGGAGTGCATATGTGTTGTTCTCTTATTGTGTCTGATTTTGAAGATGAGAAATAACATATCTGCCAGAAAAGCCATGACATCTAGCTCTAAGTCAGGTACCTTATTTGAGAGCTTGTGTGGCAATTCCTTGTTAGTTTCTTTCCACATTTTAACTATTTTGCCTTGCTTCTTTGTGGGACTGGAAATGGACTTGGAGCATAAAAACAAACCAGGAATAAAATAGACCAAAACAATTTGGGATGATGAACAGTCCCTGTATATAGAGTGAGTTTTTTGCTAATATCAGTGCTTCTCAATTTCAGCAAATCTAAGATGTGTGAATTTCAGTATGCTGGCTAGGGAATCAAAGGACTTGAAGTCCTCACATCATAAAGTTGCTGAGGTTGACTAATATTACTTTAAATAAACTGGGGTGTTGAGAACTGCTGCTGATCAGTATCAGCTTAAGGCTTAACACTGATATCTAAATCAACCTTGGCAGCTATTTTTCCCTTGGCAGATTGTTTCTAAATTGAAAGATGAAATCAGTCTGATGGAGCGAGAACACAGTGACCTTCAATTGCATATTGAAAGAACAGACTGCTGGTGCGAAAATCTTGGCATGTGGAAAGCCTTCATTAATACTGGAGAGGTATGGCATGTTTTTTCTCTCATCTTCTTGCTGTTGCTGTTGTTAAATGACTAGAGTCTTGCTAGTCAAATGTTTACTTCAGAGGTCTGTAAGAATGAGGTACAGGTGGTTTTTTTTTTCATTGCTGTGAAATAACAAGCCAAGGAGAAGCCTAGCATGTTTTACTCTGATGTCATTGGGGTGGGGGTGGGGGGAGATGAAGCTACAATATTCTATTGTTAAGACTTTGGGAAACTTGCATACAAGACTTGTATAGAATACTTACTTTGATTCTTGAGTTGTGTGAAATGAGAGACAGAGAGCCTGCAAAGGCGCTCCTTATAACTTATCTCAGCATCAGGGTTGCCAGATCGCAGCTTGGCTCTGCGGGCAAACTCAAGTCAAAATATGGCCAAATTCAGCCAAATTATTTTCTCTCATGGCCAAATTTTCCAGCCAAATTTTTTTTATGCAATATAACATGAGGATATATTGTTTTTTGTTTTTTTAACTGTTTTTAAATAATCAAATCATAGAAAATAGTCTTTATTCGACAACATGACATGACGTCATGGGAATTTCTGCGTTTCTTTATTCACATCCAGGCTAGGCAGCTCACTTCAAATAACTGCTACTACCATTTGGAAAGCTCAGGGCCAAATGCAGCAATCCTGAGGAGGGGAGAGCTAGGGCATAAGGGTTTTTAGGGGGATTTCCCCCCCCCATTGAAAAAAATATAATCACTAAACAAATAAAACAAGCAAAAATTTGGCCCCCCTTCGAAAGAGTGGCATCCTGTCATTGCCATAGAGTCATCCAGTTCCTCCAAGGGGTGCATGGACCAATTTACCAGCCTCATCCGCTCCCAAAGGGGCATGTTACTCTTCGCAGAAATAGTAAGAGGGAAATGCAGAAGGGTGGGGAAGCAAGCCGCGAGGGGCAAGAAGGATGGGGTGGGGGAGGGCAAAATCGATGGCCAGCTGCCCCTGAATTGGCGGACTGAGTGGATTTTCGCTCCCTTCGGGGAGGAGGGCGGTGGCATTTCTTTGCCCGTAGCACGTGAAAATAGCAGTCGCACTTTTATACTGCTTCACAGTGCTTTACAGCCTTCTCTAAATGGTTTAGAGTCGGCATATTCACACACACACACACACACACCAACTTTACGCCCTAAAGCAACCTTACGCCCTAATCCCCTCCAGGCTGCCCAGGAGCGTTTGCGTTTTGCTTCCTTTTCCCACCCCTCACAAAAAAAGTTTTTTCCACTAAGGTGGAAAAACCAAGCCGCAGCAGCTGGCCGGATGGACCTTTTTTTTTGGGGGGGGGGTGTCAGGAACCACTCTTGGGGGAAGCTCCCTGCCTTGCGGGGCAGGAGAACTGAGGGGGGAAAGCAGTTGCTTTTTGGGCCGATCTTTCCCCCCACCCAAGTCCCCAAACTTTTTTTTTTTTTTTTTAAACCGAGGGGAAGAGTTACAAAGAGGACAGTCATTTTCATGCAAATATATTGTATTGAAAACCGGTATTCAGCCAAAATTTCGATTTCACGGCCAAGCAACTTTCATACGGCCAAATTTCCGGCCAAATACATTTGGCCGGAGACATGATTTTTTTCACAGCCAAACAGATTTCTATATGGCCAGATTTTTCAAATTTGGCCAGAAAAACGGCCAGATGGCAACCCAGTTCAGCATTTGCCTGTGTATGCATACAGAGTCAGTTGAAGCACTTTCTGAAGATGCACACAAGCATGGCTGCCAGAATCTTTCTAAGACAGGTGCTTCATATGTGTGGTCCCACTGTATGGTTCTCTTCTGAACAATATGCTTGTCTTTCAGTGTGCCAGTCTAATGCTCTCTTTCTCTATATTCCCTATCCAAAGCCAAATGGAAATATATTTGTTTCTTTCCTTTAAAAGACAATTTGTCATACATGGAAAATAAGCTTGTTACAAATCAGTTACGTGCAACAATTCTTGTGAAAATATGAACAAGTTAGTTTAGTATACATGTTTTTTTAAAGTAGTGGTCTGTCAAATTAACATTTTATAACTTTATTTGCCTAGGTCATTGAAGAAAATGGTGAACAAGTACCCTATTATTCTGTTGTAGTGATATTACAGGAGATTGGCAGGGTTGAAGTGAAGGAATGGACAGTTGTACGAAAGCTTAATGAGTTTCAAAGTCTGCATCGGAAACTCAGTGAGGTACAGAGAAATTGTGGAGACAATTCTTGCTTACCTTGAGAATTCTGATTGAAATAGTTTAAATCTTGTTTAAATAGTTTAAATAATAATTTTATTATGGAATATTTTTTGATGTTTGTTTATCTTTATCATCTGTTTTGTATTGCATAATGCCCAGAGTCCTGTTTTACTTGTACTAGTAGCTTGGAAGGCTCAATAAAAAGTCTTTAATTTCACAATATAATGATACAGTTTCAACTGGGAAACTGAATACCCTAGATCAATGGTGGCTAATCTTTCTGGGCTCGTGTGCCAGCACCCAGAGGCAGTGCCGCCCCCCCCACGTCCCTGTGCATGCACACTCAATCTCTCCTGCCCCCCGCCACCCGTTACCTGCACTGCACCTCACAGCTGATTTTTGGCTGGTTTGAGACCTTTTTAGGCCTCCTAGAGGCTTCAAAAATATTGTCTGCAGGTTTTGCAGGCTGAATAATAGGCCCGTTTCCTCACTTCTGGTATTACAGGAAGTGATGAAACAGGCCTATATTTGGCCTGCAAAGCTGGCAGAGGATTTTTTCAAGCTTCTGGGAGGCTGAAAATCAGCTGTGAGGTACACGCATGCGCAGTGAGATACGTTTGCCTGCAGCTCATGTGATGGCACAAGTGGCTCTAGTGTGCCACCTGTGACACACATGCCATAGGTTCGTCATCACAGCTCTAAACCAAGTAAATCTCAAAATACCAAGAAATTGCCCTAATCCAAGGAACTACCAACTCAGACAAGCAATCAAACAGTAAACAACAGCCTAATTAGTGGCTCAATGGCTAAGATGCTGAACTTGTTGATCACAAAGGTCAGCAGTTTGGCGGTTCGAATTCCTAGCATCGCATAACGGAATGAGCTTCCATTACTTGTCCAGTTTCTGCCAAAATGGCAATTCAAAAGCATGTAAAAAAATGCAAGTAGAAAAATAGGGACTACCTTGATGGGAAGGTAACAGCATTCCATGTGCCTTTGGCGTTTAGTCATGCTGGCCACATGACCACGGAGACATCTTTGGACAGCGCTGGCTCTTCGGCTTTGTAACGGAGATGAGCACTGGCCTGTACACTAGCTCAAGACTTATAGGAGCCATCACTTTGCAGAACCACAGTGTGTTATAAAAGAATTTGAACATTCCTTGGGCTTGGCCTCCATTACTTGGAGTATTAGATGATAAATCATCATGCTGCTGTTTGTATTTATTTAATTTTGTGGATGTTTTTATTGTTTTAATGTTTTTAAATTGTTTCATAATTTTAAAATTGTAAATTACCCAGACTTGGTTGAGTTGGGCAGTTATAGAAATTGAATAAACAATAATAAATAAAACTACTCTTGATAAAGAAAGTCAATTAACTCCTTAACACTAACACTCTGAACAAAAGTAGGAAGGTATTTCCATTGACCTACCAAATGGATCTAGACCTAATTAAAAGTTCAATGAAATAACACAGACAATACTGTTTTATTCTGTAACAGAGATGGTGAGTTCCAGTTCTGCTTTAAGAATAAAAGCTGTCTGGGTGACTTTGGCCAGCCAGTCTCTTTCAGCCAAACCCACATCACAGAATTGCCGTTGTGGGGAAATTAGGGCGAGAAATGAGTATTATGTATGCTTGCCACCTTGAATTTTGTATAACAATAATAATGGGATTAAAATAAATATATTTTTAAAATAGTGGCTGTTACAGTCCTTAGAGTGTATGTTGTAGATGACTCCTGGTTGTTCTTCTTGGATAAAATGTCTTTTGGGTTATTTAAGATATATTGGAGAGGTTTATTTGGTTTATGTGTATGGTGATGTTGTGTAGTTGTAATATATTGATTCTTTCTGAGAGGTTTTTTGATGTACTGTATGACAGTGTTATGTTGCCTTCTATTGGTATAATATACAGAGAAACTGAAAATTAGCAGTATCTAGTCATATTATTTAATACATTGTTAGCTTTAGTTAGATATGTAAATTAAAATGGATTAATAATTAAGAACTGTTTCTTCTTGCCTAGTGCTTTCCATCATTAAAGAAAACTCAGTTGCCATCACTCAGCAAATTGCCCTTTAAATCTGTAGATCAGAAATTCATGGAGAAATCTAAGAACCAATTAAATAACTTCTTACAGGTAAGATTCCTTAATTTTTGATAATCCCAGAGAGTTCATTGTAGAGGTTTTTTTCTCCTTTTTATTTTTTTCTGATAATACATCTTTTCATGCTGCATCCTAAATTCAGCCTCTAGATTGATAAAATGGCCTAATTTTGACATCAGTCTTTGTCCCTTTCTTTTCATTGAGATTTAGTGTTTAAGTATGCTTTTGAACAAATAATGTGACAGCCCAGTGCTTGAAAATGTGCTGAATGTCAATTCTTGTCAAGGAGATAGAATTGGTTAAAAAAAGGATAAGCCTGCATTTGCCTTGTGTTATATTCTCTAAGGATCTTTGTATCTAGAGGAACTAAAGATCTAGAGTCGTGATGGCACAGTGGTTAGAATGCAGTACTGCAGGCTACTTCTGCTGACTCCCTGCTTCTAGCAGTTTGGCAGTTTGATTCTCACCAGCTCAAGGTTGACTCAGCTTTCCATCCTTCCGAAGTTGGTAAAATGAGGACCCAGATTGTTGGGAGCAATATACTGACCCTGTAAACCGCTTAGAGAGGGCTATAAAGCACCGTAGTGTGTGTGTGTGTGTACAGATAGATAGATAGATATGTAGATAGATATATACACGCTATTGCTATTTTATACTTTGTTCCGTTTTTGTATAAGCAGGTCCTATATTCCAAGACTATAGACTCTAAAAATAGTGTTTATGTTCAGATGTCTCTTAGTAAGTTCTGCTACTGATAAAATATTTTTGTTTTGTCACAAAGCAGCCAAATCAACTACAATGGATTGTAATATGCAGGATGGATTGTAATAATCAAACACAGTTCTTCCTTGTTGTAAAAATAAAATAATCTACTATTTGGTATCTTCAAATACCGTACTGTCTTTTTTCTGCAGAAATTGCTTTCTGATGAAAGGTTGTGTCAAAGTGAAGCACTTTATGCCTTCTTAAGCCCTTCTCCTGAATACCTTAAGATTATCGACATACAGGGGAAGAAGTCAACCTTTTCACTCTCTTCCTTTTTGGAAAGGCTTCCTGGTGACTTCTTTTCTCATCAGGAGGTAAGTGGATGAAGGAGAATTATTTTTGGTAGATAAGCATTGGTAAATAATGAGACAACTAGACCTTAGTCACATTGTGTTTGCTTCTAACTTTGATATGTCATTCAAGGAAACAACTAAATTACAAAGGTAGGGGAATAGGTTTGTTTAATCTTACTAATTTGAAAAGAGCAAAACACATGGTAAATTTGGATAAGATAGAATTGTGAATAATTTTAAATGAACCAATGACCAAGATGACAAATGGTTTTAAAAAATTCATTTGCAATAAACAAAACATTGGAGGATTTGCTGTATACATTGTCTTCAGTTTTGCTAGTTTTAGAATGGTTCTAACATTTAAAATGGTTCCCACATTTATTCCACAATATCTCAATGCTTGAAATAGCAGATCATTATTCCTGCCGTAGAGAGCAGAAATGTATTTAAAAGTTCAATTACATTTTCATGCTCTTTTTATGATATTCAGGAAGAAGCTGAAGACGATGATCTATCTGACTACGGGGATGATGTGGATGGGAAACGGGATGCCCTTGCAGAGCCTTGTTTCATGCTGATTGGAGAGATTTTTGAGCTGCGAGGAAGTAAGTAAAGAATTGATCCTTTAGCACATAAAAAGTATATTATTAGTTAAGCAACTAAGTAGTGATAAGTTACATATGGACCTGAAAGGCCCAGGTTGAAGTGTGCCCTAAGCAGGGATACATTGGACATCTTTGAACCAGCCACTCTATTTCAGTTCAGATTAGTTCTCAGAGTCATTGTTGTGAAGATAAAACAAAGGAAAGTCATAGTTTTTGCTCGAGACAGAAAACTAAACAAAATATTTATATTTTGTATAACTTTTAAACATGATAATATTATTTTTCTGCTTGAGATCCACTAATGCAGTTTCTATCATGGATCTTATGAATATATAAAAACAATATATATTTAGAGATGTCATGGAAGATTAGCATGGTTTTAAAACTGGAGGAAGAAATATCAATAACCTGCACTAAGCTGATGACATTAGTCTGATAGTTGAAAATGTAAAGGATCGAGAAGTAATAAAGTTCAAGCAATAAATTGAAAAATGGAAAGATAATGACAGTGGAAAGAATGTGACCTACTTTAGATTTGTCAGTGAAGAAAGGGACAGTTTCTGCCTTTTAGAATGAACCATCAATTTTAAAAGAACAAAAGTCAAGGAGTATACCACAAATTAGCAGTTGGCAGAGTACCCATAAAGGTCTTGAAAAAGATATTAAAATACTGTGAAGTGCCTACACTTAACAAATCAAAATTGTCCAAGCAATAGTATTACTATAGAAGCAAAATATGGAATTTGAAGAAGCTGGGTAGGCAGAATATTATTGTTTTTGGATCTTTCGGTTGGAGAAGACTCCCAGCAATATTGTAAACACCAAGAAAACAAACATATATATTTATAGATGTCATGGCAGAAGATTAGCATGGTTTTAAAACCGGAGGAAGAAATATCAATAACCTGCACTAAGCTGACAACATTAGTCTTATAGTGTAAAGTG
The DNA here is from genome assembly GCA_015471245.1 of Laticauda colubrina. Classification (NCBI taxonomy): domain Eukaryota; kingdom Metazoa; phylum Chordata; class Lepidosauria; order Squamata; family Elapidae; genus Laticauda; species Laticauda colubrina. The sequence continues at coordinate 7,647,566 of BLBF01000039.1, read as the reverse complement.
TAAAGGATCTAGAAGTAATAAAATTCAAGCAATTAATTGAAAAATGGAACTAAAATTAAATATAAAGAACAACAATGCTGTAAACACCAAGAAAACAAACAAATGAACAATTGAACTAATTAGCCCCCAGTCCTCTCTGAAGGCATAAATAACCAGGCTCGGATCTTAAGCCCATGTCACACTGCCCAACGGATGCAAAAAGCAAACAGCGGACGAGCAAAATGTTCCATCCGTTGTTATCCGCTCTCAAAAGGGGCAAAAATTTGCATAACCGGAGCGGATAACAGGGACGCGGGGAGGACGCAGGGCGGATGCAGAGCGGATGCGGAACGGAAGCCTAGCGGATGGGAGCGGATGGGAGCGGATGGCACATCCGCAGGGCTTCCGGGGGGCCTCAGCGAAGCGGACGCAGAACGGATACAGCAGATGCAGAACGGACGCCGAGCGGATGAAGCGGATGCACAGCAGATGCACAGCGGAAGCCTAGCAGATGCCTGGCATTAATTGCGCATGCGGGGAGGATGCATTGCGTCAGCCCTGCGGATATAACGGAAGCAGCTCGGAAGCAGGTCGCCATTCAGAGGAAAGACCTGCTGCCGGATGGATTGGCTGCCTTGCCTGCCCTGCCTGCATGTCTGCCTGCCAGCCTTGCTACCAGCCTGCCTGCCAGCCTTGCTGCCAGCCAGTCTGCCTGCCAGCCTTGCTGCCTGCCTTCCTGCCAGCCTTGGTTCCTGCCAGCCTCCCTGCCAGCCAGCAACCCCACAATCATGCGGAAGCACAACAAGCCTCAGCCATCTGCTGCCAGCCCTTGCAAGAGGGACAGGGCTACCAACCCGTCCCCTGGCCCTCACTCTGGTTCTGCTGGGGCTTCTGCAGCACGGGCTCGCTCTTCTGGGGCTGGGGCTTCTGCTGCTTCTGCTTCTGGAGCAGCTGATGACAAGCACTCCAGCACCAGGCACCTCCACAGCACCTAGACCCTTCACCCCTGAGACTGAGCGACCAAGAGGAGTGCCAGAGACTCATTTTTGTTTTATAGCTTGTTGTTAATAGTCTAGTTTTGATTCACACACTTGCTTCATTTCCTTTTTTTAATAAAGTCTTGCTGGAAACTTTTAGAAATGGTTTAAGCCTTTGCATGCTTGTGGGATGGGTTAAGATAGCAGTGGGATGGGCAGGGATACCTTTGGGATGGGTAATAGCTGTGGGATACATAAACCTCCAGTGCAAGCATAGTGGGACTGTATGGTCCACCCTCCCAGGTGCCACACCTATGGCCCTTTATTATCAATAACAATTTAATCATTCATCAACACATTTCATCATGAACACAACTCTTTATTAAATGCCCTGTTCATTGTAGGGCCACTCAACATACATGGCACAATCTCATCAGTGTGATGAGACAGGCTGAAGGAAGCATCCATTAAGCATCTACCATCCTGTCTTGCCACTCCACTGCTCCAGCTGGGGAGTTGCACCATTGTCTCAGGAGGTTGCGCTGCTTCTTCGCTTCATGTGAGGCTCTGTTGGGGCCTTGCACATCCTCAGTGTTGATCAGGTTTCGCCCTTGCCTCCATTCCCCAGGCTCCATGTCCCCATTGCCTTGCTGGAGGTCCACGAGCCTGTTCTGCAAGACTGGGTAGCGGGTGCGCATGAGATTGTGCAGGATGCAGCAAGCTTCCATGATCCTCCTCATGGTCTCTGGGCAATGCTGCATGGTGGTGAGAAGTACCTGGAACCTGTTGGCCAGGATGCCAAAGGCATTCTCCATCACCCGCCTTGCCCTGGACAGCCTGTAGTTGAAGATCCTCTCTTCACGGGTGAGGAGCCTGGAGGTGTAGGGCTTCATGAGGTAGGTTGTGAGGGAGAAGGCATCATCCCCCACGATGAAGTAGGGCACATCTTGTGTGTTGTTGGGCAGGGGTTCTGGATCTGGGAAGCCCACAATGAGGTTGCCTTCCAGCTCCTTGAGGTGACTGGCGTTGTATACCTGGGCATCTGAAGATGAGCCGTTGCCTGAAGCATCGATGTACATGAACTTGTAGTCAGCATCAACCATGGCGAAGAGAATGATGCTGAAGAAGCCCTTGGAGTTGAAATAAGTGGACCCCAACTTGGCTGGAGCTTTGCAGGCCATGTGCTTGCCATCTATGGCTCCAATGGTATGTGGTAAGTTCCACTTCTGATACCACTGCTCTGCAACTTTCTTCCATCCTTCTTCAGTGGAGGGGTACTGGAGGAGCTCCTCCTTGTATTCTTCGATGATGGCCTGCACCACTTCTCTGACCACAATGCTGATGGTGTTGGATGGCACCCTCCAGCCGTACTGCATGCTCCTGTAGGAGGTCCCTGAGGCCAGGTGGCGCAGAGTGAGTGCCACCTTGAGCCCAGGTTCCAGGCTGGGCCGGAAGCTGGTGTTTGCCTTGGTCAACCTGGGTGTCAGCCGCTGCACAACTTCATCAAACATGGCTGGAGAAATCCTCATGAAGTTTTGGAATGCACGAGTGTCTTCGTTCCTGAGCTCCACCATCAGCTTGTTGTACAGTCCATCCTCTGCTCTTCTGGCGCACCATCTTCGGATCCAGACTCTTTTTGGGTGGCTCCTTTTCTTCTCGCAGTAGAGTTCACAGAGCCTGCAGATGGCTTCGCACTGTTGCAGAACGATGGTGGCTGCCAAAAGGACTTTGTTACAATCCACGGTGGACATGACTGGATGCTCTGGAAGAGGAAGAGCCAGATGAAGACTGCAGAGGTCTGCACTGCTGGGCTGCTGTTCTGAAAGTGAGATGCAGGTGAATTGCTCCCCCTTTTTATAGGCAGTATAGGTTTTCCGCTAGGCATCCTCTAGGCATCCTCTAGACATCCTTCATATCCGAGATAGGTCCCCTCTGCGAACGTTTTTTCTGTTTTAAACGCTTTGTTTCCATTCTACATCCGCTAGGCATCCGTTCTGCATCCGTTCCGCTTCCTCCCTGCGTCCGGGCGGATGCGAGTTGCGCGGATGCGCAGCAGATGCCTAGCGGATATAGCGGATGCATAACGGATGCCTAGCGGATGCGTCGCAGATGCAGAACGGACGAACTGGATACATTTTCCGCACAAAAGTTTTGGGCAGCCCAAAACTTTTGGAATGGATGAAACATCCATAAACGGATGCTGGACGGATAGAGAGGAAGCCAAACGGAGGCAGTGAGTACATCGCGTTTTCGAACGGATGGCAAGCTTTTTTGTCCGTTTTACATCCTCTTTGCATCCGTTGGTTCAGTGTGACATGGGCTTTATGCAAAAACCTAGCTCTCCCTAGAAAAGGCCCGAATGTTGAGAAAGATTGAAGAAAGAAGAGGACAACCATCACCAAGGTGGATGGACTTAATTACATTTATTCTGAAACAAGAAAAGACTCATAGCTGAATATGATTGGTGAATTATAAACAGATACCTTCAAATAGGTAAGGTGGGCTGAATGTAAATTTTGCCAGTTAAAGTGGTTGTAGGAGTTGACATTGATGTTAATACATAATGAAAGAACATCAACTTCTAAATACAGTAGATATAAAAAGTCTACACACCTGTTAAAATGCTGGTTTTTGACATGTAAAAAAAATCAGACCAATTTTGAACTGATTTATCTTGGTCTAATTTGTTTACATCTCAGAAACCTGGTATTTTAACAAGGGTGTATGGAGTTTTTATATTCATTGTATGACACACACACAGACACAGACACACGCCAACCAGATTAGAAAGAATATAGTCTCAATTAACTCGAGTTACTTAAAGAATTAAAGGTAATCTAATAGCATTCAGAAATTAGAGATGGATTTAGTACAATTGTTATACTGAGATTACATGATAGGATCACTTGACTCAGTTATAATTTTGACTGCAGACTGCGTGGTGACCAAAGTTGGTATGAAGGATTTTGCCAATATCCCAATCAAACAGTAACTTAATACATTTATTGGGTGAGGTTGATCCATTAGATCCATTTCTAATGAATAGTCTTCTAAATTAGATGAAATCACTCATGTCCACATCACTACTCAAATACTTAACAAAAAATCTGGGCGCATTTTCCAAAGCTGCTGGCCAGAGCAGAATGATGCTTCTGTCCGGGTCATTCCAGGTCAAATGGTGGGATTTCAGAAAAGTGCCCCACTTGACCATCAGGTATTTCGATGAAATTTTGTGATCAACTTTGTCCCTATTTTTAGGGCTTTATACTTCAGTGATGAAAAACCAACCCTACTTTTTAGGGGGGTTGAAACATGCTCTTTCTAATGAGAATGATTTAAGAAAGTTTCCAGAAGATCTTTTTTTGTAAAAGTGGGCTGAAAATACCCTATTTTTGGCCTTTTTACAAAACATGTCAACTTTATACTCAATTTGTAAACTATTGGAAAGCAGAAGAATGAAATTTTATATTCAAAATTTTTCTGATGCTGTTATTATGTGCAAATTTTCATGTTTATCATATCTTTCCTTCCAGATATATAAAAAGCCAAACGTTAACTTTTTTATGAGGCACAATATTTTCAGCCAACTTTGTTCCAAATTATCTAGATGGAGATTGCTCATGAGAATGTTTTTATTATTTTGTTTAATAGAGTACAAAAAGTTGTACAAGATGGCCAAGTTTTGTTTCTCTCAACAAAATATTGCCGGATATATTTTTTCTCAAAGTTGCTGAAACCTCACTGTAGAAGGCTGTGGTATGGGGTCAAACAAATGACAAACGTAATACTTTATCAATGTTCATTGGGGACATGTGTGCTTATTCTCACAAAATTTCATCAAACTCCGTGATGGTCGAGCTGGGCCCCCAGACCACTTGACATGGAATGACCTATTGGTAAACCTGACCTATAGAACCTCTTTTCATATCTGGATCTAATTTTACTTGTTTACCCTCATTTTACCTGTCACTTGATCCCAGACACTACAGACTTTTATGGCTTTCACAGAATCAGATGACAAGTGACTAAGCTGAGTTTTGCCCTTAGCTTTTCACTGAATATGCTTGAAGTAAAGTCCTCTACCATCTGTTGAAAATCACTGTATAACCATGGGTTAACTATCCTCACAATTACATGTAGACAAATTATTTGCACAGATATACAACAGTATACTTAAGCGGACATTAATTGCAGGTTTTACATTTACTTCTTTGTGCTGCTTGTTTTTTCTGTTTTTAGTGTTTAAGTGGGTGAGGAAGACACTAATTGCACTAGTTCAGATCACTTTTGGAAGAACTATCAACAAGTGAGTGTGCTATACTTCTTTTGCTTCTAAAACTATCTTCTAAGAATTAGTTGCTTGATGTATAAGCAGTTAGAAACAATCCAGATAGCGGTTATCATTGACCTGATCTTAAAGCAGACAAAACTTATTTCTACAGATTTGTTTAAGTAGGTTTAAATAGGTTTCTTTCTCAGGTGTGCTACATTGAATGATGCAGTGAACATTCTATCCCAAGCGACAACAGAAGTTTTGCCAAGGAAGTCTGGATTTGTGATCTCTATTGATTTGAATAGAAATATTATTATTCCATGCCGAGAAGTAACTGTAATGAAGAAATAACACTGAAAGCAGTGCAACTAAACTTCTGAATATAAAGATGGAAATTACAATGTACTATTTCACCCAATACAGCAGGAGTACTTGGACAGAAAACAAACCTGCTTGAAAACAGGTTGAAATATATTCAGGAATCTGAATTCTTCAACAGATATCAAATGTACAGTATATCTGCTTATAGTACAATTATGAGCTATGAGAGCGTATATAATGATAAGAGTTTATAAGCTAACATGTTTCCATAGAACAACACTTCTGAGACACTTTAAAATAAGATATATCTTAAATTACTTATAGCATATAATCCTAAATCCTGAGTTACCTGACAGGGGTTACTTGATTACGACTCCCTTTCTACAAGAAAATGCAAGACCATCACCAGCAATTAATGAGTTTCCATTTTGTTTTGATTTTTAACTTTTAAGTGATATGCACTGAAATAGAATTAAGCATGACTTAACAGGAATACGATGCTGGGTACAACCTGTTTTCTATGTAGATTATAAAAGAATAAGTGGTACGGCGCAGTTGGCTCAGGGAAGAGGAAGAACTCTGGAGATGAGGAAAAAATTGTTGTTCCATTCTTATAATGTTCAGTGCACTTTGGCAGATGATGGAAAGCTAACTTATTTCAAATTATTAAATGCTATGAACAAGATACTTTGCCTATGATTATATTTTAGAATACACAACTCTGATTTAGTGAATGGTGTATATTTTGATCAGTGATTGATATTGAGAAATCTATTATACTGCTGAAAGATAGCCAGAAGTGATGATGATGACGATGATAATCTTTTTGATGGCAGTTTGTAATATCTTCAGTTGGATATAATGATGGGAAAATATATAATAAAAAGGCAATCAGTTTAATAATAGTAAGATTACTATCCTATACATGGTTGATCAGTCATTTATCAGCACTGGGTGATACCTTTGGCCTATGATTATATTAGAGCCTCAAAACTTAGAAGATCCTTCTAAAAAAATAAAATCAAGGTGGGACCAAAGAGGAAGGTAGACATTTTTGTTGTTCTGTGGGACTACGCAAAGCATTTCAGTGGGCATTTTGTGAAGCCCATTGGCCCAGCTTCACAAGGAATTCTGAAGATGTGATTATTTTAATGTCTCAAAAAAAGGGTGATTCTTCCTTGACCTCTATGAAGGGTATGTTTTGATTGCTTTGTACAGCCCCCTGTTTAAGGCAAAAGGGAATTCTTCTAAAATAGAGTTTCAGAAAATTTTAATGGAAATAGAAGTGCCAAATCATTAGCTGTTTTTTCTGCTGAATGGGCAAACGAGCAGAGAAATTGTGTGAATAACAATATCTTTTTTTAGCTGTAGTGCTATGATACTGATAAGAGAAACCTCAGAAATATTAAATAAAACCAGCAACTCAAATCATTTGTTTCAGCAACTAAATAATATTGAGCTATATGTTAGAATTGCATGCAAAATGTGTAGAAATATATGTTTAAAATTATCCTTTCTCAATCTGGTGTTCCTGAATGGGTAGGACTGTTGATATCAAGCAGAAAACAATGACCTAATCCAGAAAGTACTATGGAGAAGACCACATACTCCAGCAACACTGGCAAGCTATTGCAAATAAACAGAGCTAAAGTATTAAATTAAAGAGATAAACCCAGAATCATTAGCACTGGAAAGGTTACTTTAGTTGGGAAATGAAATGTCTGCAGTCATCGAAGCTCAGAGAACACTGAGGACTCAACAGTTCAATTCTGAGCTACACATATTCTCTACTATTAGGACCTGTAATTCCTAGTCAGGACACCAGCTTGTGTCGTCATCTGAGGTGGAAACAGTCTCCAGAAAAATATCGGAGCTCTATTTTATTGATATAGGCTATAAGAACAGAATCTTGAAAGCCTGACAGTATTTTGATTTCCCTCCTTATATTGAAGAGAATTAAGGCAGAGCAATTTATTTTTGTTCTAACATTTTCTTCCTTCTCTAGATTTAATTCATATTTTGTTAGCTGCTAGATTTAATTCATGTTTTCCAAAATAATCTCTGTGGTTCCCTATAACCTGGGGAAAATTGATCAAAGACCCCACTGTCTTTCCAATTCACATGAATATAATGTAGAAAATTGCGATAGCATAGTCTGTTTTTTGTAAATCAGTAAAATACTGGTACTTTTTAAACAGTACATTGGTAAGTACAAATTGGCAAATACTGCTTTTTTGCAATATTAAACTATGTATGGTTCACTTAGATTACATCATATTTAAAGTATATTAAATAGCAAACAATCTATTCAACCAATCAATCTATCAGTATCACCTAAAACAATAGTGACATAACTATGTTGCATCAAAAAGACTTAACAATGCAGTTTCCAGTATATTGGTAAGAATTAAAGAGAGTGACTTATCCATCTTTTCCTGTCTCTATCTCCATTTCTAGCATTCAGATTCTATTTGTAGAATTATGAGGTGATAGAGAATTGGATTGCGTCAAACTATAGATTGACTACTATGCCATTTTTTAAATCTTACCCTTTTAATATAATAAATGTGTTTCACATTTTTAAAAAGTAGCACATCAAGAACTATGTTTATTTCTGTGATTAGAACCTTAAAACCAAATAAAAAATAAATAACCCCTGGTTATTAAAATGTGGTATTTTAAACTGCAGTTAGAAATGATCACAATTATGGTAATTAGTATTTTCCACTGCAAATTGCACTTTTGATCAATGTATTTGATATTACTGTTAGCTTTCATTTTTCTAAAAGGATCTTAGTTGTAAAATGATAGTTTGAGACTATTTTCATGTATTTCCTTAGCAATTTTCTTAGCAATTCTTTCCAAGTTTACTTATTTCCAGATAGAACATATTCCAATCACTCCATGCTGTATTGTTTAGGTAGCATAGTATAACATGGGGATGTAAGGAAATTTCATGATACTAACTAGCCCAGGGGTCGCCAACCTTTTGGACCTCAGGGACCACCAAACTCATAATTTTAAATCCTGGGGACCATTGATATGAATTTTGACTGACGGTGGCTTGCTGATATTGGTGGGAAAGAGAGAGAGAGAGATCTGATCTAACCTCTCTCCTTCTCCTTCTCCCTCTCTCTCTCTCTTACACACATACAAACCCACAGGCAGGGATGGGATTCAAATTTCTTAACAACTGGTTCTGTGGGTATGGCCTAATTTGTGGGTGTGGCTTGGTGGTCATGTGACTGGCTGGACATGGCTTATATGTAAATATTATAAATATTTATGTAAATATTGAATTTTTTATAAAAAAGAGCAACTTTTACCCAAAATCAGTCAAAGCAGGTAGGCAGATTGAGTTGCTCACAAAAATCATAGATTCATTCAGAGATCTATCTTTCTGCCATCGGCTACCTGCACTGAATAATAGAAGCTTCAGTCCTAAGGAAGGTTTGGCTCTGCTTTTATCTAGAAAGCAAGAAATGCAATGATTTCTTGTTTTTTAGCTAATCTAAATCTCCCGGCACAGCAGTACATCTGATAGTCAGGAAAAACAAAAAGAAAAATAGCAACTTAGCAGGCAACTTTGTCAGGTAAGGAATGAGTGGGCAGGGAGCGTTCCCACAGGCCATGTGGGTGGCGCAGCCTGGTGTTCCCACGCAGCCTGGATTAATTACTTTGGCGGGTGCTCTGGGGGTGACATTTCTCTGCGGACCACCAAAAAATTTTCACGGACCACCAGTTGGCCACTGAACTAGCTTATACTATCTAAATACAAATAGTCACAGACTGTAAAATACATTAAATGTTTAAATTGTTTGCCATTTTCTTCTAAACACTCGTTTGATTTTATGACCTTTCAATATTCCTTGGTACAATTACATTTTCTTTGATATTTGCAAATTATGATGTGATGGTCTTCTTTAGATTGTCTGACCTGATGGGGCCTGACAAGTTATACCTTGTGGGTGTGGGTGTATATATTTCTTTTTAGAAAAGGAAAAAATAGGTTCAAACTTTTTTTTTTCTTATTGCTTTTCCTCCAAGACAAATTCGTGACACCATAAATTGGATCTTCAGTGAGCCGATGCTTGTTTACTATGTCAATATATTTCGAGATGCATTTTGGCCAAATGGGAAACTGGCATCCAGCACAAAGCCTGCAAGTGAACAGCAAAGTAAAGAAACAAAACAGAAGGCACAGCAGAAACTACTTGAAAACATTCCAGGTATTCTACTTGAAAACATTCCAGAGATATTCTGACACTATTTCAAAATTACAACATTATTCTTTTGCTTCAAAATTTTATTAAGATAAAATAAGTTTATCAGGATATAAAATATAAAAGAAAATGAAAATAGTGAGAAAACGTGGGAGGAAAAGGGGAAGGGGAAAAGTGTAGGGAAAAAGGGAAAAAGAAAAAAACATTGATTTCCAACTCTTATGAGTGCAGCAGAATAAGATAACAATATTGCAGTCTCAACTTTTTACTTTTACATGCTAGCATATACTGTATGTTCTTTGGACAGTAGAAGTTAAATCTGATAAACCTGTTGAAGTAAATATTCCCCTTGGTTATCTAACAGCAATAGCTATAGCACTTAAGACTTATATACCACTTCATAGTGCTTTAAAGACCTCTCTCGCAATTTAGAGAATCAGCATATTGCTCCCAACAATCTGGGTCCTCATTTTACTGACCTCAGAAGGATGGAAGGCTGAATCAACCTTGAGCTGATCAGGATCGAACAGCTGGCTGTCAGCAGAGGTAGCCTGCAATACTGCATTCTAAACCACTGTGCTACAGTGGCTCTTCCATGGTATTGGACTTCAGAGTGAGGAGAAATAATTTAGATGACAGAGTACAGGAACTAGAGATAATTGGACTTCCATCATTCCTTTTATTCTATTATAGTACTTAGACGTACCATTTTGTTGGCACTGCACCCAGCTTGGATCTTTATATAATTACCTTACTGTGGATATGTTCCTATTTCATTATATCCTACATTATACACTGATTATATTTCTTCATAAATGGTTGAAAGTATTAAAATCAAAGTCAAACTTTTTTTAAAAAATGCTTCTTTCAGATACTCTCCAAAATCTTGTTGGACAGCAAAATGCTCGCCATGGTGTAATCAAAGTGTTCAGTGCATTACAAGAAACCAAGGCCAATAAGCATCTTCTTTATGTAAGTTTAACTCAGACTGTGGGGTTGCTTGTTATTTAAAACTGATCTTTTCTCAGATCTTAGAACAGGGGTGTCAAACTCAATTTTTGAGGGCTGCATCAGGGTTGTGTTTGATCTTGTGGGGGCCTGGGGTGTAGGCATGGCTATGTGGGTGTGGCTGGGGTGGGCATGGCCAGCTTAACCAGACTATTTTCGGTCGTAACAGCCTCCTGCAGCCCTCTGCCAGCAAAAACAGAACTCGGGGAGGCCATGCACTGGCTCCATTGATGCTGGCAGAGGGCAACAGAAGGTTGTTGCAGGCAAAAACGGACACTGGAAAAGTCAAGTGTAGCCCTCCCAGCCTCTGTTTTTAATCACCATGAGACAGTCCTTCGCTGTTTCCAGGACAGCCCTACGGGCCAGATCTAAACACCACTTTGGCCTGGAGGCCTTGAGTTTGATACCTCTGTCTTAGAAGCTTCATTGTCTAAAGCCCATGTCACACTGGCCAACAGATGCAAAAAGGACACAGCGGACGAGCAAAATGTTCCATCCGTTGTTATCCACTCTCAAAAGGGGCAAAAATTTGCATAACCAGAGCGGATAACACGGACGGGGGGAGGACGCAGGGCGGATGCAAAGCGGATGCGGAACGGAAGCCCAGCGGATGGAAGCGGATGAGAGCGGATGGCGCATCCGCTAGGCTTCCGGGGGGCCTCAGCAAAGCGGACGCGGAACGGATACAGCGGATGCAGAGCGGACGCCGAACGGATGAAGCGGATGCACAGCGGATGAAGCGGATGCACAGCGGAAGCGGAACAGATGCCGAGCGTTAATTGCGCATGCGGGGGGGTGCATTGTGTAAGCCCCCCGGATATAAAGGGAAGCAGCTCGCACGTGGCCAGCATTCCGAGGAAAGACCTGCTGCTGGACACTTCGAGTTCCTTGCCTGCCCTACCTGCATGCCTGCCTGCCAGCCTTGCTGCCAGCCTGCCTTCCAGCCAGCCTTGGTGCCTGCCTGCCTTCCTGCCAGCCTACCTGCCAGGCTTCCTGCCAGCCTACCTGCCAGGCTTCCTACCAGGCTTCCTGCCAGCCTACTTGCCAGCCTTGGTGCCTGCCTGCCAGCCTTCGTGCCTGGCTTCCTGCCAGCCTTCCTACCAGCCTTGGTGCCTGCCAGCAACCCCACAACCATAGGGAGGAAGCGAAAGCCTCAGCAGCCTGCCGCCATCCCTGGCAAGAGGGACAGGGCGAACCTCCCGCCCCCTGCCCCTGACTCTGCTTCTGCTGGGGCTTCTGCTGAAGCTGCTCCTGGCGGTGGTGCTTCTGCTGGGGCTGACTCTGTTGAAGCTGCTCCTGGTCCTGCTCATCCGGCTCGTGCTCCTGGACTTGCTCGTCCTGCCCGTGCTCCTGGTCTTGCTCATCCTGCTCGTGTTCCTGGTCCTGCTCGTGCTCCTGGGCTTGCTGGCCCTGCTTGTGCTTACTCTACTGCTGCTGATCCTGGTCCTGCTGCTGCTGATCCTGCTGTTGCTGCCGCTGCTGCTGCTGCTGATGATGATGATCCTGCTGATGCTGATGCTGATGCTGATGCTGATGCTGATTATGATCCTGCTGGTGAGGATGATGATGATGATGATGATCCTGCTGCTGCTGCTGCTGCTGCTGCTGGTGTGAAGGAGCAGCCCCGACTACCTGGGAGCCCCTCTGATGAGGGCCCATCTGGTCCCTGCCAAAGGGAGGAAGAGGCGTATGCGACAACGGGAGAGGAGGCAATACTATATTCAGGAGGCGCACGAGGATGAGGTGTTGGAGTGGCTGAGAGAGAACGACTATCTGTGGCGGAAGGGACACCAGCTGTACAGGGACACCAAACGGAAGCAGGCTGCTTGGAGAGAGAGGGCGGAGAGTATGGGTTAAACTTTGGAGGTGCTCCTCGGCTGGTGGAAGCACATGCACACTGGTATGGGAAGCTGCACCTGAAGAAATCTGGCCAGGCCACTGTGAAGCTGACGGACAGAGAGACCTACGTCATGGCCAGGTGCAGCTTCCTGGAGGGTGAGGTCCGCCACCGAGGTACACCACCAGCCCCTCTCAAGACCCTCTCTCTCCGGCAGCCTGCTGAGAGCCAGTCCTCTTCCGGCCGAGAGTCAGTCCCTGTCTCCAGGCAGGTTTCTGTGGAGCGTGCCACGGTGGAGAACCCGCGGACAGGTGTGGTAAGTGTGGTGGAGTGCGTGGAGGACTCCCTGGTGCGGTGGGAGAATGGAGACATCGAGTCTACCACAATCCTAGCCGCATCCACCCCCCCCAGCTCCACCTCCGCAGAAAGGCAGAGATCCGGACAGCAGGAGGGGCAGAGCCACACTGTCCTGCTGGAGATCAGGGACACCATCCGCACCAGCATAGATCTCGTCTCTCAGCTGGTCCACACCGACTCCGACTCCTCCAACCGCAAGCCCTTCCTCACCTATGTCAACCAGACCCTCAAGGAAATGGCGGATCCACAGTATCAGCTGGTGAAGGACCGGATCACCGAGCTGCTTCACAACCCTCCAGACCCAGAGGAACCTGCTCCCACCCAGTCCAGGTCTGCTCCTGCACCCAGGTGATGTCCCTCCCATTCCAAGGCTTCCCACAGGCCCTCACCTACCAGGGCTACGGCTACCAGTAGGTTCAGCAGCAAAGGCAGCAGCCCTTCCCAGTCCAGGCACAGAGTCATCGGGCGACACCGTTGCCACCGGTTCCACTGATGCCACCGATGCCACCCACGACAGCGATGCCACCCACGCCAATGATGCCACCCACGCCAATGATGCCACCCACGACAGTGCTCACCCAGCTGCAGAGCAGACAGCCCCACTACACTGCTCCTTCCTCCACCCCACAGCCAAGCCCGATCTCAGTACATCTCTCATCAGTACTGGGGCTGACACCCCATGGCATGGAGGAAGGACCTCTCAGCATCACAGGGCTGAACCAGCTGTCCGACACCTTCCTCAACACACCGTCCCGTTATCCTCTCGGGGCCAGGCACTCCAGCACCACCCACCACCACAGCACCTGGACCCTTCACCCCTGAGACAGCACACCTTCGAGTGACCGATAAGAGTGCCAGAGACCGGGTAGCTGGCTACCTGTGGACTTTATTTGGACGCTTGACTTGGGTCATTTTTCTGTTACAGCTTATTGTTCAATAAAGTTTATCTTTGATTCACACACTTGCTTCATTTCTTTTTTTCAATAAAGTCTTGGTGGAAACTTTTAGAAATGGTTTAAGCCTTTGCATGCTTGTGGGATGGGTTAAGATAGCAGTGGGTTGGGCAGGGATACCTGTGGAATGAGCAGGGATACCTTTGGGATGGCTAATAACTGTGGGATAGATAAACCTCCAGTGCAAGCATAGTGGGACTGTATGGTCTACCCTCCCAGGTGCCACACCTAGGGCCCTTTTTTATAACAATGTAAGCATTGATCCACACATGGCAACACAAACGCAACTCTTTCTTAAACGCCCTGTTCATTGTAGGGCCACCCAACATACATGGCCCAATCTCATCCATGTGATGAGACAGGCTGAAGGAAGCATCCATTAAGCATCTACCATCCTGTCTTGCCACTCCACTGCTCCACCTGGGGAGTTGCACCAGTGTTTCAGGAGATTGCGCTGCTTCTTCCCTTCCCGTGAGGCTCTGTTGGGGCCTTGCACATCCTGAGTGTCGGTCAGGTTTCGCCCTTGCCTCCATTCCCCAGGCTCCATGTCCCCAGGCTCCATGTCCCCATTGCCTTGCTGACGGTCCACGAGCATGTTCTGTAAGACTGGGTAGTGGGTGCGCATGAGATTGTGCAGGATGCAGCAAGCTTCCACGATCCTCCTCACGGTCTCTGGGCGATGCTGCATGGTGGTGAGAAGTACCTGGAACCTGTTGGCCAGGATGCCAAAGGCGTTCTCCACCACCCGCCTTGCCCTGGACAGCCTGTAGTTGAAGATCCTCTCTTCACGGGTGAGGAGTCTGGAGGTGTAGGCTTCATGAGGTAGGTTCTGAGGGAGAAGGCGTCATCCCTCACGATGAAGTAGGGCACATCTTGCGTGTCATTGGGCAGGGGTTCTGGATCTGGAAAGCCCACGATAAGGTTGCCTTCCAGCCCCTCCTTGAGGTGACTGGCATTGTATACCTGGGCATCTGAAGATGAGCCATAGCCTGAAGCATCAATGTACATGAACTTGTAGTCAGCATCGACCATGGCGAAGAGGATAATGCTGAAGAAGCCCTTGTAGTTGAAATAAGTGGACCCTGAGTTGGCTGGCGCTTTGCAGGCCACGTGCTTCCCATCTATGGCTCCAACGGTGTGGGGGAAGTTCCACCTCTGCTCTGCAACTTTCTTCCATCCTTCTTCAGTGGAGGGGTACTGGAGGAGCTCCTCCTTGTATTCTTCGATGATGGCCTGCACCACTTCTCTGAGCACAATGCTGATGGTGTTGGGTGGCACCCTCCAGCCGTACTGCATGCTTTTGTAGGTGGTCCCTGAGGCCAGGTGGCGCAGAGTGAGTGCCACCTTGAGCCCAGGTTCCAGGCTGGGCTGGAAGTTAGTGTTTGCCTTGGTCAACCTGGGTGTCAGGTGCTGCACAACTTCGTCAAACATGGCTGGAGGCATCCTCATGAAGTTCTGGAATGCCCGAGTGTCTTCGTTCCTGAGCTCCACCATCAGCTTGTTGTACAGTCCGTCCTCTGCTCTTCTGGCGAACCATCTTCGTACCCAGACGCTTCTTGGCCGCCTCTTTTTCTTCCCGTAGAGTTCACAGAGCCTGTAGATGGCTTCGCACTGTTGCAGAAGGATGGTGGCTGCCAAAAGGACTTTGTTACGATCCATGGTGGACATGACTGGATGCTGTGGAAGAGGAAGAGTCAGATGAAGGCTGCAGAGGTCTGCACAGGTGGGCTGCTGGTCTGAAAGTGAGATGCAGACGAGTTGCTCCCCCTTTTTATAGGCAGTATAGGTGTCCCTTTGCATCCTCTAGGCATCCTCTAGACATCCTTAATATCCGAGATAGGTCCCCTCTGCGAACGTTTTTTCCGTTTTAAACGCTTTGTTTCCGTGCTGCATCCGTTCTGCGTCCGTTCCGCTTCCTCCCTGCGTCCGAGCGGATGCGAGTTGCACGGATGCAGAACGGACGCCTGGCGGATGCATAGCGGATGCTTAGCGGATGCAGAACGGACGAACTGGATACATTTTCTGCGCAAAAGTTTTGGGCAACCCAAAACTTTTGGAGCGGATGAAACGTCCATAAACGGATGCTGGACGGATAGAGAGGAAGCCAAATGGAAGCAATGAGTACATCACGTTTTCGAACAGATGGCAAGCTTTTTTGTCCGTTTTACATACTCTTTGCATCCGTTTGTTCAGTGTGACATGGGCTTAATATACACTGTTTCATAGAACTTTTTTTAAAATTTGGAATGGGTGAAATCCACTTAAGAGAATTTTCGTCAATTTCTTGTCCTTCTCTAGCTGGATAGTAGCTGAAGCAATGGAAGGAAATGAGTTAAATCAAATTAATTATAAAAATAATTTACTAATTCTTGAGATGTCCTCAATTATACTAGATCTAATAGTAGATCTAGAAGCCTCTGTTGTCAGTTAACACCAATATATGATAACAATTTGGCCCTCTACTATGCTTGAACCACCTGGAAAATGGGAAAATGATAGACAGCAGTGTACACACATGCAATTGTGCATATCGCGTACCTGGTGTTACACAAAGCAATCCTATTCCAGAAGAAAACGCTTTGTCTCATTATTGGGAGACCTTTCATTATACTTCCGTACACAAAATATTCAGATTCATTCATTTAAAGTTGGTTGCAGATGAGGAGACATGGTGGGCTGGGCAAAAAAGCTTTTTACATTATTGTAATGCTTATACACCCAGTCTTCCTGTAACTCTTAAATTGTCAATTTTGGGGTCCCCAAGATGTCATTTCAGAAGAAGTAAATTGTGCTTCAGTCCTCACTATGTACAGTGATCTTTGATGTTCTAATGTCAATTTTAATTCTAATGTACATTTTATTTTTTTCCCCTAGGTATTATTGGAAATGCTGCTACTTGAATTGTGTCCTGAACTGCGAATTTATTTAGAGAACGTTAAAGCAGCTCAGGTTTGAATGTTCAGATGAATTAGTAAGAAGTATGTCTGTTGGTAGTAATAGACATTAAACATTTCCCTCTTTTCCATGGAGGGTTGACTGAAAACTTCTGAGGATTTGTATATTTTTCTTCATTTTTTTTAGATTTACACAAAATAATTTAGATTTACACAAAACAAAGCAGACTTGAAAAGAACAGATAGGGTAGAATGCCAGCAATGTGTAGTTTCTGGCTTTTATTTGTTATATGAATAAATCTCTTTAAGATACAGATTGAAATGTGAATGTTAATATAAGGTATATGAAATATAAAATATTTTAAACATTTACAAAAGGCATTTTGCTTTAGTGATATCTTAATGGATGTTGTACAGTTATTTTTTTGCTGAGGATACTGACTGTTCCTCTATTTTCTTGTGTATTGATGAGCCTTGTTGTGCAAGATACTGTGTAAATTTTACTGCTTTTATTTTTACCAAAGATTTTCCATAGTTTGCAGCCTTTGTAAGCAATAAATTATAAAAGTAGAGTGCACTGCTTCATAATTACATCTCTCATTGAAAGTTGGAGTGCTGTTTCAGAGAACTATATTTATTTATTTGAATACAACCACCAAAACTTAATGTTATTTTGAAATACATTGTGAGTGAATCAGCCTTAAGCAGGATATAAAAGTCTTATCAGCCTAATAAACTGAAGTGCAGTTAAATCACTCAGCCCATTTTGATGTTCTCCAGGGATGTTTTCTGTAAAGTATCTCTTTTAAAAAGGGCTATTACACCCTTATTTAATTTTATGTCAAGAGTTTATGTCAAGATTTTATGTCAAGATTAGCCATTTAAAGAACAGATAAGAGAGCTGTTAAGTTGTTGTTAGAGTAGCAGTTGTGTATTCTCCACTTAATTTATTAATGTGTCATACTAAAAAAAATTAGTCATTTTCAGATTATGTATGTCTCAAAGGCAATAGGTGCAAAGAAAAGAGCCACAATCCAAAAAGTATGGGACAAGTTGATCTTTTTATATTTATTTTTTTTTAATCCTAATGATTCACACATTAAGCAAATGAGCTTGTTCTTTTTAACAGCAATGAACCTTATGCTATGATTTTAAATACACAGGTGTGTTGCAATGTATACTATGGTAATTAATAATCCAATGCATAAAGGCCTGAATTATAATCAACTTTTCTTCTGCAATGTATTATCTATATAACACCATTGGTAACTTGTGTCTACCAGGAATTTCAGTGCTTACTGATTTCAAGTAATTATTCAAATGGACATGGTCTAATAATAGAGATTAATTTAACTATATATATAAAAAAACCCAAATAATTTTTCAGCAACTATGCAAGAATTCTTTAGAAAGTCAGAGTTTTCAAAGGATGTTTTAAATTTATTTTTTTTAATTAGTTATACCTGTGGACACTGCTAATTTAGTGTTCTCAATGTTCTTTCTAATGCGCAATAAAATGTCTCTGTATGTGTGTATATGTATGTATATAATGTGTGCTGTTCAGCTTCCTTCGGGTATTATCCCACGTCATTGTAGTGCTTTTAAAGTTGTAGCAACGTTTCAGCAGAATCTCATCTGCCATCATCAGG
>BLBF01000039.1:7606304-7620334 GCA_015471245.1 Laticauda colubrina | reverse complement strand
CTTACTTACCAAAAAGAAGGTTGTAGCCTATTTTGTCAAATGCCTTACTGAAAATCTAAGCATACTATGTCAATTGCATTTCTCTTGCCACTAATTTAGTCACTTTGTCTAAGAAATAAGATTTGTTTGGCATGATCTGTTTTTGACAAACCCATGTTGTCAAAATGGATTATTCATGCAGAAGATTCTCATGGAGTCATTGTAGTTCTGTATTTTGCATATGCCATATAAGCAATTCAATATATTGTAGACTTGTAGCCACTTCCTACGTTCTGTACAAAATTATTTGTAAAGTTTTCAACACTTGTGTTTTTGTTTCCTGTGCTTGTGTAATTAAGAAATGTCTGCATTCCTAAGGACTCTGAGAAACATACATGCAAATAAACGCTGAATCTCAATACAGAACATTATATATTGAATCATAGAATTAGAAGATGTGCAGTTTCATTCCCTTTGCATTTTTCTTGTTCAGAATTTGTGCTACTATTAAATAATAAACATATTTATTTATTAAAATTAATGAATATCTACTTTCTAGTTGCAACTTACAGAATTTGGAGGAGTTCCCAATCCATCGTAGTACATTACACCCAGCTGATACATGGACTGAAAATCCGTGTTTTGTTCAAATTGCAATAATGCATCTTCATACCGTTTCTGTATCAGGCACATAGAAAATCAAATATTTAGGATTAAATCAGCTAGTAAATCTTACAGACTGCTGAATCTTTCAGAATATTCCTATCTAGATACTAAATTCTTAATTTAAAATAATTAAAAAGGGTGACTAAGCATCCTAAAATTTGAAAGTGTGCTTCCAGGACAGCAGTACTTCATCAAATTCAAACAATAGTAGGACCTGAAATGATAGGTATGTGCAGAAGGAAATGCTTATTAGAGATATTTATACCTGATTTCTTAGATCCTCAGAACATTAAACAAAAACTTAACAGCAAATAGGTTCCTGGATGCAAACCTTGTAAAAGAGTAAACTGCTTGGATCCAAATTTTTGGATCTGCATTTGCAATAAATAAGTGCATATTTTTCCACTGATGAAGACATTCTGGAAGCTATGCTGTAGAAAGTATGCTTCTTTGTACTGAATGTTAGGGAACATTAGTAGGAGATTGCTATTGTACCCAAGCATCCAAGCATCTTGGCCACTATGTGAATAGCAGACTAATTAGGCCATTGTTTTCATTCTATATGGTTTCTTATGAAATGAATGACGGGATCCTTGTGGGCACATTTGTTGAATAGATCATTGGCTTTTCTTGTTAATAAAGAGGACATTTGCAAAGCCTTCTTTATTAATGTCCCTGGATTCCTATTGTCAATCAAACTGGAAACCTAGCAGCACCCAATAACCCAAGCAAGCATGACAAATGGTGGGGAATGCTTGGGAACTAAAATTTTAGTAATATGAGTGCCACAGGTTGTCTACTCCTGAGTTAGAATATGGATGCATAAACTAAAGCCACACATAACAGTCTGTCAGTATTTGCAACCCATATTTATTGAGCAAGACATACAAGTCTGATTTACTTATTATTCTAAATCAAATTCAGAAGTGTGTGAATCAAGCCAGTAGGTAGCTTTTTATGTTCTTAATTACATTAAAATCAACTATTTTCTCACGCTTGAAGCTATTCTACTGTTTGGGAAATCTCAAACTCACCAGCCCAACTAATAAGACCAGTGAAGTTGGGAATTATAAATGCTACCGTTTCTGGAAAGCACCAAATTGGGGAAATGAATTCTAAAATATTGGCATCTGAAATTGTCCTTAATCCTTGCTTTTGACAGTGTCTCCCTCCAGCATTCTTTACATTCTTTTAGAAGTTGTAGAATTTTACCTCTTCAAAATAAAGTTGCCCTTTGAGAAAATATGCCAGTGGCTCTCCATCTTTGATTCGCTTTTTCAGAAGTTCTTCAGCCTTTGCAAACAGAAAACCATGATCGGAAGCCCCTATTTACAGAGACACAGCTGTGGTTGTTTATGATATAATCAGCATATAAAACATGTGGGAAAGCTTTTTGGACCAGATTTTTTTTTTCTTAATGGGCATTAGTTGAAGCTGCATATTAGTTACAGATGGGGTGGAAATTAAACCCATGTATGATGAGCGATGAAATGAACAGAAGTAGTAATATGAAGAGGCTATAAGGAGGCCTGGTGACTTAATTAAGCTGGGAAGTAGATCTTAGGGGTGCCTTCCTGATTGTATTATATAAACCTATGTTAAAAACTCAGTTATCATCTCAGTTCTCTTGAAACTTTTTCCTTCAACTCTGCTTTTTTTCAATGATCCTGTAGGCAAAGAAAATGGCTTCAATGCAAAGATCATTGAGCACAACATGTAGCTTGCAGATGGTTACTTAGTTTTGAAAATACTGGTCATGCTGTGGAAGAAAAGGGGCACATTTCCCTTCTCCTTACTCTCTGCAACTCAATGCTGACTGCATTGTCTGTCAGGAAATAAGCATGAAAATCCAGTCCATCATTCATTGTGCCATGTGGATACCATATTTGTAGGTGGAGTACTTCGTGAGGAATCTAACATAGAAAGCTTGGGGTTTTGGCTGTACTGGTATGCCAACACTTTTAACATAATTTGAATGTAAACTTGACACTCAAAAAGGAAAAAAAAACTAAATGAAATGCAAGAGGAGTCATTGGTCATATTAATAGTTGTTAACTTGCATGTCAAATACAAACAGAGACTCCATCAAATGTGTTCTCGCTCACATAACTCTCCCTCCATTTGTTCAAGGAAAATGTTACATAATAAACTGCAATATCATAAGGAGGAAGTGATGTATACAGCTAGTCCTTGACTGACAACCACAATTGAGCCCAAAATTTCCGTTGTTAAGTGAGACATTTGTTAAGTGAATTTTGCCCCACTTAGCTCAGTTTTTAAGTGAATCAAAAAGTTAGTAAACCAGTTATGTGAATCTGGCTTGACTTTGCTTGTCAGAAGGTCACAAAAAGAGATCGCGTGATCTTGGAACATTGACCGTCAAAAATATGATCCAGTTGCCAACCATCTGAATTTTGATCATATTGATCATGGGGATGCTGCAGGGCTCACTGTGAAAAATGATCATAAGTCCCTTTTTTGGTGCCGTTGTAATTTTGAATGGTCACTAAATGAACTGTTGTAAGTCGAGGACTACCTGTATTCCTTTATTTTCTAAACAAATTCAATGAAATATATTTCCTCAACAAAGGGTCAATGCTTTGCTGAGAAGCACTGCAGTGCTATTGATATGTCTGACCCTGCAGAACTATGCATATAGTAGAGGAAGAGATGAGGTGTAGGGTGGTTTACAATGAGAACTAAATCAAAAGGCTCAAATCTGCCATGGTTTTCTAGTCTTGTTTAGCAGGATTTTATCCCATATATAATAATTAGCCAGAATTTTCTGAGTAGTGCTTTTGTTCTGTCTGCAAGTCATAGAGAAGGCAGAGAAAAAAGCATGATTAGCTCATTTATAGAGGGCAGCAGCATAAGCCCTCTACCTTTCTTGACAAAAAGAACTGCCATTTTAAAGAAGAGAACCTGTAACGCTTTGCAAAAAGTTCTTTTTCTTGGCAGAAGTTCAGGCTGTTTATTATAGATCCCGTAATCTTGTTTTTCCGTTTGTTCATGAAGCAAGAATGACTTCTTATTATGAAAGTATCCCTTCACCTTATCCCATGATAAAAAATAAAGAACCGTGGAAGCTAAAAAGTATATTCTTTTGTTACCTTGATCGGATAGCCACTGTAAACTATCCAATTCACTAGTGGACGCCTTTAAAATGCACTGGAGAACAGTCTTACTATGTTCACGAGGTAGCGGTTCACTGGTTGGCTTCATTTTTCTTTTTTATATTATTCCTGTCTAATAAAAACAGAAAAACACTTCAGCCTTGAGAAATGGTTACTTGCTTCGCCTTTCACCATTACTTTCCTTAGGATACCAGCCTTTTTCCCCAGAGTTGCTTCTTACACTGATTTCTAATAATTTCCATTGACCTCATTGGGTAAGCATACTTACATATTTATTCATTCATCAAACTCATGATTCTGGATTGCTATCAGTATTAAAATATAAAGTCACAAAAAGCAGAAAAACAACAACACAGAAAAGCAACACCCAGAGTTAAAAGCAGATCCACTATTCATAAGTTAACCTAACTGATGCACTCAGCCACACTCCTGATGATAAAACAACTGACCATATACAGATAATTCCTGGGTTATGATGGCAATTGGGACCAGGATTCCCTGCATAAAAGATGCAGTCATAAAGTGCAATGCAATTGCTTAGTGACGGCAATGCAGAATGAGACAGAATGTTAAGTAAGGAGCATGGGCATGTTGTGTGGGGATGGGAAGTGCCATGGTGGAGGGGAGGCCAGGGACATCTGAGAGCCAGCAAAGTCAATAAACTAAATGAGGAATGCCAGAAAAGGGCCTGGGTGCCTGGACTCTTAATTTAGCACCAGTACTACATTGCTGCCTCATATTCCAATTGTGATAAATGGATTGTAGCAAAATATGCATTATTTTTAACTCTAGTATACAACTCTTTGACTTTTTATTCATTGTATTACTTCTCAGCTCTCTTCCAGTTAAAGTTAAAGCTCTTCGTAGCATACTCAGAGATTTCTAATTGTATACCACTGGAACAAAAGGAAGGATACTCCTTAACTTTTTTTATTACAGAGAATTTCTAGAATTGCAAGATTTTCAAGGAGCAACAGTGGAGGAAAAGCAAACTTAGCCAATTTCACATTAATTTTATCACCTGTCCATGGTATCTCTCCCAAGTGATTTCAAAAACTCTTTTGCATAAAACCCACATATTTTTCTGCCTATTGATTATATTTCCATTCAAAATCATCTCATGTCAAATTGACAAATCTCATCTGAAATTGACTAATAGATTTCCCTATGGGAGCAGAATACAACCATATATTGCCTTTTACCTACAAGGCGAAGCTGAATCTCAACATGATCTGATGAGGTACTCCATCGGACTAGACATCTATGGCTGCAATGAAAGGTATCTGTACAAACTCTTATTTTGTCCTTTATTAGGGGAAAACAGTTGTACACTGCCTGACCATGCAAAGGATAAGTCACAAGTACGATATGCATATAATAGCGGGAAGAAAAAAACCTTAATAAATGGAAACCAGAAACACCTGAGAGGTTGTTCAAAGTTTTAAGCATGTTCGATCCTTTCATTCTGTCAAATTAATTTTCTCATCTGGGTCACTTTCAATCACCAAGGGTTTTAGGCAGAAGTGTTTTCAGGACAAACACGTTTAATCCTCCTGCCTCTTCTCCACGACCACAATTATATAAGATAAGCCAAGCAAAGAGCGAGAAAGAGAGAGCGCAAGAGCGGTTAGCTCAAAGTCAACCAGCTGACTTTCATGCTCAGAGCTCAAATCTGGTTTCCAGCCCAGCTCCTGAGCCCCTATGCCAAACTGGTTAGGATGCACCAATACCAGAGAAATGCACACTTGTTCCTCCTCCAGAGCCCTCGGCTTCCCTTCGACGGTGACCTTTTGTGTCCTTCTCTGGATCAAATCTAAAAAAACTCAATCAACGTGGCATTGGTGATGGGCTGGAAGTGATGGAGAAGTGAAGTGGCCCAACTGAGCTGGAGGGCAAAAGAAGAGGGAAGAAGTTATCCAGAGTGACTGCATCAGGATATGGCCGAGGTCGCCAGAGCTCTCCGAAGGGCAGTAAAATAATGACGCTCCCTCTCTCGCTCACACCCACACCCACAATGCGCAAAGCGCTTTCCCACCTCCATCAAAGCTGTTCCACGAATTGAGGACTTTTCAAGTCCTTTTGACAATCGTTACTTGGAAACTTACGACAGGACTTGGATTGCTGACAAAAGCGGCGTGAAAGGGAGAAGAAAGGAGCAAAATGAGCCCGCCCGATTCAATTCCCATGAATTGTGACTCGCTGAACTCATCTGCGGTGCCCATCGCGAATTGCGCCCTCCCGCGTGTTAGTCGCAGAGACCCGAGACATAGGCCGCTGAGCAACCGCCCGTCGCTTAGCAACGCCAGGACCAAGCGTTTCCCCCAAGGCCTACGCCCTGCCAACGACCCGCCTTTTCCCTTTCACGTTCGCGCGAGCATGCGCGCAACGCTGACCAGCGAAAGGAACGGGAAGCTGATGAATTGGCGTTCAACCGGGCACTGGAGCGGAGCGGTTGCTTGGGCCGGATCCCGGTTTTTCAACCTTGGCAACTTTTCAGATGTTTGGATTTCAGCTCCCAGAATTCCCCAGCCAGCCATGATGCAAGCCGGTCCCGTGCAAGAGAATAGAGCAAGCACCTCAAAAAAAGAGGACAGTAGATATTTTTTCCAAACAGTCCTGAAAACAATCTGACTGAGTCGTACAAAGAGGTGAACTTGTAAATAGAAAGGGAGAGGGACTCAAATGCCAACCAATAATGAGGGGAAGGTGTAGGGATCCCCATTTATACTTGACAAATCTTGTCTGAATTAATAGCAATCTAAAGACCAAGAGAGAAGTAGAACTTGGGAGATATGATCACAGTGCTCAGCAGAATCATTTTACAGCAATTTACAATTTGTTGGGAGCAGTTTGCTTTGTTTTTTTGGATAGCGTTATTTGTTGATCTATTATTGGTATAATAAAGGAGAGAGAGAGAGACTTCTGCTGGTAAAATGGTCATGCTGGTCTTATTGATTTAAAGAAACGCTCAGTATAGTCAAATACTCAGTATAGTCAGTATGCTGTCTGTATATACAATACTAAACTCAGTATACAGTATACAATATTGTACAGTATACAATACTAAACTCAGTATAATCAAATACATCTTGGACTTCTGTTGAAAGGAAAACTCATCTGGTTCAGTTCCAAACTGGGAGAAAGACGCTCTCAACAACATGGAGGCTAATTGGAAAGAAAGTTTAATCATGAACAGAGCTAAGAGCAGTTCTGGGTCACATGATTGAATGAGTGGATGGATCTTTAAGGCCCTGTCACACTGCCCAACGGATGCAAAATGTTAGTAAAAAGGACACAACGGACGAGAAAAATGTTCCATCCGTTGTTATCTGCTCTCAAAAGGGGCAAAAATTTGCATAACCAGAGCAGATAACACGGAAAGGAATGGACGCGGGGAGGACGCAGAGCGGATGGAAAGCGGATGCGGAACAGAAGCCTAGCGGATGGAAGCGGATGACACATCCGCAAGGCTTGCGGGGAACCTCAGCAAAGCGGACGCGGAACGGAAAGAGCGGATGCAGAGCAGACGCCGAGCGGATGAAGCGGATGCACAGCGGATGCACAGCGGATGAAGCAGATGCACAGCGGAAGCCTAGCGGATGCACAGCGGAAGCCTAACGGATGCCAAGCGTTAATTGCGCATGCAGGGGGGATGCATTGCGTAAGCCCCGCGGACATAAAGGGAAGCAGCTCGGAAGCAGGTCACCATTCGGAGGAAAGACCTGCATCCAGACACATCGAGTGCCTTGCCAGCCTGCCCTGCCTGCATGCCTTGCTGCCAGCCTTCCTGCCAGCCTTCCTGCCAGCCTCCCTGCCAGCCTTGCTGTCTGCCTGCCTGCCAGCCTTGCTGCCAGCCTGCCTTCCAGCCTCCCTGCCAGCCAGTCTGCTTGCCAGCCTTGGTGCCTGCCTGCCTGCCAGCCTTGGTGCCTGCCTGCCAGCCTGCCAGCCTTGGTGCCTGGCTGCCTGCCAGCCTGCCTGCCAGCCTGCCTGCCAGCCTTGGTGCCTGGCTGCCTGCCAGCCTCCCTGCCAGCCTCCCTGCCAGCCAGCAAACCCACAACCATGGGGAAGAAGAGAAAGCAGCAACATGCCGCCATCCCTGGCAAGAGGGACAGAGCAACCCCCCCTCCCCCTGTCCCTGCTTCTGCTGGGGCTTCTGCTGCTTCTGATTCTGGAGGAGCTGATGATGCTGCTTCTGGTGGTGGTGGTTCTGCTCGTGCTTACTCTGCTGAAGCTGGTCCTGCCGGTGGTGCTTCTGCTGGTGTGTACCCTGCTGAAGCTGCTCCTCGTCCTGATCGTACTCCTGGACTTGCTCGTCCTGCTCATGCTCCTGGTCTTGCTTGTCCTGTTCGTCCTGCTCGTGCTCCTGGTCCTGCTCGTGCTCCTGGTCCTGCTCGTGCTCCTGGTCTTGCTGGTGCTTACTCTGCTGCTGCTGATCCTGGTCCTGCTGCTGCTGCTGCTGCTGATGATGATGATGATGATGATCCTGCTGCTGCTGCTGATGATGATGATGATTATGATCCTGCTGGTGATGATGATGATGATTATGATGATCCTGCTGGTGCTGCTGCTGCTGGTGGTGTGGAGGAACAGCCCCTACTACCTGGGAGCCCCTCTGATGAGGGCCCATCTGGTCCTGCCAAAGGGAGGAAGAGGCGTATGCAGGGACGGGAGAGGAGGCAATACTCCATTGAGGAGGAACATGAGGATGAGGTGCTGGAGTGGCTGAGAGAGAATGACTATCTGTGGCGGAAGGGACACCGGCTCTACATGGACACCAAAAGGAAGCAGGCTGCTTGGAGAGAGAAGGCGGAGAGTATGGGCTACACTTCGGAGGTGCTCCTCGGCTGGTGGAAACATATGCACACCTGGTACGGGAAGCTGCACCTGAAGAAATCTGGCCAGGCCACGGTTAAGCTGACAGACAGAGAAACCTATGTCATGACCAGGTGCAGCTTCCTGGAGGGTGAGATCCACCACCGAGGAGCACCAGCAGCCCCTCTCAGAGCAGAGCCACACTGTCCTGCTGGAGATCAGGGACATCATCCGGACCAGCATAGATCTCCTCTCTCAGCTGGTCCACATCGACTCCTCATCCTCCAACCGCACGCCCTTCCTCACCTATGTCAACCAGACCCTCACGGACATGGCGGAAACCCAGTACCAGGTGGTGAAGGACCGGATCACCGAGCTGCTTCACAACCCTCCAGGCCCAGCTGAACCTGCTCCCACCCAGTCCAGGTCTGCTCCTCCACCCCAGGTGATGTCCCTCCCATTCCAAGGCTTTCCACAGGCCCTCACCTACCAGGGCTACGGCTACCAGGAGGTCCAGCAGCACAGGCAGCAGCCATTCCCAGTCCAGGCACAGAGTCATCGGACAACACCGTTGCCACCGGTTCCACTGATGCCACCGATGCCACCCACGACACTGATGCCACCCACGCCACCGATGCCACCAACGCCAGTCCTCATCCAGCTGCAGACCAGACAGCCCCACTACACTGCTCCTTCCTCCACCCCACAGCCAAGCCCGGTCTCACTACATCTGTCCTCAGTACTGGGGCTGACACCACATGGCATGGAGGAAGGAGCTCTCAACATCACGGGTCTGAGCCAGCTGTCCGAGAGCTTTCTCAACACACTGTCACCTGTTGTCCTCTCAGGGCCAGGCACCCCAATGACGCCTCAGACCAGCACTCCAGCAGCACCCACCTCCACACCACCTGGACCCTTCACCCCTGAGACTGGGCACACCTCGAAGTGAAAGAGAAGAGTGCCAGAGACTGGCTGGCTGGCTACCTGTGGACTTTATTTGGACACTTGACTTGGGTCATTTTTCTTTTATAGCTTGTTGTTGACAAAGTCTATCTTTGATTCACACACTTGCTTCGTTTCTTTTTTTTAATAAAGTCTTGGTGGAAACTTTTATAAATGGTTTAAGCCTTTGCATGCTTGTGGGATGGGTTAAGATAGCAGTGGGATGGGCAGGGATACCTTTGGGATGGGTAAGGATAGCAGTGGGATGGGCAGGGGTACCTGTGGGATGGGCAGGGATACCTTTGGGATGGGTAATAGCTCTGGGATAGATAAACCTCCAGTGCAAGCATAGTGGGACTGTATGGTCCACCCTCCCAGGTGCCACACCTAGGGCCCTTCATTATCAATAATAATGTAATAATCATCCACCCATGTCAACATAAACACAACTCTTTATTAAACGCCCTGTTCATTGTAGGGCCACCCAATATACATGGCCCAATCTCATCAGTGTGATGAGAGAGGCTGAAGGAAGCATCCATTAAGCATCTACCATCCTGTCTTGCCATTCCACCGCTCCAGCTGGGGAGTTGCACCAGTGTTTCAGGAGGCTGCGCTGCTTCTTCCCTTTACGTGAGGCTCTGTTAGGGCCTTGCACATCCTCATTGTGTATCAGGTTTTGCCCTTGCCTCCATTCCCCAGGCTCCATGTCCCCATTGCCTTGTTGGAAATCCACAAGCCTGTTCTGCAAGACTGGGTAGCGGGTGCGCATGAGATTGTGTAGGATGCAGCAAGCTTCCACGATCCTCCTCACGGTCTCTGGGCGATGCTGCATGGTGGTGAGAAGTACCTGGAACCTGGGCATGTGAAGCTGAGCCGTTGCCTGAAGCATCGATGTACATGAACTTGTAGTCAGCATCGACCATGGAGAAGAGGACGATGCTGAAGAAGCCCTTGTAGTTGAAATAAGTGGACCCCAACTTGGCTGGAGCTTTGCAGGCCACGTGCTTGCCATCGATGGCTCCAACGGTGTGGGGGAAGTTCCACTTCTGATACCACTGCTCTGCAACTTTCTTCAGTGGAGGGGCACTGGAGGAGCTCCTCCAGGTATTTTTTGATGATGGCCTGCACCACATCTATGACCACAATGCTGATGGTGTTGTGTGGCACCCTCCAGCCATACTGCATGCTCCTGTAGGTGGTCCCTGAGGCCAGGTGGCGCAGAGTGAGTGCCACCTTGAGCCCAGATTCCAGCCTGGGCCAGAAGTTGGTGTTTGCCTTGGTCAACCTGGGTGTCAGGCGCTGCACAACTTCGTCAAACATGGCTGGAGGCATCCTCATGAAGTTCTGGAATGCACGAGGGGTCTTCGTTCCTCAGCTTGTTGTACAGTCCATACTTTGCTCTTCTGGCAATCCATCTTCGGACCCAGATGCTTCTTGGCCGCCTCTTTTTCTTCCCGTAGTAGAGTTCACAGAGCCTGTAGATGGCTTCGCACTGTTGCAGAATGATGGTGGCTGCCAAAAGGAGTCAGATGAAGGCTGCAGAGGTCTGCACAGCTGGTCTGCTGGTCTGAAAGTGAGATCCAGATGAGTTGCTCTCCCTTTTTATAGGCAATATAAGTTTTCCCCTATGTTTCCCTTTGCATCCTCTAGGCATCCTGTAGACATCCTTAATATCCGAGATAGGTCCCCTCTGCGAACGTTTTTTCCATTTTAAATGCTTTCTTTGCGAGCTGCATCCGCTTTCATCCGTTCTGCATCCATTCCGCGTCCGTTCCGCTTCCTCCCTGTGTCCGTTTACTGCTGGAGCGGATCGAGTTGCGCGGATGCAGAGCGGATGCCTAGCGGATATAGCGGATGCGTAATGGATGCAGAACAGATGCCTAGCGGATGCCTAGCAGATGCAGAATGGACGAATTGGATACATTTTCCGCGCAAAAGTTTTGAGCAGCTCAAAACCCTCTGAGCGGATGAAACGTCAATAGACGGATGCTGGACGGATAAAGAGGAAGCAAAACGTATGCAGTGAGTACAAAACGGAAGCATTACGTTAACCAACGGATGGCAAGTGTTTTTCTCCGTTTTACATCCTCTTTCCATCCGTTGGTGCAGTGTGACGGGCTTTATAGGTTTCTGTGACTTTGAAGTTTGAACTATTCTTGGGGTGGTGCAATGAAGGGTGTCAGGAAATTCCTATTGTAGCTAATGGCTTTCATCCTGTGTTGGATCTTGAAAGGCTGTTTTCTAATCTTACCATTCTGCCTTTGTTAGCTGCAAACTTTGCTGCAATAGTTTTGAAATATCCTGTCTTGAATGGATTTCTGCCTGTATTTGTTTTACTTATGAATAGAGCTATCTAGATAGTTGGTTTCTCTTTCAATAAGCTTTCTTAGTGCTGGCATTTAAGTGCCCTTAAGTGCTGGCATCTGCTATGAATATTAAGAGAGACTGCGGACTGTTTTCTGCCTTTAAAGACATGTTTCTCCATTTCTCCTTTAGGGTTAGGGTTATATAATATTCTATTATATAATATAATAATATTATATACTATTAGGGAAATGTAATATTTTTAATATTTCCCAAAATATTTCATTTTTCTGGGGTGGAGTGGAGGGCTTTCCATACTTCAAAAAGCATATTTTGATAAGTTAGAATAAAGTTATTAGAATTACATGTTAGAAAAAGCTAATGGACAAGAAAGATGGAAATTTCTAAGAAGAGAATGAGCAAACATTTCCATTGTGTGTGTGGTGTGTGTATAGGGAAAGGAAGATGGCAGAAGAAATATGGCTAAACCATATTTCAATATGCTTAGAGAAAGTCTGGAAATCATGATAAACATATATAGGAAACTAGAAAGAGGAATAGAGTATGAAGAAAGAGGAACAGCATGAAGAAATAGTGGATATTTATAGCCTAAAATTGTAGAATTTATGTCAGAAAAACTAAGGATCAAAATGAAAGGTTTCATGAAGAATGCTAAGAACAACAAAAGTTTTTTTTCCCATATATATTCAAACTACAAACGAGAGAAAATAATTTATAGCATAGCTCCTCAATGCAGATGGTAACAGAATAATAAACAAAATTTCTCAACTTCTTTGACTAAGTCAGTTTTGAGAAAAGAATATGCTTTCCACTGGGCAACTGTGAGGAACAGATTGAAAGTTTCCACTTCAAGCTTGCTGGAAACAGAATAATTGACTTTGAATTCGTTCGGATCTTCAGGCTAGATGTACTGTAAATAAATCTGAAGGGATCATTAAAAATCAGCCTGAATTTATTTGGGACAAATCACATTTCACTTTGGGTAACTTCCTAAATATAGAGCGGGAATAGATAAGAGATTTCTTCAAAGCGATGACAAGATACTCTATATTAGCAAGCTAGATGACTATCAGCTGGATGACATGTCTGTTAGATAGATTCATTGCTGGCTTGAAAGAGTGTTTGGAGACGGCACGTCATCTGGAAAGAGGAGAGATGCGAGAGGGTTGAGTCCTGGGGTTTCACACATTTTAATTAATTGGTTGTGGAAAAGGATGGAAGATCCTGACCAAGCAATACTTTATCAAATTTGTAGATCACACAAAATGGGGACTGATAGCAAATAGAGTAGAAAACAATAAAAATTCTACATGATTTTGATACAATAAAGAAATGGGTTGAAGGAACAGATTGAAATTTAATGCAGGCAAAGTATATGCCTGGGATGGTGGATACCTGACTTGGTAATAATATATGTGAAAACAATTGTGGAAGAATTAGATACTTACAGATACTACTCAAATATATTTCCAAGCTACTTTTGTTCTTTGTGAAAGACAAATTGAAACCAGTACTACTTTTAGAAGGACAATGTTGAATTGAAGCTGTCTTACCAGAAGAGAGAGATATATGTTTAGCCTTTAGAAAAGATGATTGAAGAGAGAATAGCACTTTCAAATAACTGCAGAGGCAGCGGATAGAAGATTTACATCTATGCTCCATCATCCCAGAGTTCCAGGTACAAAAAGATGTTACAAGATTTTGGCAGATTGCTGTAAAAATGTCCTAACAAAGCAGTTCTCTAGATAAACAAATTGCTAAGGAAGGTGTACTTACCTTGAGCTGTCTGAAAAATAAGTCAGAGTTGTGTTTCTGTTTATCTTTAAAACTGCTGTTTGCAGATGCTGCTTTGTAAATTCAGTATATAATGCTCACAGTCAGTTTGTAACAACTTTTATCTCTTCAGTTTAAAAAAAATAAATTTGGGCTGGTCACATTAAATATTACAATTTTAATTGCTCATAGATTTATTCTTTGTTGACTGGCTTCAGTTTATTCATCTTAAGTTCCCAACCAATTGATTTAAGCTTATTGGACATTAGATTTTGCCGGTAAAAATTCAAATGACCACGAGATGAGAGTAAAGAATCAATTGTGTGTGTGTGTGTGTGTGTGTGTATACGTATATTTATGTATGTATATGTGTGTGTGTATGTATATATATATATA
>BLBF01000039.1:7586816-7605904 GCA_015471245.1 Laticauda colubrina | reverse complement strand
TGTATATGTATATGTATATGTATATGTATATGTATATATGTGTGTGCATGTGTGTGTATATACATATACATACATAGATGCATACATACATAAAGCCTATACAAGCCAAAGCAGATGTTTAGGAGTAAGCTCTACTGAAGTTTATGTAAGCAGACATTAGACAGAGTATAAATGTTAATATGAGTTGCATCTTTAATCTCTTAAGAATGATGACTTCTTTTGTAACATCTTGCCATAGGCTGAAGGAACTCCATCAATCCGCTCAGGAACTAACTGGTGTGTAGAAGTAGGAATATGTTCAAAGAACTTCAAAGTAAACATCAGTACTTCTTTTAGAATAGTTGTTGATCTTCCTTGTGTTTGTGGAAAAGGGAGGAGTTGGAAGGCAGAGCCATCAACTGTGATTGACTGTTGTGTATGTGTGATACGTGCCTGGTTGCACTGTGCTGCATGGCTGCTTCACCTGTCCTCAGTCTGTCCTGCACCCTCCTATCTCATAAGCATAACAAGTTGAGAATGGCCAATCATCTTCCCAGCCAAACAGACTGGTTTGCATGTGCTCTTGTTTGTGTACGTGCAGAAGCTGGGTTGCTGCACAGAGGGCGGGACTGCAGCCAGAGTGAGTGTTCATGAGCTGACGCTGCCAGTTCTTGGAATCAGATGCACTAGCATGTACCACGGAGCTGTGCTCAAGAAGCCTACCACCGTTTTTTGGTGACAAGTTACCAAAAGAGCAAAAATGCTTTTATGGGATGCTAACTCAGAGGTAAGGAATACACTCTGAAAGGGTGACTGTCTTGGAAATTGCATGTCTTTTTGTAATGCTTACCATTTCTTATTCCTTTGTTAATGAAAGAGTGGTGAATCTACACAAGGACTATGCTTCAAATGCTCCTCTGTTTTATAGCTTCATGGCCCGAGTCCTTTGTTGGAAGCAGGGATGGAAGTCAATCTCGCTGCTGCTGCCTTTGTTCAGTCACCAGCTCACCTGGCTGCTGGTGGAGGCCATGCCTTCTTCCTTCTTTGGCAACTGCAGACAGGAGCCAATCTGAACCAACAGGTACATTTTCAACTATTCAACAGGTACATTTTCAACTTTCCAACGGAGCCTGACTTTTCCATTTTATGTTGAAAGAAACAGCCACTATCTGAGACTATGAACAAGGAAAATGTAACATGAAGGTACACCTGAGTAGTTTAGAACATTCTGCTTTACATTGGCTAGGATTGTCATCAAGTATGCAGTAGTACTAAATGAAGTATCATGGTCCTGGGAACAGAAAAATGTTTCGTTAAGAGAAGATATGTTTGTCTTAAATTAGTAACTTTTTTCCAATACTACTTTTCAAAGGACAAAAATAAAACCTATTATTTTCAAGCCATGTTTGATCGGAAATTTTAGTAGGCCCAATCCAGAAGAGTGTGTTTTTTTAGCTCATCTTAATAGATAAAGCTTTTTTAGCTTTCAAATTATATCTACTAAGACGAGATTTTGGAATTGGCAATCATATTACACTTTAAATTAAACTTATTTAACTACCACCATCATACCTTTAAATATTAACACTAAACAATGATGAAGTGATTGGATTTACAAACAGTATTTTTTTTAAAAAATAGGATTGGCTTGGAGAAGCTCCCATTCATAAGGCAGCTAAAGTTGGAAGTTTGGAGTGTCTCACTTTACTCGTTGCCAGTCAGGCCAACATCGAGTAAGTACAGCCCATACTGATTTCATGAAACAATTTCACTATTTTTGCATTAAATTATATTTTCAATTGAATGTAACTTTTTCTCCTAATACGATTTTCTGAAGGGTTGCTTGTGACAAGTTATTCAAAATGTGAAAAAGCTTGCCTAGTTTGTTCAACTTTGAATTTTAGACTATTTTACACAAATATCTTGCTAATTGGGTGCAAGAAGTTTCAGATTATTTCTTTTTGGTAGATGATAGGTGTTTAGGCTCCAATTCAGTACAATAAATTTATATTTCAATCCATAGAAATTGAAAGAGTGTAACATTATATATAACTTGTGTTACTGATTTCAACAGAACAAGCATGATCACCAATTACTTGCCGAGATTAATTCTATTTCTGTGTAACCCAGATACTAGCCTGGTTGCAATTTGTTTCATATGGAACTTATTTCCACAACCACAGTTGAACCCAAAATGTAGGCTGCTGAGAAATTTGTTGAGTTTTGCCCCATTTTGTGACTTTTCTTGCCACATTTGTTAAGTGAATCGGAGTGATTCACTTTACTTATTCAGTTAAGTTAGGAACATGGTTGTTAAGTGAATCTGGCTTCCCCAATGATTTGGGTTGTCAGAAGATCGCAAAATGGGATCACATGATCCTGGGACACTATAATCATCAGAAAGATGAACTAGTTGTCAAACATCTGATTGTAAATCATGAGGTCATAAGTATGAAAAACAATCACAAATTGCTTTTTTCAATGCTATTGCTATTTTGAATGGTCACTAAATGAACTATTTTATGTTGAGAACTACCTGTACATGGTCCTTTTTTTTTTGAAAAAAAATCTCTGGATTACAAAAAGGCTTGTCAGTAGATTTCATACATTTGGGCTGTAGTGTTTCAACTCAATATTCAATTTTTTTAAAAAAAATTCTGGTCTAGTATGAAAAATGGAAGATTTCCAGTCAAATGAATTGATTTTCTTTTAAATGTGTGTTTCAGCTTGCGTAATAATAATAGCCAAACAGCAGAAGACCTTGCCCTGGCTTTGGGATTTTTGGAGTGTGCCCAGTTCCTTATGAAAGTGAAACAGATTCAGAACCTGAAAGCAGGAGCACAGTATAACTCTTCTTTGCATGACAGTGACGAATCCATCCATAGCGATGATTCCAAAAGGCAGAAAGGAGTGTGGGAAAGGAATAGACTCATCAACAGAAAGAGAAGGAGATCAAATGGTAAGGCAGTTTCTTCAAAATTTTAATCCAATTCAAGATTGGTCAAACTGATTATATATGTAGTACGTTACACAGGGACAGAACTAGTTAGAATCCTCTAGAAAATGTTGATCAAGATACTCCAAATCAAGAGCCCCAAATTTTTGTCACTAAGAGATACATTTGTTAAGTAAATTTTGCCCCATTGTGCAATCTTTCTTGGCATAGTTATTAAGTGAATCACTGCAGTTGTTAGTGACATGGTTAATCTGGCTTCACCATTGACTGCTTGTCAGAAGGTTGCAAAAGGTAATCATACGACCCTGGCATACTGCAACCATCATAAATATGAGTCAGTTGCCAAGCGTCTTAATTTTGATCATGTAACTGTGGGGATGCTAAAACAATCATGTAAAAAATGCTCATAAATCACTTTTTCCAGTGCCCTTTAGCTTTGAACAAACTGCTGTAAGTCAAGGACTAACTGTAATTGTAGTCTTATGGATTTATTATAACTTTCTACACCTGTTTTCTCTTTAAAGTTTTCTGTTGATAATTGCCATGCTCAATGTGGTATACAGCGCTCTAGGAATTTTAGAATGCCGTTTTGTACATGTTGACTTAAAGATAAATTCTAAGCTCAGTAAAGTAATTCTAGGCATGAATACAGTATTAGTGATAGCTTTATTGTTAGTACATTGTACATTGCCTAAGTGAGTACTTGTTGGAAAAGTAAGTAAAATATTGTGGTAGATTGAAGGGAGTTGGATTATCTTGGGAGGAAGAACAAAGATCTACATAAGCTAAGACAGACCAGAGTTGACAGACTTGAGCTGTTACCTGCTCAGGATTAATTTCTAAGGCTGCAATCCACTATATTGAAATTAGATGTTGTACAATGTGCTTAATTCAATTAAGCACGTGCTTAATTCAAAACTGAATTCTACAGCTGAAAAGCAAGTCTTTCCATTTATACAGATTTGAACTCATGTGAAAATGAGTAAGTGAGAAATACGGATATTCAAAGCTCTGCAAACAAAAACATGAATCGACAACTTCAATGCAAAGTACTTTGAACAGTGCCTTCTACGAAGGAAAGTGTGTTCTTCTTGAAGAAGATTTCTTTTAATTTTTGTGTGCACAATAATAACATACAGTAATATTTTTTACCATTTATTCATGTATTGTTGTAACTATGTATCATTTATGTGTTTGCAACTGTGTATCAATGCAACTATGTATCCTTCAGACATTGCAACATTGTATCATTCACGTGTAATCATTAAGCTTCTGTCTTCTCAGTGACCTTTTACAGGGCACGTACAGAGACAAGGAGTCAAACATTTGCAGAAATGGTTTATTCACTTGGGATTACATTGTCTGGCATGCAGCTTTGTGAAGAAGTAATATCCTGATCAAATATAAATCTTGCCATCCTGTCTGTCCTGATATCTTGCTTTTGTTTGAGCCATTGTTAAATCTGTATATTCCGTCTGACCTAGGCTTAACCTAGGTTCTGAATAAACAATCACCCCCTTTTGAATGAGCATAATAAAAGAGCGTGTACCCGGACATTCGGGGCGCACTCATCGCGAGGAACTTCGTCTCCTGTCGTTTCTCTCTCCTTCGCTCCCTATCATGAGATGCCCATCTGATGCGGGATAGCAGATACCGCATGTATCATTAATTTTGTGACTGGTATATTGATGTTCTTTACTCATGTGAACACACGAATAAGCAAAGCAGTAGATAGTCTCCTGGCAATCAACACATTGTTCAGGTTAAACAAATATGTATTATGTTGATAAAATTGTGTTCTGTCGTTGTGCTTCTGTCAGCAAATTTTGTTCAGAACCTTTTTGTAATAACTTGCACTGTAACTATATCTTCTTACTTCTGTTGCTGCAAATCTGAGATTGCAAATCTATTCAACATTACACTGGGAACACGCCACTTTCAAAGGAAAGGTGTAGAAATTAGTTGTTAATATTTGATGACAAAAGCAGCAAGCTATTCAAAATTAACAGGATAAAATCAGATTTTATTTGAAAAATAATCTTGTACATAATTTGTGCTCTGAAATACTAGAACAGTAATTTTATTTCAATGGGATTATGAGAAGCATGATATAAATACAAATAAACCATATATACAGAAAGCAGCTAGTTTATCACAACTGTATCTTTCAATGCAAATATTCAAATACATTTTGGTCGCTGAGGTAGACACAAATTATAGTAAGCATCTTTGTTCCAGAAATCTGGACCCTTCCAGCCGCACCAGCCCTATAAAAAAGGGAAGAGAAAATGAAATTCAATGTTTTAATCCATTCCTGATGTGTTAGTAAAAGAATTGGTTTTATGTATTTGTACAAGCACAAAAGCTAAATTGAAGGCTATAAATAATTACAGTTATTCAGCAGCAGATTTATGCATTTTGAGATAACAGGATTGTATTTGATTTATGTCTCTGTTCATTGGATGAGTGTTTACAATGGAAATATGGTCAATAAACTTCCAATTATATATAAAATAAAGCTAAAAAACAGAAAACGTATTGGCCAGAGACGAACTCTTTTACAAATTGAATTTGAGTAACAAATTGCCAGAAAATTACACTGAATTGATGGATGTGCCATTGAATTAATCAAGAGTAGACCTCAAATAAAGGGGATATTAACTATTTACAGTTTAGTAAAATAGAATAACAGAAATTTGATATATTAATTAGCATTAATATAGCAGAATATAATAAAAAGAGTTTTTGCTTCCATTTCAGTTGCCCACTATTAGTTTGCATCAAGTCAACAATGTGCTGAATCCAATACTTCATTGAAAGAAGTTATATGTTTAAAAGAAGGTTAAGAATAGAGCTGTACACAAACTTCCAGTTTGCAGGGCTTTGGTGCCAGGCAGGAATCCGCGATCGTATGCAGTTTCTGCCTGGGCTTGCCGCCGGAGCGCCCCAAGCCAGCTGACTTCGGGGCTAAGCCACCCCGTAGAGGTTGGTGAAGACAGGAGAGACTCCAGCAGGGTTGAGGAAAGCCGTATCTTTCCTCCCCAGCTGGCTAAACTCCCTTTCCCGAAGGCACTAGAGTGGCAGTCAGAAATGGCCGCCTCAAAGAAGCCCTCATCCAGAAAAGAATGTACAGGAGGAAGAAAGTGCTGAAGTGAAAGTTTTGGCTGACCGGGATAAGAAGCAACAATTAAGGTATCCTGGAACTCAAATTTAAAAAAAAAATACATCGCTCTCAAAGAAGATTTGGAAGCAGCGAATGAAAGTGAAAAGGGAAAGTTTGTTTTTTTTTCACTCTCCTTCCTTACGTTGACAGCGAACAAAGATGAATGAGAAATCGGAAAAATCTGCTTTGGCATCAACAGGTATTTAAGCTGGAAAATATAATGCCAAGGGGATAATAAAGATTTCTGAATATAAAAGGAAAAAAAAAAGAGAAAGGAATTATTTTTTTTACTGTAAGTGGGAAGGGAGAGAAAGAGAATAAGAACAGGATTTGAAAGGAGGAGATAGCCTGGAATCTAAAGAATCTAAAATTAAATTTTAACAGGACTTCTAAAAGATACATTTTAACTGGAACTTTGTAACTAAATACTAACCCCTGGAAGAGAAAGTGAAAAAAAGGAAGAAGGTGTCAAAAGAACAGCTTGTGTGTATTTGGATTGCTTGGTGACTTTGGGACTTTTAGAATTATATTTGAAGGATTAAAAACACTTGGGTGGTTGTTTTAAAGGGAAAAAAAACTACAATGGCATCATTTGTGGACGAACTGAAAATAGAATTTAAAAAACTTAAAAGAAGAGGAACAAGAAGGGAAGGGCTCTCTTGGTTCCGTTTTTCAATTCTTAGAAATAGCGATCTCTACCTACGAGAAACTACAAAAAAAAACAATGCAACAAGAAGATTGGGACAAAGAAGAAGCCATTTTAAATGAACAAGTAACTTCACTTGGGGAAGAAAGGAGAAAGAGGAGAAAGAGAATGGAGAATTTGAGACCTAAAAAAACAACCAAAAAAGGGAAAAATAAGGTGAAAAGTGGATATAATGTGAGAAAGCAACAGAAAAAGGGAATACAGAAAAGGAAAATCAAGGCAGAGATACGGGGGTAAAAAGGGGGGTAAAAAGGAGAGAAGAAGCAAAGGAGGAGGGAAGGGAAGAGAAGGGTGTGAAGCAAGATGTAAAGAAACACGATTTATTTAGAGATAATGGGTAAAAATTTAATTGAAAAAGTGATTCTGCAAAGGTACATATGATTGTATTGTTATATTTGTATTTAGAAATAATGTTCAAAAATTGGAAACAACGTATGATTTAGTGAAACATTTCTGAATAAAATAAATGGAATCAATTAAATGAGAGAATTAATTTAGAAAGGAATGGGAACATTTTAATGACATAATGTTTTAAAATGCAAGTGAAGTGAGGGGGAAGTAATCATGGAAAGCTTATAAGCGTTCCCATAGAAGCATGATACCTACTTGAAAAGTAATGTGTTAAATGTTTAAAATTTAAATGAATATTAACATTAATGATAGAATTGAATTGGTATGGATCGTTGTTTTAATTATATTATATATTTATATTTTTCTTTTCTTTTTCTTTTTAAAATGTAGCGTGTAGCTTTAATGTACTACGTAGAATCCGAATGGAAGTTATGTTCTATATTAAGTGTTATAATTTTAGGGGAAAGATATAAAGGTGTCATACTTCAATCAGTGACCACACAAGGAATTTTGTTTAATGAGAAAAGAGAAGACAGCTGAAATAGGACAGACAAAGAATATAAATATAATGATCTGATTTGAGATGAAACAAATAAAAATAAAATTAAGAAAGTTAAAAGAGGTGAGAAGCTATATAGAAAATGTAGAATGGTAATAAGATATGGAATGGTATATAAAAATGAGCATGAACATGAATTGGTGTCTGTACAAAGAGATGTAACCTGGGATCAGGCTGCTTTCAGAAAAGAGAAAAGAGAAAACATGTTTTTATGTTCTGTGTTGTGTTTGTTTATGTTTGTTTCTAAAAATCAATAATTTTTTTTCAAAAAAAAAAAGAATAGAGCTGTACACAAAGCTTAATCAAAGCCAGAAACAATATGTTTATTTTCTTTGAACCATACACTCACACACTATAAGCAATTCACTATTTCGCACACTTTTAATGACAATTACAAAACAAAGGAAAACTCCAAATGTGGAACCGTTCACCCAGATCTTAGCATGTGAGGGTCATCCTACCTGGAATTTATAAAAATAGTGTTTCAACACTGTTCCCACCATCTGAGAGAAAAATTTACAAATAACAGTATATATTCTGTTTGGGCTAAAAGGAAAAACACATTGTTCATTCTGATTCTCTGTAATAAACATGGAAATATGTGTATTTTAAAATTAGCTTAAGTTCAGGTTTATTAAATTAAGCTATTTCCTATTTAAGGTACTTCCAGTTCTACTGAAACTGTTTGAGCAGTATTAAAGAGGATTTTGTGAATCTGACTGCATTGGTTTATGGGTTAAACAAAATGTATGTTATCACAGTAACACACAGTTATATATTTCTTTGACAAGACCTCTCCTATGTCGAAATTAAAATTGTGAATTTTATACAAAATACCAGTACATTTAAGAACAATGAATATGAATACAATGCTTTTAAAAAATTCCAAATATCTGTTATGTAAGTCAGTTGTGAAGAGTCTCACCTTTTCTAATATAACATGCAGATCCTCAGCACCAGTGTAATGTGGATCCAGAATCAAAAATTTAATGTGCCCAGTGATCTCATTCCATGCCACCCCTAATATAGTGTGTGCCAAGACTCCACCACCTAGGAAAGCCAGAGAAAAGATAAAGCTGAAGATATAGCTGAAGCAGTGTGTTCCATGGCAATTCATTACTATTGGGCCACCAATATATACAACTTATTTTCAGTGTCCTTTGCTGCAAAACAAACATGTCAATTCTCAATGAGGGACTGCTTTGTGCAGTGATGTCCTCCCTTTTAGCAAGTGAGAATGTCCATGAGGGCTTAATTTGGCATTAGATGTTGGCATGCACTTGGTGTGTCGCACAATGTAAACAGCCTTTGGGACTGGATGTCAACCCTGCTTCTCAACCATATAAGAGGACCTATCCTTGATAAAACAATTGTGATAAAGAGAATATGCTTAACAGTACTATATTCCTTGTCAACTCTTTCATTTGTCAAAACAAATAGCAAAGAACACAATATGCAGATAACTTTGAAAGCTCTAACTTCCTTGAAGGCCACTGTAACTTCAAATATTTGGTGGACAAGTAAATGTTATCCCACACCCTAAATTGTGATTGCTGAGAACAATGTTTGTCAACCTGTGTTTTATAGATTTTTGTGGCTTCTGCTAAAGCTCGCTTAATGTTTTCCCATGAATTTTTCAAAGAAGCCATCCATTCATTTACTGACATGGATTGAAGGAGTTCTCTAGCTAACTCTAGCATAGGGACAAATTCCATCCCAGTGTTAATTTGAAATGGAGTTAATCCCGTGCTACTGTGTACTGCATTATTGTAAGCTACCTCAGCAAACAGTAACAACTCAGCCCAATCTGACTGTTGGTAATTTATATAACATTTCAAATATTGCCCAATCATTGCATTCATAAGTTACACTGCCCAATTAGTGCTCAGATGAAAAGACGAACTTAACCCCCGGGACAACCCAATAGCCTTAATAAAGTCCTTCCAGAACTTCACAATGAATTGGATTCCCCTACCTGAAATGATTCTGTGAGGGACCCTATGTAACCTATAGATGTGTTTAACAAACAGTCTGCGTAATTTCTTTGCTGAGACCATTGCACACAATAAAATGGGATTGTTTGCAGAATAAATCAACCATGGTTCAAATGACCGTGTTCCCTCCAGTCTCTGAGAGTTCTACTCTGAAATCCATACCTATCTCCTCCCAAGGTCGGGACGGTTCTGCCACCGGCTGTAGAAGTCCTGGGGGCTTCCCAGGTCTTGTCTTCATTGTAACACAAGTAGCACAGCTACATAGTCCTCTATATCCTTTTTCATCATTGGCCATCAGAATTGTCTCCTGGCTAAGTGCAATGTCTTTAACCAGCCAAAAGTCCCCCTTGCTTTGAATCATGGCTCCTCCACAGAATTTGGATTCGCAGTGTGTTGGGAATGTATAGTTTTAACCCTTTCCAAGCTACATGATCTCTCTGTTGTCTTGGTACCAAAGGTCTGTTGAGAACAGGTTCGTCAGGTGCTGGAAAACTCCTTGCGGCCAAGCTATATGTGAAGCTGTCAAAATGTGAGTTCCATAAAACCTGCCTAGACTATCTGGGCTATCGAATGTCGAGTGAGGGCATGGAGATGGATCCAGCTAAAGTCAAAGCTGACCTGGTCTGTCAACCCCCATGGACACAGAACAACCTTTTGTGGTCCAAACTGATGCAAGCGACATGGCTGTGGCTGCAATCTTACTAGAAAAATATGTCAATGGAACTCTGCAGCCATGCGCTCACACTTCCCATGTATCTGCCCAGTTGTGCTTGGAAAATACTACATATAACCGTTCAGTGACCATTCAGTTACAATGGTGCTGAAAAAAATTGGCTTACAATCATTTTTCACATTTGTGACTATTGAAGCATCACCACAGTCACGTGATTTACAGTTCAGATGCTTGATAACTGACTCATCTTTTTGATGGTTGTAGTGTCTCAGTGTCATGTTATCCCCTTTTGCAATGTTCTGACAAGTAGTTTACAAAGTTT
Organism: Laticauda colubrina; assembly: GCA_015471245.1. NCBI lineage: Eukaryota > Metazoa > Chordata > Lepidosauria > Squamata > Elapidae > Laticauda > Laticauda colubrina. The sequence goes on along the minus strand of BLBF01000039.1, from coordinate 7,595,201 downwards.
ACTAATTGTAATTCAAGTATATATATTAAAGAATACTGGATAAACAAAAGATCAGTTCTTTTGCATCTTATTTTTCTGCTTCTTGAACATTTAACTTACTGTATTGACTCTGTAAACCTCAAATTGAATGTTCAACTTATAGATTCAATTCTGTAGAACATTCAACCTTAAACTCAATTAACACGAAGTTGCAAATTCTCATGTTAATTGGGAAACAAATATGCATTTAGTTAAAAAAAAACAAGGAAGAATGGTGCACATATTTATAGTATATCAAATGAGCAGATATTCCATTGTCTGCAACATTTAAAAATGAAATTGGAGGATTACTAGGTCATCTGTAGGAGTGGAGAGTCTATAACTTTTCATACATTTCTTAACTCCAGAATCATGGTTTTTTTAAAAGTGAGTGAACATTATAACACACATTCTAAAATAATATTGCTCAGAGGAATCAAGGAACCAATCAGGATCTTCAATCCACCACTTTATTCATAAACGTCCAGTAAAATATTTTAAATTAAAGAAAAATTACCGATCATCACTGGTGTTCCTTCAGTCTTGAAATGATTAGCAAGTTCTCTTCCTTGAGAAGCCAGTTCAGATCCCTGGCTATAAAAAAAAAAAAAAATAGCACTAATGCTATCATGAATGAGAATTTGAGAAAGAAAAATAATGAAATATTGCAATCCCCATTCTGAAGTTCATAAATTAGAGCCAAATCAAGTTCTCTCCATGAAACTTTTACCACATAGCTGCTGCAAAATAGTCAAGAATCTATGATGTTTCACCCAATACCTAATATATGATGCACAATTAATTAATTAGGCCTTAATCTATTTATTTTCTATATAGATCTTCCATCCAGCATTCTTTCCTTCCTTCATTTATCCTACCTAAGTGGTATACATCAGTGGTCCCCAACCTTTTTTGTACCAGAGACCAGTTTCACGCAGAAACACTTTTTCAAGGACCGGCAAAATCAATTCTTCCCCAATAGTAAAGGGCTTCTTAGCTTTAGCTAATATAAAATATATTTTTAATCATGATTATTCATTCTTTGCGGCCCGATATAAAATGATCCACAGACCAGTACCGGTCCGGGGCCCGGTGGTTGGGGACCCCTGGTATACATTGCACACCTTCCTGTCATTTTTTCCCCACAAAAACAAAGTAGGTTGGGCTAAATGGGAATGACTGACCTAAAGTCACCCAGTGAAATTCTCTAGCTGAGAAGGGAACTGAACCAAGTCTTCCTGGTGCCAATCCAACGCTGCATGCTACATCACACTGGCTCTTATCTGGGCAGTGTTGACATGGATCCATCAATATTAAAGTTGTGAACTGGCCAAATGGAAAAGGGTTGGGTGTGAAAAGAGCCTACATCATATTCTTTTGCTTATAATGAGACAGATGAAGTGGTACTCATCACAGCATTAATTCTGAACATTGATTACAGGTAGTCTTCGACTTACAACAGTTCATTTAGTGACCATTTGAAGTTTCAACAGCACTGAAAAAAGTTACTTACAACTGTTTTTCATACTTATAACTATTGCAGCATCGGTCATGTGATCAATATCCAGGCTCTTAGCAACCAATTCAGGGTCACGAGATCGCTATTTGTAACTTTCCCAGACAATTTTTGACAAATAAAATTAATGGAGGAAGCCAGATTCACTTAACATGGCATGATTCAGTTAACAACTGCAATGATTTGTTTAACAACTCTAGCTTTAACAGGTTGTAAAATGGGACAAAACTCACTTAACATCCACCTTATTTATTTATTTATTATTTAATTTATATTGCCGCCTATTTGCCCATGGCCACTCAAGGCGACTTACACAATGTAAAACCATATTTAAAACAAAAAAACAATAAAAACTGACAAAAATAATCAAATAAATTAGTCAAGTACAATAGAACAAAATTTGGGAAAACAAAAAACAAAACAAAGCAAAAAACAAAAAAACAAAAACTAACTCCTACCCCCCGCCCCGATCATAGCAGATCACATGAGCCATTTGATAGGCTCCATCCCTCTCTGGGTTCCCCAGGCCTGCTGACAAAACCAGGTCTTCAGTGCCTTTTGGAAGAGTATTAGTGAGGGGACCATTCTAATTTCTGGGGGAATGATGTTCCAGTGAGATGGACCCACCATGGAAAAGGCCCTTCTTCTGGGTCCCACCAAGTGTCCCTCCCTCAGGGGTGGGACACCCAACATTCCCTGCCTCTTCGCTCAAATGGGTCGGGTGGATGTGACTGCAAGAAATGTTTCCTTAGATAACCTAAGCCTTGCTTAGCAATGGAAATTTTGGGCTGAAAGCTGTACTGGATATGAAAGTAAGCTAACACAAAATTGTTGGTGATTACTAAGTAATCTTACCTGACAAACAATATCTTTGAAGTTAACCCTAATAGCTGACTCAGCACAAGTTGCACTTCAATAGAACCAATCCATTGGCACGATCCAACAAAGTTGGGTGGCTTGTCTCCAACACTGACAAGTGCCTTCAGTTATGTCAGAAGAGAAAGATGGAATAACAGTCAGTTGCACAGAATTCAGTAGAGGCCAGTGGCTAAGAAAGGGATTTTATTTTAAAAATTACATTAGCCTCAATGCTTTATACAAAATGATTGCATAATATGTACCTTTGGCTACTTTAATAAGTATTAGCAATTCATTTGCAAGATCAAAAAAATGTCTCCTGCTTGAATTGCTCCTCCTAGAGTTTACTTATAGCTACTGCGGGAACACTATTAAAATGTAAAATGTAGAAAACCAGCACCAGATATTCCAGTCAGATAACCTCAAACTGAAACCTAAATTGACCAAATGAGGAAAAGAATTACAGCTTGGCAAGAACCAGGCTTAAGCAAAGATTTGGAAATTGTATGAATTACTGCAGTGATGGGGCACATTTAGAATCTAGAATCTGGAACAAATAGTTGCCTATAAGACAAGACACCTTCAGAAAATGGAGTGCTACATGTGGATACAAAAATGTACAGGAGCATCTGTGCTGGGGAGAAAGAAAAAAAATCACAATCTTGCAATGCAAATTGCACTGCTTACATAGTTGGGTGCAACACTGCAATGCAAATATAAAATAGAAGTGATTAGTTATGGGAGTTGAGAATACTCACCATGACAATATTTAAATGTAATTAATTATATGTAAATATAAATGAAATCAAATTTGATGTTTGTCTTGACCCCAACACCATCACTTGTCTATATTGTATGGCACCTGGTTTGCTCCCAAAGCCAAAGATGCTGCCCATCGCCAAAGATGGCCCTCAGTCTGGCAAAGGTCAGACACCACTGATTTAGAACTAGTGTAGGCGGAAGTGCTTAAATAAAATATTCCTTCAGGAGCAGCTGTTTTCTCTAGAGAATCCAGATTTAAAAAAACATCTATACCTGTTGTATCTCCTTGTGTGTAGGGATTCCTCTGTCTGTGTACCCCTGATGCTTAAACCAGGAACATATAGTCTGTAGAGATCGATAAGCACAGCCCCATCCATTATCATCAATACAATCTTGCATGTAATGATGATAACTATATGTGCCATACACTAAATACACCTGTGTCCAAAAAGAGAGCACAATTTGTACATGTCAGAATGCTAACATTTGCTTAAGAATTAACATGCTGCCTCTGCGATATATATAATGAAAGTGAAGATGATTTGTAATTACTGACTACATATTTGAAAGACTATTCAAGCTAATGAATCATAAAGTTAAGTTAGGGAGGAAGTCTGCAAGTGGGCATTACTGATGATTAAGTCCCTGGAACGAGTTTGTCTTTCCTTCTTATGCTTCCAGATGGAGTAACTGCTATCAGAAGATATCATGGCAATTATGTTGTCAAATTAAAGTTCTGGAGCAAGGATTTTCCTTAAAAAGCAAGCTTTACAAAAAGACATTGTTCTCAATTAACTTTGCAAGATTTCCCAACAAGATCTCATCAACCCCTCTAGAACAAACATGAATCAAAAGTGCAATGGTAATGATGGTTTTTAATTTCTGTTATTGTTGACAGAGAGGCAGAGGGAGAAAAATTTGGCATTTGTATCTGCAGCTTCTGTTCTCAATTTCTACTTCTGTTAGTCTTAGGGCTTTTCTGCACTGTAACCTTTAGCTGCTTGAGTTCCATGCATAAAGCCGCTGAAAAGGAAGCTAGCTTACAAAATCCTTTGTCGCCTTCCACCATCCTTCCCATTTCTTCATTCTGACCACTCTGATGGCCCGGGTTTCTCTTTAGACTGTGGTCACCCTGGCTATGACCCTGGATCCTCCTGCTTCTTTTCCTCTCCCAACTATTTCAGGGAAAGCAGATGCCAAATCTCCTTCCTTCTCTTATCTCAACCCTTTTTAAAAGGATCTTTTAGAAGGGGTGAGGTGGTGGAAACTGTATTTCATGGCTAATAAGGAAACTTGGCAGAATTTTTCTCAATTTCACCCAGTTTTCTTAAAAAATAAGAAACTGTATTTCACAATTCCCTATACTAAGAAATCCACCCCCCACCCCTCCAAAGAGCAGCCTTTCACAGTAGGCAGCCCAGTACAAAAGCTGTCAAAAGTGGGGATTGGTTGGTGTGCATATTCGCCAGAGCAGCAGCCACCAAATGGAACAGAAATATATATTTTTGTATGTAATAAAAGGCAGTAAGTAGATTGGACTGTCCTGGAGTGGGAAAATGCTACTTCTGATGGATGGGGTCCCCATCCCAGCAGCCAGGAGCATCATCCGTTTCTTCCCTTCTCCACAGGTTGCTGGGCTGCCCTCAATGCTGGGACAAGTATGAACAGCAGCCATTAGATTTGATATTAGAACAAGCAAATGGAGAAAGGAAACTCACCATACCAGACTCTATTCCAGGTGGATTGAGATGTAGATGTGGGTTTCTGAGATAACCATCTTTAAAAGATTCATCAGGAAAGTGATAGGCATTAGCTCTTCGGAAATAAGGCCTATCAAGTGGTAGATTAAATTGCCCGTGTAATTCCTAAATCAAGGCAACCATGAACAAGGATGAGTAAGTAAATCAACAAAAGATCCAGACTTTTTTTTCTGTCTTATGGACATACTTTAAAATTAGCATTGTTTTTATTATAGCTTAGTGAATTTAAAAAACAGCATGTTATAATATTAACCATCTTTCCCATAGTGAGTTTATGGAGAGATAACTTTGATACATTTGATTCAATAGGAGGCCAGAAAGCTGTTTGCCTGTATGAGTATAATCAAAACAATTTAGAAAATATAGCATACTAACCAAATAAAAGAGAATTGAAACCAATTAAAAAACCCATTTCAGAATGAGAAACCCATCACAAGTTTTAGGTGTGAAGGAAAGGAGCGTCTTTAATCTATGAAGGAGAGGGGTAGTTCCAAATGGTGATTGATAGATAATAAATAATCTAGGCGTATACATTTTTTCACCCACTTAACCTAAATACTGTAGTCCTGCTGAATAGGCCAAGGGCTATACTTGTCAACATTTTGTTTTTCAGATGGTTCTGGGGTATTCATAAACAAGAAGTGCACTTAGATTTTTTTTTTCCCTAATGTCATTCCCGCTACATTTGAAGACCTGCAGCCACCACCTGAAGGTAACTCTGAGTCAGTCTGCCTTTCGCTGAAGTATCTAAGCTGTTTTTAAAGCCAATTCAATTAGTGGCTGTTAACAAATCTATAATAGAGAATTCTACAGAATAATTATGCACTGTGGAAAGAATACACCATAATCTGCCAGGTGGGTCCAATGCTCAGGACCGTGTTGGTTGAAAAGATGCAGAAGAGGCCTTCATCCTGCAGTGGACAGACAACAGCTAAAAGGATGATGATGATGAATTGTGCACTGTCTGAATAAGTGCTTTCCTTGTAAATTTCCTTCACTGAAATACATGCAACTTCCTGCCCTATTCTTTTATTTTTCAGTTTCTTTTACCTACAAAAAGTAAAATATCATACACAGAACTCATGCATTAGAATCAAATCAACTCTTGAAATTCATACCCAGAAGAGGGGTAGAAGGGAATGATATATTAATAACCTTATATGATTTAATGATCTATAAAAGTTTAATAACTCTAAATATTTTGCTTAGCATCAGATACCTTTCGGTAAGTCTCCAGCTGATCATCAGAAATACCTGTAGGAAACGAAACTGTTACTAGATGCTTTTTTCCTGGTAACATGAAATGAAATTGTTCGGGCACCACAACTGATGTTCCTCTCATATGTTGCAAAATGCATCTTTCCATATCTGCTAGCTGTGTGTGAATTGCATTCACTAGGAGGCTTCTTACACTGTAAAACAACAAGAAAGAGTAATTTCCCTCCCACATTGTCTTCATTAGATTTTCTACACTGAGCAATATCTATAGATATTATATAACATACACTAGTAAAAATGTTTATCAGTGTACTGCCTGATTTACATTCTTGGTCTCCAATTACATTTCAGAGATTTATATCTGCCTTTTCATTCATTTGTAAGATGCTGCTCTATGGTAATACATTCATATCGCAAACCTATAGAACCAATGACAAGTTTTTAAAGAATCTGACTCTTACACTGGATTCAGTTCCTAATCCATTTTAGAAAAAGATGCAGCCTTTTTTCAGGAAGCATTTCAGGATTCTGCAGATGAAATCAAATTTGGAAAAGACAGATATGGGGGTATAAAGCAAAGTATTTTACATTGTACTTCTAAATATTATTCAAACTGTAGTTGTAACAGTAATATTAAGACATGACACTGAGAGGTAGGCTGCTATAAAGGACTGTTAACAAATTTATCCCATTTTGAAGGCATTGCCAAGAATTTGTAGTACATACAAAGTTTGACATAGCTTTGGACCTGAATGTTTGATACAGCCATTGTTAGGTTATCTGTATGGAACTTGCTCTATGACTCTCCAAAGTGTGGGAGTTTTTACTCTAAGTCCTTCAACTGTGAATTCCCTTAATATTTGATTACAGTTGGCCGAAATATTTTTAGTCTGAGGCATCAACCAGTTTTTTAGAATAGTGGGGCTGTGTATTTCTGATTCAGCTGTGCCTTATCATTATTTTTAATTCATCACAACCTGTTTTTGAATTATTTAATAAGAAGGTTTTTAACAAATAAATGCTACCAAATAGCCTAAATTGATGAAAACTGGAAAGGAGAATAAACCTAGATTAATGTTACATGCCTGAAAATTCTACCCTTTTGGAGATTTGGATGCACATAAAACTGCAACAGAAACAAACTAAAGGAATCTTCAAAATATAAAAACTTACTTAAAAATATAACCTACTTACTTGCGCCATGTTTCTTCAGGAGAAATAGAGACCACTACGTCAACCGGTAATGTCATGCTAATGTAGTGATGCTCTTTGCTTTCTTTTTCAATTACTGGAGCCAAAGGCTCCAATGAGGTTGTAATTTCCAACATGAGATCAATATTTACTATTGATGGCTGAAAATAAAGATGACTTTAATGTACAAATTATAATCTAAATTATTCCAAAGATTCTGTTTCCCCTATCAGATAAAGTCACATTGTGGAAAAATGTAAATCAGAAAAGTGGCAGACAGGGAATCCCAACACTTTCCCTTGAATCAATTTCCAATAAAATTAAATAACTCAATATTGATTCTAAGAGAAAAGGACTAAATATATTATATAAGAGCTGCAGTGGCACAGTGATTAGAGTACAGTACTGCAGGCTACTTCTGCTGCCTGCTGGCTGCCTGCAATTTGGCAGTTCAAATCTCACCAGGCTCAAGATTGACTCAGCCTTCCACTCTTCCAAGGTGGAAGGTAAAATGAGGACCTAAATTGTTGGGGGCAATATGTAAACTCCATTAACTGCTTAGGCTGTAAAGCACTGTAAGTCTAAGTGCTTATTGCTATTTTTCAAAATACTTGCCTAATTCTTCACATTTCAGAGAAAAGTACACACTGCTCACTATACATACCATCTCTCGTAACTTTTTATCTTTCTTTTTTGAAAATCTCTGCTTGGTGCCCTCTTGTTCAAATCTGGAAAACAGTACCAGAATGATTGTATCATGACAAATTATTATACCATCTACAGTACATCTCCGCCCACAAAATCATTATTTTTGTCTAGCCATACTCACTGAATAAACTGTAGTATCTCCTTGCAGGCAGAGTCATCTGAAAGCTCAGTTGCCATGGAATTCATCCCACTGTTTGGCCACAAATATACTGAGCTATGACAAATCCTGAATACCAGCACATCAGAAGCCAGTTTAGCTGAAAGATCCTTGAAAATGTATTTGAGTGCCTCTTTTGTGGATGAGTCTGAAAGAAAGAAAGAAAGAAAGAAAGAAAGAAAGAAAGAAAGAAAGAA
>BLBF01000039.1:7405466-7586806 GCA_015471245.1 Laticauda colubrina | reverse complement strand
GAAAGAAAGAAAGAAAGAAAGAAAGAAAGAAAGAAAGAAAGAAAGAAAGAAAGAAAGAAAGAAAGAAAGATGCACAGGGAATTAGCTGTAGATTTTATATAGTAAGACTAATTTAGAAAGAAGAAAAGGAACAATTGTGATCTTATCCATTAACTGAAGAGTGAAAGAAGTATTCTCAACTAAGCATTTCAGCGTGAAAGAATATCCTAAATAAGAGCAGAAGACCTGTAAAATAAACTGTCTAACCATTTGGGCTTTGGCCCTCAATAACTTGGAAAGGAGAGAGTTCTATTAAGAAGAGTGGGACTTGTTTCTGAATGAATCTGCACAGTTGTATTATTCCAAAATGAGGAGAGAAGAGGGAAAGGCTTCTCATGCTAACTTTGCTAAAACAGTTTTTGTTCATACACTAGAATCAATATTTTAAACTTTTGTTCAGGAAGATTTTTTATAGTATAATGTAACACAGCATTTTGTATTTCTACAGACTCACCATTAGTTGTGGCTAATTGAAATGCAAAATCCAAGCCTCCTCTTATTCTAAAAAGTATGTCCATAGTATCTATGATGACCTATTGAAGTGAGGAGAAAAAAAAAACCAAAGTGTTTCTGGGTTGAAAATTTTCATAAATTGTCAAGGCAATTGTGGCTCAAAGATTCAAACCTACCATTTGAAAATGCAGCAGCTGCATGATTTTCGATTACCATGGTTTATTTATCCCTAACTGGTTGAATAAGACATACTGTTATGCCTAGACATAATCCTGAGCTATCAAACTATAGGGACTGAATTCCACAACAGGTTGACCCAAGGTTAGGGATCTTCCAAACCATTCTAACTGCTCAAGGCTTTGGTGGGCCTGACAATAATACAAAGTATGAGGGATCTTGGTACCTATGTGAATGGGATTTCTCATTTTTATTTCGCCTCCTGGTAGTTTTGTGAAATTTCTTTTGTTTTTTAAATGTTAAACCTAATTTAACATTAGGTGGAAACTTCGGTGTTTCCACCATAATGTTCCTTGCTTAAGAGTAATAGCTGCCAGCCCCTATTCTACCATTCCTCGATCATATTGTAGGCAGGATGAATCAACCTTTATTCACTTCATATATATGTTATACCTGTTAAGAGAAAGTTTGGCCTTGATCAAAGATCAGACATTTACAAAAACATGAGCAATGTCTAATTTATTTGAAGTCCAGCTATATAATATCATCTAGCTCCATGATGGCAAACCTAAGACATGCGTGCCAAAAGTGGCACACAGAGCCATCTCTCTGGGCACAGCAGCCATTGCATGTTGCTCTTTTGGTTCCATCATGTGCATGTGTGCCAGAAACCAGAAGACCACGTGGCCGCATGTGCATGTATGCCAGGGAACTGCTTTTCCGGTTTCCGGCGCTTCCTCACGCATGCATGCACACTCCTGTTTCAGCACTCGGGGCTGAAAAGGTGAACCAACGCTGACCTAGCTGATTTAATCCTGAAAAGCTGAATAAAATTAAATCCCATTAGTATTTGAATAGATAACCAGAAAATCCCAGACCAAGAATTTGAAAAAGATATTTTGGAAGAAAGTCAGTAGTGAATTACTTTCACATTCTTATCAAGAAAATCAAAAGGAATTGTCTGGGAAGTCACCAGCAGTTGAGATTGGGAACTGCATGTAATTTATTCAGAAATAAGTACACTATTCTTTTATTCCAGTGGAAGGTACTTTTAATTAAACTTATAACAAATAGAAACCAAGAAGCAGCATCCCCGATGCTATTCCAAATAGTTGTTTTATGTTAACTAAATTTACAGAAGCACACATGGCCACCGCTAAGACAGAATTTCTGTCACAAGCTGGGCCCTATACAGACAGATTGGGGCTAATCTGGGCTAACTTTTTTGGGGCAGGGGAGCTACTATTGAACTAAACAGATTAAATGTAAAAAAAAGAATATCAAAATTTTAAAAGTGCAAAAACCATGACAATCTGCTTACAACTAGGCCAGGCATAAACAATTACCAAGAAATACATTCTTGACCAAAAGTTTGATTGCCCTCCCATAAGGCCTAAATACAGTCCTGAAATCTTTCCCCAAGTCCTAGACAGGGCATTGGATGACTCCCTAGGGAGTGTAAGAGCCTTACATGGGATACAGGCAGTCCTCATTTAGTGGCTGCCTGGCACAGCAACAACTGCGGTAACAACTGTGATTTAAAAAAATAATAAACCTGGCGACCAATGCCCATCTCTGTCAGTCATGTGTTTGCCATCACAGTCAGTTCTGTCCTATGTAAAATCATAAGCAGTCACGTGATTTCCCCACTTAGTGACCGCTTGGCTTAATCATTGTCTGTCCCAGTTGCAGTCCCTAAACGAAGACTACCTGTATATCTTCGCTGGTGTCGGCTGGTAACTGTGATTCAGGTTATCCCTGTGATTCCGTCATTCCCCCCCCCCTTTTTTTTTTTAATGTTCCCCAATGGTTTAATCATTGTATCATCTTAGTTTAGCCTTCACTCCTTTGCTGTCAAGCTTCTTCAAATGCGAAAGCCCCCCTCACTCCGGCGCGGCGGGCAGCCCCCATCCCTCTAGGAAATAAAACGAAATCAACGCAAACTCGCTCGTCAACCTGCCTGGGCTGACACGCGTGCCGTGAGAAAGCTCTCCTGTGCCTGTAATTGCGATTGGGACGGGTGGGGGGCGGGATTTGCAGGCGGCCCCCGACGTTCCCCCCAGCCGAAGCCGACCGGACAACAGCGGCTTCCTGACTGAAGGGAGCGCTGGGGCTCGGGGCCTCCGTGGAGGACCCGCTGCTCTCGGAGCAGACAAGGCGAGGGATGCCACTGCTCGAATAGCAGAGCGACCGCGGCGGCGGGTACCACCGGCCTGACTTACCACGTCCGTCAGCAAAACGCTAGGAAGACGCGATCCCGGCAGCGGCATGCTCCTCCTCCTCCCCGATCGAGGCTCCTCCCCCCACCCACCCGCTGACACGTCACCCTTCCGCTCTTCCCTCCCTCCCTTTGCACAACAAAGCGAGCGACGCGACGACGGGACCGCACCGCTTTTTCCGCCCCTGTCGTTGAAGCTGCCGAACTTCATTTCCCGACTGACTCCTCTCTCCAGGCCCCGCTGCGAGTCTGTGGCGTGATGACATCATCATCGGAGGAGGGCGGAGTGAGGCGCCCCTTGGAAACCATGGCAACCCTGTATCAACAAAGAGTGTTCAAGGGCGGGAGAAACTAAGCGCTGCAATCATGGAGTGCTGGGGAGAGAGAGGCGAAAGAGGTGGTCTTTCCTGTTGAGCCAACCTAGCCTCTCTTGCGTGTGGGAGAGAGAGAGAGAGGAGGGGGTGGGGGGGAAAGTGAGCGGGTGTGTTCTCATTCATTTGAGATTCGGAGGGGAGCGATAGAGGCGGCTTTTGCAAGGTGGCGCCCTCAAGTTGTGGCTGCAGACTTCCCCATCTTAAGCCAGTCAGAGTCGATCCATGGGTGACTGGCAGCCAAAAGGTTAAAGCAAAGAGCGGGCAGTCCGAAATGTCCAATTGACTCCCTCTATCCCGTTCAAGCCCTCGCTGCCAGGCGTCATCTCCGTGCTCGGCGGGTACATCGGAGACGACTGACGGAGGGATTCCAACGTTGGGGTCGTGTATTCATGTCATAATAAAATTGCAACGGTTTGGGAGGAAGGTACGGCAGGCTGGTTTGCAAGAAGGAAAGGTGAGGCACAGCCCGGTACAGTTTGAAAGGTGTGGGATCCAAGTAGATTCCGGGCAGTCTTGCTAGTTGCAAGCAACTCATAATTTAGCACATGGGAATTTTTGTTGTTGTTTTGAGGTTTGCTTGATATGATTGGAAGGCGTGGATTTGGTCTTAATTCAGACTGCTGAAAGGGATTCGATTTGGGCCAAAGGAAATCCTTAAGTTTTCAAGACCAGTCACAGCTATAGATTATGGTCATGGGTCGGATTTGATCACCCTGCCAACAGAAGTGTGTATAGTCAAGTGTGTATAGTTTTCCCAGTTGCCATGTATGGCTGTGAAAGTTGCACCATAAGAAAGGCTGAGTGCCAAAGAACTGAGGCCTTTGAACTATATGGTGCTGGAGAAGACTCCTGCGAGTCCCTTGGACTGCAAGGTGATCAAACCGGTCAGTCCTAGAGGAGATCAACCCTGACTGCTCTTCAGAAGATGAAACTCAAAGACTTTGGCCACCTCATGAGAAGAAAGGACTCACTGGAGAAGAGCCCAATGCTGGGAATGATTCAGGGCAAAAGAAGAAGGGGACGACAGAGAATGAAGTGGCTGGATGGAATCACTGAAGCAATAGGCGTGGGTTTAAATGGACTCCAGAAAACGGTAAAGGACAGGAAGGCCTGGAGGAATGCTGTCCATGGGGTTGCTGCGATGGGTTGGACACAACTTCTCAACTAACAACAGCAAGGATTCAATAGAAGTTCTCCAGTCTATTTGGTTAGGTTAGATTTAAAATTCCAAATTTTAAAAATTCTTCTGAGATTACAGACATCATCTTAATGAGAATGTTAGGTAAATATATTCCAATGAATTTAACATCAGAAAGTTCTGTTATAGTGTGATTGCAAAAAAAATATATGTAGAATTTTGCATTGTGCTCTGAAGTTGTTTGGAAAAGCACTTTTTCAGAGAAGCATATGATGAGTTGTCAAAGACTGAAGCATTTTAATGTGTGTATTCCTTCTAGGGCACATAAGACTTTAAACATTTTCTAGAGTAAAAGTTATCATACAGAAGTAAACATGCCTTCTGAAATGGGAAAAACAGACATGGAGAGGATTGGCCTCTTTAGCGAAATGGAATATATTAGTATTGGAGATAAATACGTCTCGCCATTTAACCGTAAGTACATTATAGGGATGGGGGGGCGGTTCTTGCCTTTTCTGCATAATTTCTGTAGGAATGCATGTTAAAGGGGATTGAGAGTTTTAGATAGAATAACAATTCCCTGCTATGCATTATGTGTCCTAAGGGGACAAACGATGTTTTGTTTTTGCTTGGTTATTTCTTTTGAATGTTCTTTATAAGTTGATAAGCCATACTTTAGACAGTGAGACTCTCTCCTTCCTTCTATGATAGCACTAGATTTTCCAATCTGTAACATTTTTTGGGAGGGGGGAGATTAAATATTTAGAAAAAAAGGCTGGGTTTGAACAAAAGCACTTTTTTGTTCAAACTTGAGCATGCTGTAATTTTTTTAAATGGTCATATGATGATTTGAATTGAAAACTGCTTCTTAAAACAAGTATTGAAAACAATTCATGTTTTCAAATTCAGATTCAAGACAGCTTATGTAAAGCAAAATTCAACCTACCTCAATTTCTGATGACATAATTGACATTTCCATGTAATTTCTAAGCTATTTTCCCCATGGCAGTATTAAAACAAATGACTGAATTGATGCTGAAATTGTTCCCTTATTTTAAAGGCCCTTTTAATGAAGCTGCAAGCAAGAATAAACAAATGCTACCAGGAGGCATTAAAGAGAAAGGAGCCACTCAAGCAGGATATTTTGATCCTCAGTTTTCAAGAGTTTTTGAAGGGGAAAGTTATTCAAATCCTGTTCAGTTAAGGAGAAGATACCGATTGGCTGAGGCAAAAAAAAATCTAGGAGCCAGACCCTTTCTTCCCAGTAATGGAGAAAAATTTCCGTAAGTTCTAAAAAAGCCACTACAATAGAAAAGTTATATGGCATTGATCTACTTACAGCATATTGATATTTTCACTTAGAATGTATTTTAAGGATTACTTTGATATCTAAGTTGCCACAAAAACTGACAGATTTCATTTCTTGATAAACACATATTTACTATATCACTGGATTTTCCATAAAGTTTTTGCTTCCATGATTCTAATTATACTAATCTTTTTTTCGCCTAGATTTCCTCTAGTGCCACAAATACTTTTCTTCCTCTGAGATGGTTTATTTTAATTTCTGCCAATTTTCATAAACACCCCAGAAATAACTTATAGAAAACATTCTGAATATGAATGGTAGGAGTGGTGAGCACACATTGAAAGATGTAGTGAAAACTATTTCACAATGGGCCACAGTGATGGGAATGATGGCCTAGGAAAGCATACCAGATTGGGAAAGACTATCTATTTTGGCATAACAAAGCATCATCAGGAGAGAAAGGATTACCTACAATATATTAGACAAAGTACTTGATCTGAAATAGTATGAGCAAGAAAAGAAAATCAAGCTAGAAAGCACAACAGCCAACAATAAGTTGGATTCATATACTTTGTGTCTTATAGGATTTCATTTTCCTTTAGTGTGGTATATGAACCTAGTCACTGTGGTTTGCATATGATGGGCATGCTTTTTAAATAATGGCTCCCAAGGATTGCAGGCATGTGTATTGTTAAACTATAGAATAATTGATAGCTTATTTCTGCAAATAGTTTGTATATTTGTTTGCAAATAAAGTGATTATGATGTGTCTACCATATTTTGACTGTGCAATCTGAGAGGGCCTGAAGGGCCTCAGAAAAGGATCAGAGAGAATTAGATGTAACTTTCTTGCCTCTGACTTAGCATTCTGAATGAATTCAAGTACAGAAATGCAGACATATATTTGAATGTAATAAGCAGAGATAGGCAATTTTTCTCTGATTAGGGAATCATCTGTTGGTTTTTTTAAATAAAGATAATCAGATCAGTGGTGGATTCAAATTTTTTTTACTACCGGTTCTGTGGATATGGCTTGGTGGACGTAGTGTGGCTTGGTGGGAGTGGCAGGGGAAGGATACTGTAAAATCTCCATTCCCACCCCATTCCAGGGGAAGGATGCTGCAAAATCCCCATTCCCTTCCCACCCCCACTAGCCTGCATTCCAGCTCAGTTCTCCTAGACAGGGCAACAAAAGAAGACCTAGCCAATCAGCTGGGACTCAGGAGGCAGAGAATAGATGGGACCGGGGCCAGTCAGAGGTGGTATTTGCCGATTCTCCAAACTACTCAAAATTTCTGCTACCAGTTCTCCAGAATTGGTCAGAATCTTTTGAATACCACCTCTGAATCAAATATGACATAAAGTGTGATATAAATATATTTATTATGTTACTTGTATATTTAATATTTAATAATGCATAGAGAACGCTAACCTCTACATTCTTTTTGTGTCTCAGGTGTGGCATAGGAACCTACTATGGAACAATTAGTGGCCCATGTCCCTTCTTCAGTGCACAATTGAAAGATAAGATTGCATATGTACAACCAGGGAAAAATCTCTATACCAGTCCAGGGAAGAAAGGAACTGGCTATGGGTAAAACATTCTCAAATTATAATATTAAATATATCTTTTTTAAAGGGAAGAGATAGTTGAATGTTGCTGCTATCACTGTTTTATTTCTGTATCTAGGTATCCAAATCTCACCATAGGTAAACCATACACACATTCAGTTGAATTGTATGACATAGGAAGAATAAATTTTAAGGTAAAATTCAATTGGATTTCTGTTTTATTTTGTCTAGGTTGTAACATATCTTATTCCTTCTAATTGGATTTTATGTGGTACCATGCTATAAAATTATACATCATTAACCTTTGATAAAGAAATAAGAATATATTTTGTATATTACTTCAATATATATTCCATTAATTTGTTATTTTCTCATGCCATCAATACAGCAATACATTAAATGGCTTTTGCAGCTTTCCCTGTTAAGATTAATTTCATCAGTTAAAAAATTACAGTGATTGTCCCAGAAGTGATATGGACTGTATTAGAGCCATATATGGATTTATCCTTAATGTAAAACCTGTTTTAAAAAGCCCTTTTAAGTGGTGAAGGAAGGGAAAGCTATACTGCTTTTTTATTACTTTGGTGAATTTCCTTCTTGTACATATTTGCTTTAAAGTTATGATGTCCGAGGTCCTGCTTTGTATATATTTATCTTAATATTTCTAATGCTCATTAATACTAATTTCCTATAACTTGTTGCATTTATAACTTCAGAAATGCAATCCCATGTAAGTTTGCTAAGGAATAATTACAGCTATGTAGAGCTTATCCAGAATATGTGAACATAGAAGTGCAGCCTTAATCTGGCCCCTAGCTTTGGTTAAAGAGTTGAAGAGCTCAATGTGACATTTTCCATTTCTAATTTGCCCAGAAACTATCTGAAGAACATCGCAATCTGATGAAAGGTGGACCATTCAAGCTAAATCTTTATCCCCGAGAATATTTCAATACAAATCCTTACCATGATGAAGGGCCGGTTCCTCCACCAAAAAGGCAACCTGAAAAAGTACCCATTCCACATCCTTTCAAGCCAAGTTCTCCAGCTAAAAAGGTGTGTTTGTAAATAGTCAAACTTCTCAAGAAATTTTTACTGCAGATATTTTTGTTTAGCAAAGAAAAGAGGTTATGTGTGATATTTACCACAATGTAAAGGGCTATATTTATTGGGAAAAAATAAAACCCAATTAATTTTAGAAAACAGTACATCTATGTCCTCATTATAGTTATGGAATCATTATAGCTTTTTCAGATTTAATCCAAATAGAGATCTAAGAAGTGACCCATCATGGACCCCTTCCTTGACAAGGTGCAGATCTAGAAAAACATAATTAGAAACAAAATCAGAAAAAGAATTTCTATAGATGTGCATCGTGGTAAACCAAAATCAAATAATGCCTAATGTGTTGTATGAATCAAACATTATGGTTGTCATTAACGTTTTACTGAAATATACTGTATGTATTATACTGCAATGTATCTGCAATTTATTTATTGCTATAATTGTGTATTAAATCTGGATTCCTTTCTTAATTTTACATCTGAGTGTGTCGAAAGCAAAGTATGTAATCATGAATTTAGATCAGGTAGACCAAACTTCAACTTGGTTTGGCCATCATATGTACAAAGGCTGAAGTCCTGTTCAGCAGTACTGTAGACTTCCGTCACAGTGTTGTGAAAATTGCATAAATATATCTTGGTGGAAAAGTAAGATATTACTGTGTTAATTAAGTTCATCTAGTATTTAGTTAATATTGTAATTCAAATGTTACATTAAAATGATAAAGATTCCTTTAAGTTAGACTTGATTTTTTTTTTACTATGTGTGTTCACACTACTATCTTGCCAACAATACAGCAGTGGTTTAGTCACCACTTTCAGGATTATTTTTCCTACTCTGATCTATAGTTCTCATTTTTATAGTGGTGTCACAACCAAATATTATTCAGGACAGACCTGTTTATATTCTTGAGACTAACTCTTGTAAGTCTATGATTTTGTGATTCTCTGTGAAAAGAAATTAGGTGCTATACCTGAAGTAGGCTTTCATATTACTTTGTATCCAGCTCATAGTGCTGCTAAATTCATATTTGTGTTTTGTATGTATGAAGTATTCTTTTTTTAAGTCTGCAGTATAACATTTCTTTTTCTTTTTAGCCAGGAGGCATGAAAGCAGGCACATTTGATCCATTTCCAACTCATTCTATAGATCCATATGGTGTTAGAATACCTAGGGCTTCCACAACTAATAAACAAGGAAAAGTATTTCACCCCAATCCTGGTTCTAAGAGTAGACCAGTAAGAAGTATTATGGCCTTAAACATTGAAAAGTAAGTATTGCAAAATTGCAGTATTTAATTTCTAGGAAAACCTGTGCAGTAAATATTCTCCAACCTGGTAGCTATTCCCTTAATTTATATATAATGCTCTGTGATATTGATGAATAATTGAATAGTTAAGGCTGTTTATTTAAATATGGGGTCCTGATTTAGCTAACTCTAATAAAATTATTAAGAGTCTATACCATGCCTGACCTATTAGACCAAATGCATTGTAATTCAACATCATATAAAAAGCCCTCCTCACTTATTTACATATGCACCCACCAATTTTTGGGTTGTGCAGCTGAAAAAGAGATAAGAAATAGTAAGCCAAGTAAATGTATGATTAAAAAAAAGAGAAGAAAGAGATAAATCTAATCTACACTAATACACTCACTATACTGTTTGGTTTTCTATCCTTACAACCAATCCTTGTTTAACCAAATCTATTTACTATTTCATCCATTGCCTTTATCCTTACTTTTTTTCAAATTAAAAATGTGTCCCTCTAAAGGCATATAGGAAGCCATAACATTAGGTTCATTCTGTGTGTTATCTGTGTTACAGACCAGATTTGCAGCTGATTTAAATCTCCTCAAGGCTTGAAGTTCAAGAAATGTGCTTGTTTGTGGTTTCTCTATGCAAAATCTGGGAGAACAGGAGCTGAACACACCCCACTTTAAAAACTGCTTATCATAGAACCTGATAAGCCAATGGAAACTTTAATGAAGTGGACATAACATGAAGAGCGCCTAACTTATTTTTATTCAGGCAAATGAATGAATATTCAGTTCTATCAATTAATTTATTGGTTTTATAAAACACGAGCACACAGAGATATACGTACACGCCTATCTTCTTACTTTCTTTGTACCTTTTAGATACAGAGAAGTGTGATGAGTAGATAGATACCAAAGAAGTGTGATGCTAATCCAATATAATCCAATATATGAGTTTTGAGAGGTAGAGTGGGAAGAGGAAATTTATGTTCTGGAAAAAAATAAACATAAACCTACTTCATAAAATTGTACTATATTGGGCAACTGACTGAAAAACAGAGAAAATGTGTGTATCAACTAAGTCTTGTGACACTTTGTTGTATTTACATTTCAGGTCATTAAATGTAACTAATTACACGAATCCCCGTGTGATGTCATATTAGCTGCACAAAAGCAAAGTGAAGGAATGAACTTTCTGGACTGCAAACAGTAACAGCTCAAGTAAATAAAAGTTTTGTGGCTGAGGGAAATGTGTCAGATATAGCTATCTTCCTTTGTTTTATAAGAACTAATTGATAGTATAGTTATTGATGATATATATAAAATAAAATTTAAATTTTGATATGTTATTTATGTTGTGTATATCGGATAGGATTTTTTTTTCAGCCATGAAAAGAACAAATACTATTATTTATAATTGTCCTATGTCTTTTTTTTATCTGAACATAGTCATTAAATAATTGCTCTATTAAAACAAACTTCTCTGAATTGTAATTGCTCTCAAATGAAAACGACTAATAACCTGGGCAACTCTACATTGAAATAAATATTTTTCAGTCATTTAAAATGAAAGCTGAGAATTTTATTTCTTAGTATCACTGAGACTTGCTAGCCTCCTTTTCCAATTTAGAGCTTTTAAAGCCTTACAGTGGGTGAAAAGTCCCAAGTTTTCTTTTTGCTGACTCCAAATAGTGTGCAATAAAAGTCATCCAGTGAGTTATTAAATCCTAATTTGTGATGGAAATGAAAAAAACTAAAAAATCAATTTTAGTCATTATGCATATATTTTATATCTAGATAACAAATAAGAGTTATCTGTCGGCAAATACCAGTCCTAGGAAGCATAAAGGAGAGAATGCTCCCTTTCTTTCATACTAATGAGCATTTTGCTGACTACTGATTGTTTGCTATAAGAAATAGGATGCTAGATTGCTGAAGTGTTTCTGATCCAACAGAAGTTTTTATATGTTAAAGCTAAAGCCTGTGCTCATGTGGAAGTAAACCCATTAAAATCACTGTAGGTTCTTTCTAAATAGACATATATACACATGTGTTGAATGATTATCTATGACTGTCACATTCTTATTCCAATCCAGGGACAAGATATACAAGCTTTGAAGATTGCAATGAAATTTGAGCTTCAGCTGGACTTTAGGAGGATTATCTCTTAAGCATTATACAGAATTATTGATGAAGTGCTTATAATTATTTTAAAATTTTTTGACTGAAATACTGCTAGTGGTTTATATATTGTTTTGATACAGTAATTTAGCTGGTATCCATTAGCATAAATATAACATTCTCCCTGTGGGGAAAAAATCTTTTCTGAAATAATGATCTAAAATATACCTGTCTTTTTGTAATTAATACATAGTAGTTTTCATTGATTAAAACTCATATGATTAAGATGTTTGAATAACAACCCTAGTTATCACATTTGCCTTTTTTATTTTGCACTATTAAAAGAATAACATATAACAGCATTAAGGAGAAATCATTCTTTATTTAAAGAGGTTTAAATGAAGGTTGGTTTAAATTTTAATACATTACTTGAATTTCAATTTTATAAGAAATGCTATTGCTTCTAGTTTGTAATTAGCTATATATACATACATGAATGAAGTTCTCTTACCCATCTAAAACCACAGATTGTCTGCTTCTGTGATTATTTAATTTATGATAGTTAATTCAATAGTTATTCCTAAATTAAGCCAGTAATTATTCCTGAGTTGAGTTTTTAAGTTGAACAGTCAACTTAAATACAAAACCGTATTTCTTTTTTAAGGTCTTTGTTCAGAATTTCAAAGCATTAAGGAACAGAGTAAAAAATACTGCATTTCTTCCACACAATAACAGGAAAGTCCAAGTCACCAGTAGTGGCGTTGGAACAGCTGATTGTAAAAGTACTATAGTGATTCTTGACTTTGCCGTGACTTGTCTCTATACTGAGTTCTTCTTCCAGCGTCGTTTGAATTTCAGCAATCTTTTCATACTCTAGCAAATTGGAAATGTTGGGAAAGTAGTTAAAACAAATTAAGTTCTTAGGAAATTGCTATCTAGATGTGATTTCTATAGACCTTAGAATATAATATAAGCTTTCCCTAGGTAAAGGATAGTACAAAGATACCTTGAGAATGTATTCCTAAGTAGCTTTCATGTAGTACGCAGAAAGTATGATATAATGTAAATCAAGGGTCATTGTGTGCTCTTACTTCTTAGTTTATAGAAGACATTAATGACCAGAGGTTGATCTTGAAAGATAGAAATAAACAATCTTCACAAAATATACTTGTGTAAGAATACATTGGTGATAAAAAGTTGATATCTGTTGCTTTGATATGTTTTTCATTGCTGATGGCAATGTTCCAATCTCTACAAGACCATTCAAAATTTGAAACTAATATATATGAAAATTAATACAAAAAAATCTCTTTTCCATTATTTAGAAAATTAAAATTAAAAGTAGAACATAGTCTTTTGATATCAACTTCCTACTAAAATTAATCCTTTCATATCTATATTTTTGTCCAATATTCTTTCAAGATAGTGAAATTTTAACTTAATGCATTTTATCTTAAAACCTAGAATGCAACATATTTATTCTTAGGAACGTGTAGCATTGCAAGCTGAACTAGTTTCCTATTTAAATGTGGAATGGTCCTGATTTGAACATTTTCAAATTTTCAGTCCATCAGATTTGAACATGAATTTATTATTTTTTTTGAAGATATGAGTATAAATTAATTTGCTTTAATTGTAATATGCCCTTCACATCTACAGAAAAATATCCTTAAATTCTGGAACAAAGGTGTTTAGTTCTGCTTTAACATACTACATTGTGAGATATGGAAACTTCCCTTATATCTCTGAAACCCAAAAGACAATTATACAAGAGAGTGGAGACAGAGAAAACCTCACCTCTCACTTTCAAGTCATAAGAAAAAGGCACAGAATGAATTAGTACACTGTATTGGGCAAGATAAATTAGATAGACTGTACTCAGTTACTGTAAAGCTCAAAGATGTAAGGCCTTCTATACTCTCACAGTATATTTATGAAGGTTGTACTCAATCTAGCACATATAGAGCAGAAAAAGAGCAAGGAATGTAATTGGGGGAGAAAGGAAGATTTGAGAGGAGGAAGTATCTGTTTCATTTTTAGATGTATTTCAAAATCCTCATGGCATCAGTTATTTTTCAAACAATATATAATATACATACACACTATATATGTTTTTCATTTAAGATCTACAAATACATTGAAAATAATTGTTCAACAAAATTATATGTCTGTATATAAAATTGCCTGAATCCTGATACTTATCAGATTACCTTTATGGTTATATTTTTATAAATTAAAATTACTTCACAATACTGTTATCCTAACACATGCTATGAGTCACGTATGCTAATTTAGGAACTGCATTTTTTGTTAGTAACATATTTATGGAGCAGACTTAACTTCTGGAATTGAAGTCCTTCTGTATGTACATTGATATAGATAGCTATAATGAGAAATTTTCCACACATAAACAGTAATTCATAAATAAGTCTCCATGATATTGAGCCTCAATTCTTGAGACTGATGTTTGATTGAAGGCAATGAAAAAAGATAAATGTGTATTTAAGGATCTTTCATAGTCTATCATTTAAAGGAAAATAATTATTCTATTTTCATGTAGAACTTTAATTATAGTTGCCATTTGGAACACATGTGATCAATCATCTATCTTCTCCTTATCTGGAGAAGTTGCAAGGAAATGATTTACTCACTGTTCCTTGGTCTTTACACATGTATGTTCATCATCCTTTCCCAGAAGTACACAAGATATATTTTCATTAAAAATATGAAAAAAATATTTCTATGTATAATATATTAAATCACTTCAATTATAAGATCAGTAAATTAGAAAGAGTATATTAGTACAATAGAAGCAAAAATGCTTTTTCAAAAAATGCATTATTACAAGCAAATTTTCTCGATACAGATTTTGTTAATGATAATAAATATGAAGCTGGGTAAGAGATATAGCAGTTAAATAATAAGAGAAGAAAGATCTCCTAAAATTGTGCTGGAACACAAATAGCTTCATATAAATAAGTTGGCCAAATTTGCAGAGATAAACATTAAAAGATCAGATAGCATAATCTGAATGCCAACCATGAGAATATTCTCAATTTTCTGAAATTGTTGAAAAGGGATTTGAAAGATTGGGAACAATTTGTTTAGATAGAGTGTCTGTTTTAGAGTACTTGGATCTTAACAGTTAAGCAGACCAATAACATAATAATGTACTTGCCATGTTCATGCATAACTATATGGTTGCTGCACATCTCTTTTTAAATAAAGTAAGGAAAAATAAGAGAAACAGTTGACTGTACTGTGTTACCATATGGATAGTGGACGTGTGCAAATCAGCTCTGATCCTATTGTTTTCATTTTACAAAACCTAATCCAGTTTGATAGAATGTGCTGATCATTAAAAACATTTAGATTGATTCAGATAGAATGATTCAAAATAAATAACTGATTCAACCTGGATTTCTGAATCTGAAACATTGTTTTTGCACATGTGTAATTGCATCTAAGAAGTTCAAATTTTTCAGTGATTTAATTTTTTAAAAAAATTCAGAAATCTGAAGGTTTCCTTTGATTGAATTGTCACTGAATCAAATTTTGGAATCCTAGTTTCATTCACTTCTAGATAATTCCTGCCTTTAACAAAAAGCCTATTCTGTTAATGCAGTAAATGTTTTAGCTTTAGCAACAAATTTGCTTTTTATGCACATGTATATGGTAGTATGTCCCATGAAACTCAATGGGACTCACTTTTCAGTGGTCATGAAAAGGATTCTGTAGAAAATATTTTCATCAGTTATGAGCATCTCTTGGTTAAATTGAGCATCAATGAATTGGACAGAGCTATTGGTAGAGTTACAATGCCCTCATATGATATCATATAAACTTTTTTGGCAAAGAGAAGTCTTTGAGATATTTCTAATGTATGCATTATCTGCCATCATCAGGCTTCTGTATTGTGTTCGTCTATGAGTCAGACTTTTACAATTGTTTCAATTTTAAATTTGGGGCGAGCCTACTGCTGTGCCAGTATGGTTTTTTCTTCATCCTGATTGGTTGGGAGTCTTGGTCTGTGTTTATTGGTCTTGGAGTTTGTACTGTTCTGCTTGATTGGTGTTTCTAATATCTTCTATCTGTGTTGTGGCTTTTTTTGTCTTGATTGGCTGGCAACATTGTGTTCCTGTATTGGAGGCTTTTAGTGCAGCTTGGCTCCGAGTCAATGGACGGCTATCATTTGTTAGGAAGCTAGGTTTCATCTGGATGCCTGGCTGGGGTGTGTTTGAGCTGGAGGTATCGGGGGATCTGTTTATGCCCAGGTGTTTGCCTGGCTTGTGATGTGGAGATTTTTTTGTTTGTGAATGCTGGCTTCCAAATAATTGACAGTCTGGTGGAATCTCTTCTCTTCATGCTTTCAGATCTTTTTTCAATCTCTATGGCTTCTCTGATAATTCTGTAGCTGGGGTTTTCTATAGTGGCTAGAGTTTTGGTGCCATTGAAGTCGATGCTATGACCTGTTGCTTTCATGTGTTGCACTAGTGAGGAAGTGTGTTCCATCTTTTTTACTGCATTTTTGTGTTTATCCAGACGGGTACTTATTCTTCTATACATTGGACAGACCAAACGGGAAGTATTGTCCCGTTTATTCAAGTTATGGGGGTGTTTCTCTATTTCGATGGCTTCCCTGATTATTCTCTTGCTGGAGTGTTCAGTGTTGGATATTAATTTGGCCATCACACAACCCATTACTCAAGCCATTAAAACACGGAAGGCTAATAGAAAAAAGATCACTACAAAACAAACAACCCAGGAGATTACAGTACAAGATACAGGATATCTCCACAACAAAACTCACAAGGCCATCACACAGCACATTATACCAACAGCAACTCCATCAACCAATCAAGAAGCAGCAGTGCAGCCAACCAGCCCAGCACACCAGCCCCCCCCCACCACCAGTATTTATAGAGAGACGGCAGCTCCCATCACACACTGCTTATACTGGCACAAAGCCGAAAGCACCAGCCTGAGGATGGCGAGTGGGACCTCGCCAAAACATTGCCAAGATACTCTTAATCTTACATGGGAAAAGACTCTAACACACCTAGACCTACATATATATATTATTATATATATATTATGTATACACACACACACACACACTCACACAGAGACATTGATTATCTCTGGAATATTACTTTCAAAGTTACTATAAAACTTAAAAAGTGGTAGTAATTAGATAAGAGTTTTAAACAGGTTTCAAAGATGTTTTATTATAGTGTCTTTGAAGAACTGATTGATGGAGTTTGCCTGGAGCTGCCTAGAAAAAAAGACAATTTTCTTTACAAACAAAATCAAAAGAGGCAATTTGTGATAGCAACAAATCTATATATTAAAAGTGCTAAAATGTTGTCTAAATGCTTGTTCATTTCCAAACAATAGTTTTCAGTTACATTCATATGCCTTCTAATAATTAAAATACATGGCCTATTCCACATTTACTTCAGTAGGTCATCTAAAACTCTTTCTTTGTCAGTACTGTAAAATTAAGTCGAACTAGAGCTTTAGAAATCTCCTACAAAATATTGATTGATTACTTTGTGAAAACTTCACTTCCCTAATTTAAAATGCCTCTAGATATATAAAAAGGTCAATATGAATGTGCTCAATTCTCAATATTGGACATACACAAAAAATAAGTTTGAGAGTTTGCAGAAAAAAAGTCCATAAAGCCTTCCAACTCATCTTTCTGCCTGGCTAAAAGGGAGTAGCATCTGGCTAAATCTCCCACTAAAGGTCATGGCTGATTCACCTTGATTTGCATGTATGCATAAGAACAGAAAAGGGATAAGTATTTGTATGCATATGAATGGAAAAGGCTCTGCTGAATCTGATGCTGAGCCCCTTCAGCTTGATGTATTAATATTGGCACTGGTTTCTTCACAGCTATTATTTAAGTATTGTATTTTTCACAGAACAATTTACTTGTTTATTAAATTAAGTATTATTAATCATTTAATAATTAAATCAAACTAATTAATTATTCAACTTAATTTAACTAAGAATTTAACTTAAAATAGATTTTTAGCAATAGCACTGAAGCTTATATATCAGCCCATAGTGCTTTATAGCACTCTCTGGGTGATTTAAAATGTCAGCATATTGCCTCCAAGAATCTGGGTCCTCATTTTCCAGACCTCTGAAGAACTGAAGGCTGATTCAACCTTGAGCTCTTGTCAGGGTAGAGCTGTGGGCAGAGTTTGCCTGAAATACTACACTTTAACCACTATGTCATGAGGGCTCTTAAAATATATATCAGAAAGCAAAACTTACCTGGTACATCACGCATTAAAGAAATACGTTGATACCTAGATATTTCTTCACAAATTTGAGTAGAATCTAGAGAGAAATCATTTTTCTTTTGGCTTCTAGATTTGCATTCTTGCTTATACTGTTCATTAGCCAAAGTAGTAACTTGCTCTTTGAGGTTAGCATTGTTCTTTTGAAGACGCTGTGCTTCAAACCTCAGTGCATCTCTTTCATTCTCTATAGAACGTGTAACATTTTCTTTTAGTAAGAGCGTTTCACTCAGTTGTCTTATTTTATGCTTACATTCATAGGTTTCCTCTTTAAATTCATTCAGCTGCTTCTTGAGAACTTTGTTGTCTTCTGTCATAGTAGTTATCATGGTTCTTAGGCGGTCACATTCTCTTTCAGTATTGGATAAAGTAGTTTTCAAAACTCCACTTTCTATTTTTGCATTTTTACGTTCAGTTAGAAGCTTTTCCTCAACTTGAGCTCTGTCTGTCTGGGCATCCTGAAGTTCTTTCTCCAGCACTTTTTGAGAACTCAGTGCCACATGTAATGTTTTGTCAGAATTCAGTTTTTCATCTTTAAATGACTGCAACATCCTAAGAACAGCCTCCATATCTGATACTGCAATCTTCTCGTTTTCTTTCAATTTTTGTATCTCATTCTGTTTTTCTCCAAGCTCTTTTCCTAACAATTGTTTTTCTTCTTTAAGTTGGCACACTTCATCCCCTAATGTCTTTTTTTCTTCTTGAAGTACTACAACTTTATTTTCCAAAGATCCTAAGGTTGCAATGAGATTGCTTTTTTCTTTTGAGAAAATAGCCAAACTTTCCTGGGCTTTTTGATCTTTCTTCTGAAAATAATTTACATCTCTCATTATGCGCTGATTTTGATCATATAGCTGATCCTGCTTTTCTTCCAGTGCTAACTTTTGCTGTTGAAGTTCTTTGCATTTCTTCAGTAATCGCTTTAATTCTTTCAGGCATTCCTTGTTGTCGCCATCTGATTTAACTAATTTCTCCTGAAGGTTATTATTCTCATCATGCAATTCCTTAATTTGATTTTGATATTTTGAATTTTGCTTTGTCAGACACTGTATAACATCAGCAAGAGGTTTCATTTGAGTCTTCGTGTCCTCATGTAGAATCATCTCTTTTTTCTGACCCTGGTCAGACTCTCCCAATGGCAAGTGCAAAAGTCTACGGCTTTCAGCATAATCATCAGGTACAGAATTTATATCAGAGAATTCCAGGTCCACATAGTTTTGGAACTCTTGATTTGACTTAAGCAGCTGTGTTTCATTTTTTTTAAGCACTTTGGAGAACAGATTTATCTGCAATTTGTCAATTGCACTATCTTTCATGAGATGTTCTTTATTCTTATATTTGTCCTTGCGTGCTGTTTTCAGTGTACTTTGATAATTTTCTGAAGATGAGGAAGTGACTGTTTGAAACTCATCTGTTGAACCTTCCAGTTCTGAAAACCTCCTCAATTTAAAATCATAATTTGACATATCTACTATTTTTTCTATTAAATCCTGTTCTGATAAATAACCAGAATCATTGTCTTTGCCACAAACACTGTTAGAGTTCTGAAGTTCAAGGATATGTGACAATTCATATCTAGTAGCCTTTTTATCTTCCTCTTTTAAATCTTTGAAAGGACTTACATTGTCTGAAAAAGATTCTTCCCCTTCATAGTTATGGAATACTGTGGAGGGTTTGTGTTCATTGTAATTTTTTAATAATCTAAGATGTGTCATATTTTCTGAGCCCAAACCAATGTATGATGGAGAAAAAGTGCTGTTGGAAAAATTCTTAATGTCATCATCGTGATTTAAAGAGAGAACAGGTTTGTTATGGTTTTCTGATATTCCAGTGGCTTTGTATTTGTTTAGAATCCTGTTTTTAAATTCAGAGCTGAACTTGTTTTCTGAACCATGATTGGGATCAGATTTCCTATCAGGATGAAGCTGCTTCTTAAAATAAAGAGCTTCTTGATATTCTCTTGGCTGAAACAAAGGGAAAAGTAGCACATCTGAAGATTATTCAGTATTTCAGAAACAAGGCTTAGGAATGCTGATAGGTTGGAAACAATAGCTGCTTTTAAAATCTTTAAAAATTTCTCCCCTTGAAAAAATTCATAAAAATATGAGGGTTAGGTCTTTTTCCAATTATCTGTATACTTACTAATAATACTTTAAATCATTTTAAATTATGGTGCTTTTCTCTAGTTTTTTAAGTACAGAGTACAACCCAAGTACTATAGTTTGTTAAACATCATTTTGAGGCAGATTGTTCTATTGGTGAACTGCTCTTACTGTTATATTATTTTTCCTGATGTCTAACAATTAGGGAAAAGACTGAATCAGCTAGGTTTTTCTCCTAACATAGTTAGTGATGATTGTATCACAAAATATGATTAGAGTGTTTTGTTTAATTCTTGGAAGAACTGGTCTTCACTCAGTTTGCTTAATTTCCCCCTTGTTTTTTACATGTACATTTCTTCCTTAAAACAAGTGGCTCACATGGATTCCCAGAAGTTTTTTCTTCAGTTATTATGCACACCAACACCTGCTGAGATTTAACAGAATAACATTTTTTGACCAAGCAACCTCTGACTGGGCCTTACTATTATTCCAGGAAGGTATCAGGTGGTAGCACCGATAATAGTAATCATTTTGTATTATTCTCAGGGCTCATTGTAGTAATAGTGATTTAAAGGGACAAATTAACTACAAAAATAATGACCAGTACATTAACCTTTGTAATTATTAGGCTGTCACAACTATAGCATGAAAAAGAATTGGATCGTTCAGGACAATTCAAAATATTATGCTACAATGTATTATATAAACTACATTCTACATACAAATGCTTGTTTGATTAAAAGTGATGGATGAATGATTCCAATAAAAAAAGTTTGATTCTTAGTTTTCCCAGAACAACAGTAAACAGCTTTGAATACAGAAAGTATTTACTAGTAAGAAAAAAAGGAGCATACCGTAGTAATGTTGATAGATGTGGTGGGAAAAACTAAATTGTCTGGACTTTTCATATCAGTTAGATTTTTATTAAGAATATCATGAATTTCAGTTTGAACCTGAATAAACACAAATGAACATTTGTGATATACATCTTTGTTTAACCCTGCCAATTAGAAAGTAAATTTTACTGAATTCGGAGAGGCTCCGACTTATTTGGTGCTCTATTGGATGGACAGTAATGATTTCTGGCTACACAATATAGTCTATGTACAATCTGATATGTTTGACAATACTCATAACCCTGAATAAAACCACACTTACTCATAACCCTGAATAAAACCACACTTACTCATAACCCTGAATAAAACCACACTTTTTTGTAGCTTCTGCGCTTCTATTTTTCTGTACTAACTACACTTGACAGGAGTGCAAATTGATGGAAATAGAGAACGGCCCTGGTGGGACCACCAGTAACTGCACATGTGCATGTGCAACCTGCTGGGGGAAAACCTTTGAAGGAACTGTTCTGCTCTTATAGGACGAGATGATAAATTTAATACTTTGAGAAGGATAACTTTTAACCCCCCCCTTTTTTTTTGCTTTTTCGAGTTAGCAGACTTGGTTTGGCTCCTCTTTCAAATGCTTTACATGTTTTGAATTCCATTTTCTTTTGCCATCTGCTTCAGGCTATTGGGCTGTGGGTTACTCCTTATTTAGAAATGGGCAGATCAATGCCAGATGTGTATTAGAAGATTCTTGAGAAAACAAAACAATATAGAGAAAGCTGTGATAAATTATGCTCATGATCTGCTTGTGGGCTTTATATATAAGAATCTGATTGATTGATATGATGAAGTAAAACAGGAATAGTTAGAAACTAGTCGATTCACCAATGTATTTGATATAAGAAAACAAAAATCAGGGTACTGTATTAGGAAAAGAAGAACAGTGAACTTTGTTCCATATCTTTTCAGTGTTACCTTTCATTAATGTTTTAGGCACATACTTGACTTCCTCTCACTATAACCTGGTATGGCCAATCCACTTTGGAGACATTCATCACAAAATGAGGAAGCCTGTGATTCCCCTCCCTCCTATGTAATTAACTTAAGAAAAAAAGATTGAATTTGCAATGGAAGAAAGCAGGGGAAAGGGGACTCTGAGTATAGTACAAGAACGTAACAATTTAGAAGAATTCTTGGGATTTCTTACCCTGTATTGAAGTGTATAAATGAAATTGATTACATATGTTTATTTTTTAAATTCACTTATTAAAAATAAATTATCACATATTCTTTCCTTATTTCATGAGTATTTATGAAGCACTCTTACCATGCTAACATTCTCTAAAGTTTGCTGTTGAAGAGTTTGAAATGATTCCAGTTGCTGTTGTAAGATCTACAAGTTGTAAAAATAGGTAATATTCAGCTGGGAGTGTCTTATCCTCTTTCCTTACAGAAAACCTGTAATTCTGTTTAGTTCTAGTTCTCAAGATGACAGTGAATTGACACAGCATATTTCATTTTAGTTCTAAAGATTCCTATGCACCTTCCACTGAGCTCATTGAGATTTACCTGATTTAGATTGCAGATAGAAAAAAGTAAAGAGAATAATTTGTGTGTTTGTGGTAGGGAGGGGGTATCTTTCAGCAAAAAAGGAAAGTATACATATGTATGTGTGTGTTATAAATCACATTGCCATCTATCAATATCAAAGCAACTTCCTCAAACTTTTCTAGTCTATATATAGGTATTCAAATAATTTATCTGGAGTAAGAACACACAGTATAATTTAGTTATTCTGCAATCAGAATATACACATGCATAAGAGCTGCCAATTTATTAAGTTCTAATCTGTGAATTATTTGATAATTTTCATCTTCAAATCAGGCTACTTTTAATTTATTTTTGCTAGATATGAATTGCCTTTCTTCTAAAAAGTTATTTAAAAAGAGGAGCAGAACATATCAAACAAAATAATAAGAATAAAAACCACCACCACCACAAACACCATGAAGGAATAGAGATAAAATATAACATCTTACTATCTTAGTTATTATTTTGTTATTTCCTATTTTGTGGTCTAATTATGTTGATGTCATGCTCCATAATTTCCAGAGAACATGGCCAAATTATATGAAATTATATGAAACAAACCAACAACATATACAAATTGTAATCCAGCATATATGATAGTTATAAGATTAGGAAAATTCAGAAAAACATAGTCTTACTATTCCAAAGAGGTAAGCTTACTTCCAGTGTTGATTGTGGTTGGAGCTGACCATCTCTTCCTGAAGTAAATATTTCTGAAAAATCAAAACAAATCCTGCATATGTAATGTTTAGAGAATTTAGATATTAGGCATAAAGCCTGCAAGGAACGTTAAGATCTCAGTTCAGTGCACAAAGTTTAGTACTTACATTTTTGTTTGCTAAATGCACATTAAAAATAGTTCCCAAGATCTGGGATCCGTCCTATATAGATCCAATTCTTTTGAATAAAATATCTTTGAATTAATACGTTACACTGGTACTGTAAGGCTAACATTGGGAGTTATAAATGTCAGGCAGAAGCATGTGGCTTAAACTTGCCATCTCTTCATTGACATCATATATGTGTTGGATGGACAAATTACAATACCACTTTGGCCAGAGTTGGGCAGCTTGCTACTTTGAGGGATAATAAGTTTGAGTGATAATTCAATGAGCTTGAGTGATATTGAGTGATAATATATTTTTAAAAAGTCCTACAAGTTAAGTCTTTATTCTCGTGTTTTTAGATTATTTCCTGAAACAGCCATTAGGTAGAGGCACCAAAAATCACGCACTTTCTGTAGGTATTTCAATTACAGATATCATTCAGGGACAGAACAACCTCTTATGCTAACCCAATCTAAATCTAGCGTTCTACACATATCCAGTCAGATCAGCTACTTACAGTTCCTTTTATTGTAGTCTTTCCTTGCAGCCTATATCCTGACTGCTGTTTTTGCATAATACTCAAATGACATTCAATATCTCTACATTGAATCTACTCTGTGTGGTTAGTTTATTGTTGCATAAACACAAAATGATTGATTAACCAAGGCTTAAATTCACTAATGTTACACATGCCAAAGTATGATGCAGAAGGCCAAACAAGGCTAAGTCCTCATATCTGAATGCAGCATGTTTTAGGTCAGTTTTTTTTTCAAATTTGACAACTTTAAAAAGTGTAGACTTCCACTCTCAGAATTTTCCAGCTGCCTGGACAATTCTGGGAGTTGATGTCCACACATCTTAAAGAGGCTATATTTGAAAAAGACACTGTCCTAGATGATGGATGCAGAACTCCTGAAAAGCTGCTAGCTTGGCCTCCTAAATATCAGTAGAGCAAAGGTATTCAACAGCCAAAGAAAAGCAGTTGCAGGGAGCAAGTATCACTTTTTCTGATCCTGCAATTTGGGATAGAGTCATTTATTGGCCAGATACCTTTTTATTGGCCATATGCGCTTCTTGGTGCTAATGAGGCATTTGGTATTTTATCTTTGTGTCCCTAAGAGAAACTTCTGCCACTATCCAGAATTGAACTCTCAACCTTCCAAGTGGGAGGCAAGTATCTTCAACCACTAGGCCATCATGCTGCTGAGGGAAGCATGCAACACTCATCCTGCCCAAAAGATTTTATAAACTAAGATATGCCTGAATTTGTTTTGTCTCCTTTTCTGAAAAGTGGAGACGCAAAATGCATTTCAGTAATGACATGCTACTGTTAACATACAAAAACAATATCAACAGCAGGGACAATGTTCATTAAATTATGAAAAGCTGGCATTCTCAGTGGGAAATCTTCTTTTCTGGAACAATCCCAAGGCCAGTGAAGTTTTCAGTCTCCGGAGTCCAGACCCTTTGGAAGCTGGTAAAAAGATGGTTGTTATATCAAGGCCAGGAACGCTATATTTATTATAATTTTTTCAAACACCGTTTTGTCACATTTTTCTGCTATTAAGTGTTGCTGTTATTGCATCAGGTGCAGGCATTGCTTTCATACCTTGCTTGGGCTTGAAAGATTGCATCAGTTCATATATAAATAAAGCTGACCTTACAGTTAATTTAGAGATGTATCCAGTGCACGATATTTATTTCTGAATATTC
Source organism: Laticauda colubrina (assembly GCA_015471245.1). Classification (NCBI taxonomy): domain Eukaryota; kingdom Metazoa; phylum Chordata; class Lepidosauria; order Squamata; family Elapidae; genus Laticauda; species Laticauda colubrina. The sequence goes on along the minus strand of BLBF01000039.1, from coordinate 7,561,698 downwards.
AAAAGCAGACATTATTGCAAAAGTAAATCCTTTGGGGGTGCTTTTGCACAAAATATAGAGGAATATTAAACGAAATGAGCCACACATAATATAATATACTATCTTCATAGTTTTAGTTCTTTGTTTATGGCTTGAATGTTTTAAGTTTCCACCAGCTTTCCACTCTGAATCTAATTGTAGATTCTCCACACGAACTTTAAAAATGGAAAATTACCCATATACCAACCATCCCACAGAGGGCAAGCATGATACTGTCTGCCATGACGATAGAAATAAGCTTGCCCTGCCCATCACCTCTGAAGCACATCTGTAGCAACTGCACCTGGAGAAGAAGCGTGCTCACTTGGAGCCCCTGGGTTTGGGCTCCCCAAAGCTAAGCGTCTTTCCGGACAGCGCGAGCTGCTCTCCTTCCCGAAGAGTGGGCCGATTCTTCTTGGTCGGCCCCCAGAGTCCCTGCAACAGCCTCCGGAGTATGAAACGGGGCCCTGCGTTTGGAGCGAAAGGAATCCCTCTCCCGCTCGCTGGCTCGCCCGACCGCCCGCTTTTTCACCCACCAGGCGGCGCCGGCTCTAACTCACGAGAGTGAAATCCGGCTCTCATCTTGTTCGCGTCCGCCCACGCGCGACTCCTCACAGTCAAACGCTGACGCGCAAACCGTCACTCGGCCCAAAGCTACCTGCCGTTGCCCCGGCAACGAGTTTCCCTGGAAACGCAAGGAAGGGATAAGGCGGGCTCGAGGGTGCGGTTGGTTGTCCTTCGGAGTCCCTGCATTTAGTCGCCTGGAGAAGAAACGCGAACGTTTTGAATGGGGATCACCTTCCTGAAAAGGCCTGGTTGTCTCTTGATAGATTAAATATGCTTTTATAACATGTTAATACAAATTAATGCTCGAAGATGTAGCATTTGCGTGGGTTGTTTGTTCTATCTCTTAGATCAGCACCTCACGACCTACACCAAAGAGCAGAAATCCCCCCCCCCCCCCCCAGCATAGAGGAAGATGCCGAAGGTGGAATCTATATATCTGAGGGCGATCTTCCTTTGCGGAGTCCCAAAGGGGCTTTCTTAAAAGGCAACTGGACGTTGTTTTTCTTTGAAGATGTTTGGCTTTTCATCCACGAAGCTTCTTCAGTTCTGATGTCTTCAATCCTTTTCTTTCTCTCGTCATCTCCACTAGAGAGATTGTTCATCTCTAATGAAGATTCACATGTACTTTTGCTTTTGATGTTACGACATCATCATACACATTTGGCAATGTTACATTATTGTAGTTAAGTGTAGACATTGATTCCTTAAGATCTGTTTGCAAGGCATGATCTGTCTTTGGAGTTCGATTTTCTTTTCTTAAGTACTCCTACCTATATATAGCAGGGGTCCCCAACCACCGAGCCCTGGACCGATACCGGTCCCTGGATCATTTTGTACCAGGCCGCAAAGAATGAATAATTGTGATTAAAATATATATAAAAATATGTTTTTAGTGAAGAAATAGTAAAGAAGCCCTTTACTATTGGGGAAGAATTGATTTTGCCGTTCCTTGAAAAAGTGTTTCTGTGTGAAACTGGTCCCTGGTACAAAAAAGGTTGGGGACCACTGCTCTATAGTGAAGAAAGAAGACAACCTTAGAGGTCTTGCTTCGATACCTCTGAACAGTTTTATTGTATATGCAAGCATTGATTTTAATAATGACTTCTAGGATTAGGAAGGTAAACATTTTCATTTATGACCTGTTATTAAGGATAGGGTTCATACCAATAAAAAAATAAAACAGAAACTTTGCAGGCTTATATAATTAATTGTTCAGAGTGGAAAAAGCTGTTGCTGTTCAAAGGGCAATCTAGTCCCTTTAGGAGCAGGCATTTCAGGCTACAAATGATCTCAGGCCAATTCAATGAATTTCTGCTAGGTTCCCAAATAGAACTTGCATAAACTATGTTCACGAAGTCCCTCTTACACCTGTTCAGTAGCAGCTGTGAAGGCCAACCATTGGGCTTAATCCAGCACTATTACACAAGAGCAAATATGTCAAAGCTATATTTACGCATTCCTTTTACACTGTAGGTCTTCCAATGTCTTGATTTAGTTAATTTGTTCTATGTCTTATTCCCAGGGATGGCCTGTACTATTTAATTCCTAACCCCCTTATTTCAAGCATTTTAATAATGGGATATTGAATTATCCCTTTATTAATAAAGGGATATTGAATTAATAAAGGGATATTGATATTATTTTGACTGATTATAGAATTTCACAGGTAACAGATCACTTTAGGGAGTATGAAGCCTACTACTCTGGTACAACTCTGCTTTTTGACTTCTTGTTTCCCAATTTCTGAGTCTATAGGCTCACTCTCTTCTGAGTCCAAAAATTAGATTTTGGGACTAGCATCTATAATTAAACTTGACATATTACCTGGATAAATACGGGTGCTGTAATTGTGCTGCAATGACATGAGAACATTTTAAATCAGCTGAGAGTTTTTGCCTGAGTCAGCATAATCACATGCATTGCCTTAATGCCAGTAATTTGGAGAGGCGCAGAAGTTTTATATCTCTGTTCCAGTTTCGAATGCTATTGGAGTAATATAAGATGGTATCTATGGTATCTTGGAGTAATATAAGATTCAGTTATAATGGTAATGGCATTAGGTACCACATGGCATCATATGTTTGCCTACCTTCCAATACAAATGGCAAACATCCACATATTTATTAAATGGCAGCAAGAAAATGCAGAAAAGACCCACATGTTAGCATCACTATGAAAACAACTTAAGGCCCTGTCACACTGCCCAACGGATGCAAAACGGACACAACGGACGAGCAAAATGTTCCATCCGTTGTCATCTGCTCTCAAAAGGGGCAAAAATTTGCATAACTGGAGCGGATAACACGGACGCGGGGAGGACGCAGAGCGGATGGAAAGCTGATGCGGAACGGAAGCCCAGCGGATGGAAGCGGATGGGAGCGGATGGCACATCCGCTAGGCTTCCAGGAGACCTCAGCAAAGCGGATGCGGAACAGATACAGCGGATGCACAGCGGATGCACAGCGGATGAAGCAGATGCAGAGTGGAAGCCTAGCGGATGCACAGCGGAAGCCGAACAGATGCCAAGTGTTAATTGCGCATGTGGGGGGGATGCATTGCGTAAGCCACGCGGATATAAAGGGAAGCAGCTCGCACGTGGCCAGCATTCGGAGAAAGACCTGCTGCAGGATACATCGAGTCCTTGCCTGCCCTGCCTGCATGCCTGCCTGCAAGCCTTGCTGCCAGCCTTCCTGCCAGCCTGCCTCCAAGCCTACTGGCCAGCCTCCCTGCCAGCCTTGCTCTCTGCCTGCCTGCCAGCCTTACTGCCAGCCTTGCTACCAGCCTGCCTTCCAGCCTCCCTGCCAGCCAGTCTGCCTGCGAGCCTTGGTGCCTGCCTTCCTGCCAGGCTTCCTGCAAGCCTTAGTGCCAGGCTTCCTGCCAGCCTTGGTGCCCGCCTTCCTGCCAGCCTTGGTTCCTGCCAGCCTCCCTGCCAGCCTCCCTGCCAGCCAGCAACCCCACAACCATGGGGAAGAAGCAAAAGTCTCAGCAACCTGCCGCCATCCCTGGCAAGAGGGACCGGGCCACCCTCCCGCCCCCTGTCCCTGACTCTGCTTCTGCTGAGGCTTCTGCTGCTCGGGCTTGCTCTTCTGGTGCTGGAGCTTCTGCTGAAGCTGCTCCTGGCGGTGGTGCTTCTGCTGCTGCGTACTCTGCTGAAGATGCTCCTGGTTCTGCTGGTCCTGCTTGTCCTGCTCGTCCTGCTCATGCTCCTGGACTTGCTCGTCCTCCTCGTGCTCCTGGTCTTGCTCGTCCTGCTCATCCTGCTCATGCTCCTGGTCCTGCTCGTGCTCCTGGTCCTGCTGGTGCTGCTGGTGCTGCTGATGCTGCTGGTGTTGCTGGTGCTGGTGCTGCTGGGGTTCCTGGTGCTTACTCTGCTGCTGATGATCCTGGTCCTGCTGATCCTGCTGCTGCTGCTGCTGCTGATGATGATGATGATGATCCTGCTGGTGATGATGATGATGATGATCCTGCTGGTGCTGCTGCTGCTGCTGGTGTGGAAGAGCAGCCCCTACCACCTGGGAGCCCCTCTGATGAGGGCCCATCTGGTCCTGCCAAAGGGAGGAAGAGGCGTATGCGGGGACGGGACAGGAGGCAATACTTCATCGAGGAGGCGCACGAGGATGAGGTGTTGGAGTGGCTGAGAGAGAACGACTATCTGTGGCGGAAGGGACACCAGCTGTACAGGGACACCAAACGGAAGCAGGCTGCTTGGAGAGAGAGGGCGGAGAGTATGGGTTAAACTTCGGAGGTGCTCCTCGGCTGGTGGAAGCACATGCACACCTGGTATGGGAAGCTGCACCTGAAGAAATCTGGCCAGGCCACTGTGAAGCTGACGGACAGAGAGACCTACGTCATGGCCAGGTGAAGCTTCCTCGAGGGTGAGATCTGCCACTGAGGAGCACCAGGAGCCCCTCTGTCTACCCTCTCTCTCCGGCAGACTGCTGAGAGCCAGTCCTCTTCCGGCCTAGAGTCAGTCCCTGTCTCCAGGCAGGTTTCTGTGGAGCGTGCCACGGCGGAGAACCCGCGGACAGCTATTGTAACCGTGGTAGAGCGCGTGGAGGACTCCCTGGTTCGGTGGGAGAAAGGAGACACCGGGTCCACCACAGTCGTAGCTGCATCCACCCCCCTCCAGCTCCGCCTCCACAGAAAGGCAGAGAGCCAGACAGCAGGAAGGGCAGAGCCACACTGTCCTCCTGGAGATCAGGGACATGATCCGCACCAGTATAGATCTCCTCTCTCAGCTGGTCCACACTGACTCCTCGTCCTCCAACTGCAAGCCCTTCCTCACCTATGTCAACCAGACCCTCAAGAACATGGAGGAAACCCAGTACCAGGTGGTGAAGGACCGGATCACCGAGCTGCTTCACAACCCTCCAGATCCAGAGGAACCTGCTCCCACCCAGTCCAGGTCTGCTCCTCCACCCCAGGTGATGTCCCTCCCATTCCAAAGCTTCCCACAGCCCCTCACCTACCATGGCTACGGCTACCAGGAGGTCCAGCAGCACAGGCAGCAGCCCTTCCCAGTTCAGGCACAGAGTCATCGGATGACACCATTGCCACCAGTTCCACTGATGCCATCGATGCCACCCATGACAATGATGCCACCTATGACAGTGATGCCACCCATGCCAGTCCTCACCCAGCTGCAGACCAGACAGCCCCACTACACTACTACTTCCTCCACCCCACAGCCAAGCCCGGCCTCAGTACATCTCTCATCAGTACTGGGGCTGACACCCCATGGCATGGAGGAAGGACCTCTCAGCATCGTGGGTCTGAGCCAGCTGTCTGAGAGCTTCCTCAACACACCGTCCCCTGTTGTCCTCTCGGGGCCAGGCACCCCAATGACAATACAGACCAGCACTCCAGCACCACCCACCTCCACAGCACCTGGACCCTTCACCCCTGAGACTAGGCACACCTCCGAGTGACCAATAAGAGTGCCAGAGACTGGGTAGCTGGCTACCTGTGGATTTTATTTGGACACTTGACTTGGGTCATTTTTTTTTTACAGCTTGTTGTTCAATAAAGTTTATCTTTGATTCACACACTTGCTTCATTTCTTTTTTTGTAATAAAGTCTTGGTGGAAACTTTTAGAATTGGTTTAAGCCTTTGCATGCTTGTGGGATGGGTTAAGATAGCAGTGGGCTGGGCAGGGATACCTTTGGGATGGGTTAAGATACCTGTGGGATAGATAAACCTCCAGTGCAAGCATAGTGGGACTGTATGGTCCACCCTCCCAGGTGCCACACCTTTGGCCCTTCATTAGTAAGCATTGATCCACACATTTGAACATAAACAAAACTCTTTATTAAATTCCCTGTTCATTGTAGGCCCACCCAACATACATGGCCCAATCTCATCCGTGTGATGAGACAGGCTGAAGGAAGCACCCATTAATCATCTATCATCCTTTCTTGCCACTCCACTGCTCCAGCTGGGGAGTTGCACCAGTGTTTCAGGAGGTTGCGCTGCTTCTTCCCTTCACGTGAGGCTCTGTTGGGGCCTTGCACATCCTTAGTGTCCATCAGGTTTCACCCTTGCCTCCATTCCCCAGGCTCCATGTCCCCATTGCCTTGTTGGAGGTCCACGAGCATGTTCTGTAAGACTGGGTAGTGGGTGCGCATGAGATTGTGCAGGATGCAGCAAGCTTCCACGATCCTCCTCACGGTCTCTGGGCGATGCTGCATGGTGGTGAGAAGTACCTGGAACCTGTTGGCCAGGATGCCAAAGGCGTTCTCCACCACCCGCCTTGCCCTGGACAGCCTGTAGTTGAAGATCCTCTCTTCACGGGTAAGGAGTCTGGAAGTGTAGGGCTTCATGAGGTAGGTTCTGAGGGAGAAGGCGTCATCCCCCACGATGAAGTAGGGCATATCTTGTGTGTCGTTGGGCAGGGGGTCTGGATCTGGGAAGCCCATGATGAGGTTGCCTTCCGGCCCCTCCTTGAGGTCACTGGCGTTGTATACCTGGGCATCTGAACATGAGCCGCTGCCTGAAGCATTGATGTACATGAACTTGTAGTCAGCATCGACCATGGCAAAGAGGACGATGCTGAAGAAGCCCTTGTAGTTGAAATAAGTGGAGCCCGACTTGGATGGTGCTTTGCAGGCCACGTGCTTCCCATCTATGGCTCCAATGGTGTGTGGGAAGTTCCACCTCTGATACCACTGCTCTGAAACTTTCTTCCATCCTTCATCAGTGGAGGGGCACTGGAGGAGCTCCTACAAGTATTCTTTGATGATGGCCTGCACCACTTCTCTGACCACAATGCTGATGGTGTTGTGTGGCACACTCCAGCTGTACTGCATGCTCCTGTAGGTGGTCCCTGAGGCCAGGTGGCACAGAGTCAGTGCCACCTTGAGCCCAGGTTCCAGGCTGGGCCGGAAGCTGGTGTTTGCCTTGGTCAACCTGTGTGTCAGCCGCTGCACAACTTCGTCAAACATGGCTGGAGGCATCCTCATGAAGTTCTGGAATGCCCGAGTGTCTTCGTTCTTGAGCTCCACCATCAGCTTGTTGTACAGTCCGTACTCTGCTCTTCTCCCAATCCATCTTCGGACCCAGGCGCTTCTTGGCCGCCTCCTTTTTTTCCCGTAGTAGAGTTCACAGAGCCTGTAGATGGCTTCGCACTGTTGCAGAAGGATGGTGGCTGCCAAAAGGACTGTGTTACGATCCACGGTGGAGATGACTGGATGCTGTGGAAGAGGAAGAGTCAGATGAAGGCTGCAGAGGTCTGCACAGGTGGGCTGCTGGTCTGAAAGTGAGATGCAGGTGAGTTGCTCCCCCTAGGCAGTATAGGTGTCCCTTTTCATCCTCTAGGCATCCTCTAGGCATCCTCTAGACATCCTTAATATCCGAGATAGGTCCCCTCTGCGAACGTTTTTTCCGTTTTAAGCGCTTTGTTTCCGTGCTGCATCCGTTCTGCATCCGTTCCGTGTCCGTTCCGCTTCCTCCCTGCATCCGAGCGGATGCGAGTTGCGCGGATGCGGAACGGATGCCTAGCGGATATAGCGGATGCGGAACGGATGCAGAATGGATGCGTAGCGGATGCGTAGTGGATGCAGAATGGACAAATTGGATACATTTTCCGCGCAAAAGTTTTGAGCAGCTCAAAACTTTCTGAGCGGATGAAACGTCAATAAACGGATGCTGGACGGATAGAGAGGAAGCAAAACGGAGGCAGTGAGTACATCATGTTTTCGAACGGATGGCAAGCTTTTTTGTCCGTTTTACATCCTCTTTGCATCCGTTGGTGCTGTGTGACAGGGGCTTTAGTAACCTAATTGATAATCAGAATACCTTTCCATAAAATAATGGTTGTTGTATACTTCTCCTTCAAAGGCCTCATCTGAGAGGCATGGACAAAGTTGCCTGCAGCTGGGAGTTAAAATTGAGCATCTTTAAGCCATGATTTTCTCTGTAACATTATATTGGAAGCAAAAGTTAAACTTGAAGAAGCAGTAAAGAAATAGTATTAATGCTTTTGAACTTTGATGTTAGAGAAGATTCTTGAAAATACTACAGCCACCAAAAAAAACAGAGAAATAAATCCAAAATTCTCTCTTGAAGCATAAATGACCAAGCTCAAATTATCCCACTTTGGACACATTATATGAAAATCTAGTTCTCTGGAGGTTTTGAAAGCTGGGGAAAGTAGAAGAAAATAAGATTATTAGCAGCAAGGGGGAGGGACTCAATTACAGTGGTGAAGGGTTCATAAGTCCTGTAAGACCAATTGGGGCAGATTGTCCTGGATAAAATCTATCTACTCTATGTGGTTGCTAAAAGTCTTAATGGTGTATAATTTATTCATTATTGTAGGGAATCTGTGGTATCTTGGGAATTATGTACAGTAGCTTCAATTTTTAACACCTGAAGAGAATAAAGTAACAATTGTGTGAGAGGAGTAATATAGATGTGCATTATGTCTTGATGTTTGTAAGTTTCCTTCCTTTGCATTGCTAAGCTTTTGCTTCCTTTTTTGTTGTCTTTACCTACCTTAAATTGTTTCAGATCACTAGCAAGATACTGAGTGTGTCTTTTGTGAAAGCTTTTGCTAAAGATGTGGGTGAATACACTGAGACAATTATATAGTGAACAATGTATAAATGCCCCACATCTCCCAACTGTTTGGTATATTTGAAAAGAGTCCAAACTCTCTTGTAAAGTGCAACTTTTGCCAGAGAGAAATTGAAAGTATTTGGCTTGCCCTACAAACAAACCTAGACCCTCCTTGATAGGTTTTTTCAACTCATAGTACTCTGTGAGTGTACAGTCCAGTTTGTGGAACTGGGGATAGGATACTTATCTGCACATGTAACTAGGAAGTTGGAAAGTTCAGAGACAATGCAAGACTTTCTGGTGGCTAAGGCAGAAAATCTGGATGGCATTCAAAAGAGCTAAAAATATAACCGTGATGCCAGAACTTTTTCCTTTGGTTAAGTGGGCTTTTTATAATGGGCTGTCTTATTTTGAAATAACTTGGCAGCCCTGGGAAAATTGCTGCTGCTGCTGCTAGGACCCCCTTCTTTCTTTAAAGTGACAACTGATCCAGGTATGAACACTTTGCTTTTTAATCTTCATACTGTAGTCTTTTATTGATTGGCAGGCTAATAGATAATTAAAGAACAGTTTAGTCATCTCGGTAGGCTCTCTGTGGAGAATTGCCAGGCTGACAATGTTGCATTTTAATTATTAAGCAACACTGATACCTTGTAAGGCAACTAACACAGAGCAGATCTCTCATCCAACAGCTCCAATTTGCTCCATTTAACTTGCTGAATAGTTTTCTGTCAAGTACCGCATACTAGCTCGAACCTCTGGCACAACTCAAACATGTTTCACAAAGCAAGGATTTGCTACCCATGCCTCCATTTGAAACCTTATATGTTTCATGAGTTAATAGAATTTTCTCTTTTTTTCTTCTTGGACAAACCAAGTGAGGCAAGATTGCATAATACAACATACAAACAGGATATTTTTTTGATGGCAGAATCTGTGTTTTTACAGCCTTTAGGAAGTTAGTTGTACTTCCATTAGGAGGTGCCACTCTACCCTACTGGTTTATCTCATAATTAAACAAAACATTTGCTAGACCAATACTTGAACACAGCTCATCAGTTTGGAACCCACATTACGTATATGATATTAACACAGTTGAGAAAGTCCAGAAATATTTCACAAGAAGAGTTCTCCACTCCTCTACTCATTGCAGAATACCTTCTGCCACCAGACTTGGAATTCTAGACCTAGAAAACCTTGAATTACGCCGCCTTTGATCTGATCTAAGTATGGTATATAAAATCATACAATGCAATGACCTGTCAATGAATACTTCAGCTTCAACCATAACAATACAAAAGCAAACAATAGATACAAACTCAAGGTTAATCGCACCAAACTTGATTGCAGGAAATACGACTTCAGCAAGAGTGGTCAATGACTGGAATACTCCAACTCTGTGGTTTCTTCCCCAAACCCCAAAAACTTTAACCTTAAGAACAGAGTTGTTCTTACTACTGACCTCACCCCTTTCCTAAGAGGTAGGGGGAAAGGTAGGGGGTGTGCATAAGGGCACACAATGTGCCTACCGTCCCTGTCCTATTGTTTTTTTTTAATTTTTCTTATATGTATCCATTTCATGTATCCACAACTATGTTATATTTATACCTGTTATCTTATAATTGCTTGACAAAATTAAAAAAAAAAAATAGGGCTTCAGCTGCTATATTATTCCTGGCATTCTCATATTTTGATATTCCACTCCCCATTGATGCCACTGGCTACAATTTGTCTTTGTCTTTGGTCCCTTATTTCAGGGATCTTCAACCTTGACAACTTTAAGACTTGTGGACTTCAACTCCCAGAATTCCTCTGCCAGCTTTGCTTTTCTGGGAGTTGAAGTCCACAAGTCTTAAAGCTGCCAAGGTTTGGAGACCCCTGTGCTAGAGAACTTAACCTATTACCTGCATGCAGCCAACTGTGGTTCTGTCATTAAGCCACAGTTAAACAAACGACGGCTTTGCAGGATTCTCGACTCGAGTTAAAATAATTTCTCCTTTACGCTTGGAACGTCCTCGTCACGGCAGTTTTCTTTTTTAAATAGCATTGATTTGGATCCAGTCTTTTGGAAGTGTTTTCTCCAATCTCCTTTTCATTTCTCACTCTTACCGGAGACCTTGCCGGACGCTTCTGGCTGAGTGAGCATGCATGGGCTTGGAGGAAATCGATCTTTGCGTATTGCAAATCTGTATAATCCCCTCCGTGTCGTTTTCTTACGTGCAGTCCCAGTCTGGGATCCTAAGGAGATCCTTTTGATTTCAAAAGGAAGTGCTATGTAATAGAATCGAAGGAGCAGCCCAGATGATCGTTTTTGTCTTGACCGTTGCATTTGCCAGCTGGGTGGAATCACTGCAATTTCCAACATTTTCAAGAACTAGAAACTAGAATATTTCTTTGAGAAGGCAGCCTACTTGCTCAGCTAGGGAAAAGCGAAGTCTGTTTAGACTCAGGGTTCTCCAACCTTGGCAACTTTAAGACTTGTGGACTTCAACTCTCAGAGTTCAGGAACTCTGGGAATTGAAGTCCACAAGTCTTAAAGTTGCTAAGATTGGAGACCCCTGCCTCACCTGATTTTAAAATAAATGATTTTTTTCTTCCCAACACACATATTAGCACGGTTTGGTGGTGCTTTATTTCTAAGGAATGACTATATCATGGGTCATAAACACACCACATATATCAAATAAAATACGTTGATCCTAAATATTACTATATTACTAATTTACTATATTTACTGTTTTGCCTTGGAGGATTGTCATGCCTTTTTCTTTTTTAAGATAAAGTAGGCTATTTATAACTTAAGAATGCTTACTATTGTTGTCACCTAAACCTATCAACAGTCCTGCTGTCAGCTTCTTAAGACATAGGCCAAATATGCGTGACTTTAGAAAGCTTTCTTCTAAAAAAATCATTGAAAATCGTTTTGCTCCATAGAGAAACTGTCGTTAATTTGTGATGTTCCCTTTAAAAAAAAACTGTTGCTGATAAATATCCCCATTTCTCACACACCTTGAATTTTGTATATGGTTAATGGTAATGTTGCAAGAAGAAGCCATTCATTGAAAACATTTTTTTTAAAAAGCTTTTTAATTGCCTTTATACAGAGAAACAAACCTACAGAATTTAAGCTCTTAATAAACAACAACCACCATAATTTCAATGTATGTAAGACCTATGTCAACATATATTAGGGCCTGTTTGTACCCAACACGGTTCTTAAAAATCTAATTTTTGAACGGCACACTTCTATTGAATATCACAACCAAAGCCCCTGACCCAGCTTCTATTGCAGCTAGCATCTTGGATGGACATGTGCTTGCTCATCCACTGTGAAGAGTAGATAGTGTTGCAAAGAAAGAGCAAAATGTATACTCAGAACTATATCCTTCTACATATATAGATCCCTAACACTAGATCAATGTGAACCATTTGTCCTGAGATAGAAAACCCACCATTCCAGGAATGTAATCCCATTTCTATTTTGCTATAGGTTCAATGGCCTGTTGCTTTTCTGGTTGATCTTTCCCCACACAGCAAAGGGAAACAGGGATAAAAACCAATAGCTGACATTATTTCAGCCTAGGAATTATTTTCCTCTTTTGCTTCACAAGCAGTAAACATGGGAAAGTTTGCCTTGTGATTGGCACAATGGGAGTTGTAAGGCACCAGGCCGAGAAAATTTGGCACAGCAAGTAAAAATATAGTTCTTAGGAACTGTGTCAATACTTAAAAAAGAAAATCAGAAGCTTTGTGATTTGTGGCTGATTAAAAAAGAATTTGCTTTTTTGCTGTGCCTATTTTATACTAAAGTGTGTTCCTGTTGCAGCAAGCCATTCATTGACAATATGAAACTGTTGCCCTCTCCTAATGCTCTGAGTCTTCATTTCTGTCTCTAGCTGATTTGCTACTACTAGTTTTAATGGCTATGCATTTAGATACTGTCAGGTAATCTTCCTTGCAACAGTATACTTTGCCTTGAAGTTGAGGAAGAGATGGCAGTAGTAGTAGTACGGTGGGCCATGAAAACCAGCAGGCATATGGATAGGAGTGGGCAACCACATTTGATTTATCATGGTGATTAACGCTGATATAAAAACAAAATGCTCATAAGGATATAGGCTGTCTTTATGACAGGTAGGTGAACTTAACATAAAGGATTTGTGTTTGTGGCTTGGAGGCTGAGAACATCAATGGACTGGATTCTTTTTTCTTTTTTTTTTTTTTTTTTTAGTAATGGGTGTGCAATCATCCAAACGAAAATATAACCCATGTGAAGAACTTAGTTTTGCTTAATGTAGTACAATTTGTTATGTTTACTTCTGTCGGATTACCCTGGCAGACAGAATGATAAAGTCTTGGAAAAGCCTATCCCCTATTCCAGACTCAGAATGGTCTACTAAAAACCCCAATCCTTTTCCCTGAGCCCTCCATCCTATCCTCCTTCCCCCTCCCCCTTGCAAAGAGCAGTTTGCTGGATTTAGGCCATTAGCCCTAGAGCTGCTGTAAGCTGAGAGTGCCCTGGGCGTGCATGCAGGCATGTGTCTCTCCAAACAGTTAAGCCTTGGGGTAAACGGTGACAGCTTCATAACCCTCTGGGGGCCTCGTGCGAGCCCTGGCATGAGTTTCACAGTATAACTGCCCTTCCACAAAGAAGTAACCTTTCTGCTTCAGGTTGAGATTGCAGTCGGAACAGATGAAACATTCTGGGTGCCTGTACTTGTCACGGGCTTTTACTACTGTGCCACTGTTAAACGAGAAAAAAACAAACAGGAAAAAAAGAAAAAGTCATGAATGCAAGTTGAATGCAATTTTCAGAGACTGGGACCCAGAAATCAGTGACAAGTCTTCTGCTTAGGTTCCCGGGGTCAATAAATTATGAGCTTCAGTCTTCTTCAGCTCTACCACATTTCTTGGGCATGGTTCTAATCTCTATGATTGACATTCTACAAGCATAGCTTGGTTAGATTCCCAACTGGAGTTAAATGAAACATTAAAAAAGAAAAGATAAAAAAGGGACATGTGGGCTTTATTTATAGCAAGGCCACAGGCTTTCTTCTTTTAACCTTTTAAAAGTATGTTAGAAGACTAGATACAATGTGTCATTAATAGTATGGCATTTTGATTTCATTTGTGAGCTTTCCAGGAATCAGTGGTTTTTTTTTTTCCCTCTTTTTGTTCTGTTTCACTTTTATGCTGTCCTTTACATTTTAATCTAGTGGGAAAAACTGAATGTTTATTCTGGGAGCGTTGTTCGGCTCAATCACAGAATACAGGTAGTCCTCACATTCAAAGCATTCATTTAATAACCATTCAAAGTGATTGAAAAAAGTGTCTTATGACCATTTTCTGCTCTTATAACTGTTGCAGCATCCCTATGGTCACCTGATCAAAATTCAGATGCTTGGCAACTGGCATGTATTTATGATGGTTCTATTATCCCGGGGTTATGTGATCATCTTTGACAAGCAAAGTCACCGAGGAAGCCAGATTCACCTTACAACTGTGTTACTAACTTAGCAACTGCAGTGATTCATTTAACAACTGTTGCAAAAAAGGTTGTAAAATGGGACAAAACTAACTATCTTGCTTAACAACAGACATTTTGGGCTCAATTGTAGTTGTAAGTCAGGGACTTTACCTGTATTTATTAAATGAATGTAAACAAACAACCTTGTTTAAGATTGTAAATGAGAGATATCTGTTTTCATAACAGGTTGTTACAAACTCTTTTGAAAATCAATGTTAGAAATCTATGATAGAAAATGAAATCTTACACGATGCCATTTCCACACTTGTCACACAAAGGCACTTTCGGCACACTTCCTGCACCAGCACCCATCTTTGTGATGGGTGCTTTTACACTCCTTGTCCCACTGGGACGACCATCTGCAAACAAAACAAAACAATATATGTAGTTTTGGGTGACTTAAATTATCATTAGAAGTTTAAAATGTATAAACATTTGTTTTCATCCCATATTAGGATTTTTTTCATTATAAGAGATACTCTTTCACAAATAATTTGTGCTATTTTATTGATGAAATATGCATATGTACAACACTCTTTTAATTCCTTTACTATTCAGTTATCTTTTTATCTACAGTATGTATACTGATTTGTCGGGGGGAATTGTTTTTCTTATTCTCATAGGAATGCAGGTGATTTCATCACTGCTAACTGCACTGAAATTACTAGGATTTAAGGAGTTTTCCTTTCTCCAGTCTGGTGTTGGAGTCCCTTGATGTTGGAATAATCTCTCTTAGAATTGCTGTGAATTCTGGCGATGTCATCCAATAAATATAACTTAAAATAAGATAGTTGCTGGATGTAAAGTGATTAGGGTACCAGGCTAGAAACCAGGAGACCATGAAGCAAAAACTCTTGAGCCTTAGACACAAAGCCAAATTGGTGACCCTTGTGCTGGTAATTTTATCTCAGCCCCAAGAAGCAGGCAATGGCAAATTACTTCTGAAATCTTGGCAAATGAACTGCAACGACCTGTCCAGGCAGTCACCAGGAATCAAGATTGATGAGAAAATATAAAAATAGAAACAAAATAAACAAAAAATACAGATAGATAAAATTGCTGTGCATCATGTCTATTCTACACCTAGGGCTTTGGAGGGAAGAACAATGGATTACCAATCAGCAGGTTCAAACAACTCCCTTGAAGTTAGGAAAGAAGTAATTGAGGAAACAGTATTTCATCACTTCCTTTTATAGCATCTATCAAAAGCCTGTTTCTGAATTATGATTTTGGTGGAAGAGTGAGGATTTTTCTGGGAAGCTTTTCCCAGATATTCTTGCCTCTTGCAGAATTAACAGGGATTTTCTAGAAAAGTAAAAGACCAAAACATTTAAAAAGTTTTCTTTTAACTATCACTTTCCATCCTTAAAATAATCAGAGGGATGCTAATCTGTGCAGAGAATAGGAAAACTTAATTACAGAATTCTTAGTCCTTTTTTAATTACTCAGTACACTGACAAAAAAGACCAGTAATTTCTGCATTTTTCTTTAAAAATATAAATAAAACTATTTTAATTCACTGTCAGGGGTGGATGCAGGGGGGAGTTCAAGAAAATCAAGATGGCAGCAATGACTATGCAATCAATGTCTTGACCTTCATGCTTCATAGTTGCACCTTGACTTTTCTTTGTTTCTGTCTAAGAATGCCCCTGTTCAATGTTAAAGGTTTTTTTTCTATTACTATTTATACTCACTATTAAATTTGGATTTAAGATAATCTCCAAGTGAGTGTTAAGAGGAATTTGATCTCATAGGTAGTTAACATATCAAAAGACCAACAGCTTAATGGGTCTGGATTAAGATACATGCATTCCATGCCAGTTGCTTAGATAAATTTCTAAAAACACACTGTCATAAATAACGCATTAGAATAAATGCTTCTGATTAAAGCAGTATAGAAGTGCACTTAAAACAGTATATTCTTTCTATAAAAGGTTTATTTTATTTTAGCTCTCCCTGACTTTCTTTTTGTACCATAAAATACTATTTTAACAGTCTCTCTCTTAAAGTAATATTCCTGATTAATATTTTTATTGATATAATCACATTTTATTTATGCTTCCTTTTCCTGAATGCTTTCTTGCATTAGGAATTTAAGTCATGTATGTATAAGTCTATATACAGTTGTGCTCATAAGTTTACATACCCTGGCAGAATTTATGATTTCTTGGCCATTTTTCAGAAAATATGAAAGATAACACAAAAACTTTTCTTTGTTGGCTGAAGCCATTTATAATCAACCAACTGTGTTTACTCTTTTTAAATCATAATGACAACAGAAACTACCCAAATGACCCTGATCAAAAGTTTACATACCCCAGTTCTTAATATGGTGTATTGCCTCCTTTAACATCAATGACAGCTTGAAGTCTTTTGTGGTATGTGGGGATGAGGCTCTTTATCTTTTCAGATGGTAAAGCTGCCCATTCTTCCTGTCAAAAAGCCTCCAGTTCCTGTAAATTCTTGGGCTGTCTTGCATGAACTGCATGTTTGAGATCTCTCCAGAGTGGCTCAATGATATTGAGGTCAGGAGACTGAGATGGCCACTCCAGAACCTGCACTTTATTCTGCTGTAGCCAATGACGGGTCGACTTGGCCTTGTGTTTAGCATCATTGTCATGTTGGAATGTCCAGGTATGTCCCACGTGCAGCTTCCGGGCTGATGAATGCAAATTTTCCCCCAGTACCTTTGGATAACGTACTGCATTCATCTTGCCATCAATTCTGACCAAATTTCCTGTGCTTTTGTAGCTCACGCATTGTCAAAACATCAGCGATCCACCTCTGTGTTTCACAGGAATGGTTTTCATCATAGGCCTTATTGACTCCTCTCCAAATGTAGTGTTTATGGTTGTGGCCAAAAAGCTCGATTTTGGTTTCATCACTTCAAATGCCTTTATGCCAGAAGGTTTGAGGCTTGTCTCTGTGCTGTTTGGCACAGGGATACTTTGTGGCAATTGCATTGTAATGGCTTTCTTCCGACAACTCGACCATGCAGCCCATCTTTCTTCCAGTGCCTCCTTATTGTGCATCTTGAAACAGTCACATCACATGTTTTCAGAGAATCCTGTATTTCACCTGAAGATTTGTGGGTTTTTCTTTGCATCCCGAACAATTTTCCTGGCAGTTGTGGCTGAAATTTTAGTTGGTCTACCTGACTATGGTTTGGTTTCAACAGAACCTCTCATTTTCTACTTCTTGATTAGTATTTGAACACTGCTGATTGGCATTCTCAAATCCTTGGATATCTTTTTATATCCCTTTCTTGTTTTTTATACAGTTCACAGATCATTTGACAATTCTTTTGCTTTCCCCATGACTCAGAAACCAGAAACGTCAGTGCAGCACTGGATGAAGGATGCAAGGGTCTGTCAGGAGTCCAGGAACCCAATGACCTTTTATACATACACACTAATTACAAGCAAACAGATCACAAGTGAGGATGGTTACCTTTAATAGCCATTCAAACCTCTTTGTGCCAACCTGTGTGCATGTTATAAGGCCAAAATCACCAGGGCATGTAAACTTTTGACCAGAGTCATTTGGGTAGTTTCTGTTGTCATTATGATTTAAAAAGAGTAAACACCATTGATTGATAATAAATGGCTTCAGCCAACCACTAACCTTGAGTGAAAGAAAAATTGTTGTGTTATCATTCATAATATCTGAAAAATGGCCAAGAAATCATAAATTCTGCCAGGGTATGTAAACTTATGAGCACAACTGTAGATATAGACCAGAATCCAAACATCTAAATTTAGCACGCTGCTCTATGTTCCCTCCTATAACTTAAATAATGAAAGATACAATATGGTAACTAACCAGATTCTTCAGAGACCATGTCTTGGAGCACTTTAAAAGAACCAGACTGGCGTGGTTGGCTAGGGCCTTGAGTGTCATCATGTAACATCCTATAAACATCAGACTGGGGCACTGCAGGTGCTGGCTCACTACAAAGAGCATGCAAATAGGAAATAAAAGTAGTTAATCATCAAGGGATATTATAGAAGGATATTTACATGTACACTATAAAATGACTCTTGGAACACTTCTTTGTGTTCATTTTAATACAGTGTGAGTTCAAAAAAATTACCTCAGTTACACGAGTTTTGGGTTTGCAGAAGGCCTTTTGACATTTTCTTTGAAATAACGGGCTCTAAATACGTTCCCGTGGTCAAAAATACTCAACCTATCACAAAATGCTTTTGAAAGCCTTTGTAATTTTGATAGGTGTATGTTGAAATTAATTGAGGAACAAGAATTCAAATGTCTTTTGAGTAGGCAGTACTTTCTGTGTGGTTCTTAGGATCAGATTCATAATTACAAATCATTCTGCAATTTGAATTTGATTGTACTTGCTTCATAAAACAAGAAAAGAGCTATAGTAACTTTGTTCTGCCCTTGCATATGGTTAGTTTTAGGGCAAGCTGTGATGAATACAGATTGAAAAGTTTAGCTAGAACTCATTTTTGGGGAAAGGAACAGATAGCAATTTGTTACCCAGGATATTTTCTACAGTTTTAGTGTATGTTGATATGGGGCACTGGAAAACGCTGGTACTACAGCTTTTTTGCTAAAAACAGATATTAAAAAGTAAATTAAAAAAAGTAAAAAGTAAATCTTTACACTAAAAATACCGTATAGCAATATAAAAAGAATTAGAAGCAATAGCAAATGATCACATCTTCAGTGTGATCAAACGAACAAAAAAGAAAGTAATCCCATGAAATTCATTAGATATAATGAACATATCTAGAAAATCAGACAGAGTAACTTCTGGGCCTTCAGAAATGCATACATTAAATAAAGGTAGTTTAAAGCAGTGTTCACCAACCGTGAGAAAATTTGGTGGTCCACAGAGAAATGTCATTTCCAGAGCACCCCCCAAAGCAATTAATCCAGGCTACACGGGAACACAAGGCTGCACCGCCCACATGGCACATGGGAATCCTCCCCGTCCACTCATTCCTTACCTGACAAACTTGCCTGCTAAGTTGCTATTTTTCCTTTTTTTCCCCCCGACTATCAGCTGTTCTGCTGTGCCGGGAGATTTAGATTAGCTAGAAAGCAGAAAATTGTTGCATTTCTTGCTTTCTAGATAATCTTTAGATCTTCGGCTTTTTGTGAGTTTGCTTGCTAGCAAAAGTTTGCTTGCAAGCAAATTTTATGTGACAGACTCAAGTAGCTAATGGCAGAAAGATAGATCTCTGAATCTGTGATTCTATGAGCAATTCAATCTGTCTGCCTGCTTTGCCTGATTTTGGGTAAAATTTGCTCTATTTTTAAATAAAAAAATAAATATTTACATAAATATTTATAATAATTACACACAAGCCATGCCCAGCCATTCACATGACCACCAAACCACACCCACAAATTAGGCCCTGCCCAATAACTGGTTAAGAAATTTGAATCCCACCTCTGCCTCTGTGTGTGTGTGTTTGTGTGAGAGAGAGAGAGAGAGAGAGAGAGAGAAAGAGAGGCAGGGAGAGAGAGCTTAGATCAGATCTCTCTCTCTCCCACCATCATCAGCAAACCACCCTCAGTCAAAATTCATATTAGTGGTCCCTGGGATTTAAAATTATGAGTTTGGTGGTCCCTAAGGTTCAACAGGTTGGCGACTCCTGGTTTAAAGTACATAATTTTTAAACTTGTAAATTGTAATCTTTCTATATATAATAGGCTCTTATTCAGTTTAGCTCCTAATCATGTTACGTACCAAAGAAAATTTCAGAATAATATTAGTTATAACACATAAAATATTCCCAAGCAGAAAGATACCATCCTTACATTGGAGTTTAATGAAAAAGTCCAACCACAAAAACATTTCAAATTATTTTTTTTCTGGAATGGTTTTCAAAAACAGGTTACTTGTAATAAAATCAGTGAAGATTTCATTCATAACTCCAGCTTTGTTTTGAAAAGCCCCAATGAAACAGATGTAAAAATGAAACAAATCATATTAGCATGACAATTAGCTCTCTTCTTGGGTCAAAATACTTTATTAATATTATGACCAATGAATCCTTAACCGTTGGCAATTTAAATGTGTTACATAATTTAAATAAATGTAGCCTTCAAGAAAATTTATGCATTTCTTTTTAACTTTCACGACATTTATGTGTGTGTATATGTATATATACGTATGGTATTTCGCTTTGTTCAGTATTTTCACACGTCTTTATAGTTGTGCTTTTAAAGTTGTAGCGATGTTTCGGCAAAATCTCATCTGCCATCATCAGGCTTCTGTATTGAGTTCGTCTTCATTGTGTATGTCAGTCTTTTGCAGCCGTTTTGCAGCCTGACATATACCCGAAGAAACCTAAACACTATGTGTGTGTGTGTGTGTGTGTGTGTGTGTGTGTGTGTGTGTATAATGTATATGTGTGTGTGTGTGTGTGTGTGTATACTGTATACACACACACACATAAAATACAGTAATTTATAAAATCAATGTTGACTTAGATGACTCACTGATAAAAAGCAAGCTCCTTCAATGGTATCCAAAGACCTTTATTTAATGAGTGTTACCTTCAAAATATTTTGTTCCATAAAGCATGATCAGTTTCCCCCTTCCTCCTAAACAAAATTCTATTAATAGACACCAGACAAAATCAAATTAAGTCATAATCCAGCAAAAGGGTTTAAAACTTTTCAGAAATTAATTGATTAGTAAGAAAGACAGAAATAAACAGAAAGCACAATATTATATATATTTAGAAGTATCAATATCACATAAATAAGCACAGAATGTGGCCACAAAGTATAATTATAAATAATCGGTTACCTGGGAGTAATTCTTAACGCAATTTTATGCATAGGGTTATATTGCACCTAACTTGATTTATGGATAAAGCTCTCTGGTTGTAAATTTGCCAAAATGTTAATACATCTACAATTATAAATCTAAATATGAACGATAGACTGATGCAATCCTACTCAATTTTCATAATGAGTATGAAATTAATGTTCCTTCATGTACTTTGAGGTTTTTCATTTTCTAGTACAGGACATAGCTCATGAGAAAAAAAATAAAAAGAACTGAAACTGGACTTAAAGAGATCTCTAATGAGATACAGACATTCTTGAACTATTACTCTATTTTTGTTTTCAAGAAACTAAGCAAATTATTGGACAGATATCTGCAGTCTGAAGTTCAGATAAGATTAATAAAGGGGATGAAATCCTTGCTCACTTGAGATTGCTGCAGAAATGCCCCTGCACTCTAGTCCCTGGCCACAGTCTTCCAGGGTCTGCTCATCAGATTTTTTCATAGAAGTTCTTCCCCATTTTCATAGGTGAGCCAACAGGATCCCTAGCTCAGAGACATGGATCAGACCGAAGAGCAGCTGTGGGGATGTATTATTAAGTGAAGCAAGAAAGGGCCAGCCTTCTTTCTGCCATTTCAGTGTATGATCTCCCCATCAAGCTTGTCAGATTTTCCCAGTGCGCTTTTGAACATAGATTACCCTTTCTGACGACTGTTAAACCTATGTTTAAAAGTAGCCCAACTAACAGTTGACGGTGAGTTACTTGCTACAGTTCAAGAGCTCCTTCTTACTGTCTCACAACTGCCACCTCCATTCCCACATGCCTTTTGGTTGTTTATTTTATTTTTTTCCTTTTCTTTTGGTTTCTGGAAAAGCTTCTGTGATTATAAGCAGTCTGGGTGCCTGTATGGTAATGCTGGATGAGAGTCAGCTCCTTTCTCCTACTCCCTTTCCTGGAGATCTGCTGCCAGGTGATGGGAGGATGGCAAGAGAAATGGAACAGCCTCTGCTATGTTGAGTTTGTGTGTAATATTTAGTGAAGCAACAGCATCTGCCTCCTCCTCCTCCTCCTCCTCCCCATGGTTTGCTTAATGCTTTGTGGTGCAGTTTATGCCAAGAGAAAGAAGAAGGGCAGTTGACCCAGGTTTTAATCAGTGGCTTTGCTTACGGCCTCTGCTCAATCTAAAACAAGATCCAATACATAGCAGAAGCTCCAGAGGCAGGATAGGGCCTGACAAGCGAGAAGAGCCAGTAATATGCTTTCTTTGATGACTTGAGGAAGGGTGAAGTGTTCTTTCACTGAACAATGGGGAAAGGCCTTTAAAGTGGCATGGGATAACTATACTTGAAAGCCTCAATGAATGACAAGCAAATAGCTGGCACATAGGCAGCATTCTTCATGCAGTATGCTAAGCACACAGGATGGCTCCCATTACCTTATATGGGGTGTTTCCCCGAGTGCTGTAGCAACCTGTCCCTGCAGTGTTTCCATAATATTGTCATCTGAATACATCTGCATAGGAGTGTTAAACTGAGCGTGCACAATCTTGACACCAGGAAGCTCCATTTCTAAGGGAATGTTGGGGGCCATCTTAGCTGCAGCTTTCAACTCAGTAGGACAGATAGTGCTAACAGTGCTAATGGAAGAGGGTGTGCTACGTCCACTGCTGCCATCAAAACCAGAAGGAGTACTGCATATGTGATTAAAATCAGAGTGAGAACAGAAGGTAAATAAAAGGCACATGCAGTTTCAAGAGTGATCAGAGAGAACGGACGCAAATGCAAGAATTCAGTGCAAGCTTTTGTCTAAGTTTTCTGCTGTGTGCAAACTGTTGCAAAAGATCCTCATCTTTTGTATGAACAAGTCTCACCACTGTCCACTAAAATGTATGCTACAGTTTAATAATATTATCAGATTCAGGCAATTTAGTATTAGTTCTTGAATCTTTTGAAGTTCATTGTATGAAAAGCAACAATAATATTCATACTCTTCAGTTCAAAATAATACATTTAATCCTACTGATATATGCCTGCAATATTTTAATAATATTGCAGCCATTTCAGTGTACCATAATCTGTTTCCTAAGAATTTCTTGATGTCAATACAAATATATATCTTATTCTGAATCCTGATGTTCTAAAAAAGGAACTCTGAAAATCAGGCAGTTATTTAAATTGTAATGACATAGAAAATAATTAAACTGTGCAAATATATTTTCCTGCATTTGTTTCACATTGGAAAAATATGCATGCAATGTTTCTATATGATAGTGATGAAATATTCAATGGTCCAAAATCAAAACTACACAAATGTATATTTACCATTGAGTTCATTGCAATATTATTATTCAAAATGTCATTGCTAAATGCAATATCTCTTTGGTAACATTAATTTTATTATTCTTATCTAATGTTTAAAGAAGGGGAAGTTAGATTTTAGGTCATTTTAATTAAAAATATGATTAGCCAAAATCCAGAAAATGAGTCATATTTTGGTTATGTTAAAAATACATACATTGATATGTTAAAAAGCAGGTTCTCATGATATATCACTTTTTTCTGTTTAAAGGTCTTTTATTACTATATAACATGGGTTAGAGTCCTTTTGGACACAATAATTCAGTTATGAATGCAATAAATCAGTTTGGACATATTAACCAATAAAATTAAGGAGCTACTAAATATATAGTCAGTCTTTCCCTTTCAAATATTGCACAATGGAGAAAAAGCGATGTTTACTGAAAATTGATGGGAGGCTATTGTTTATAATTTCGTTGATATTTTAAAACAGCTGGCTGGCATTTCTGCATGATGTAGTACCAAGAAATCAGGAAGTAATCATGTTATGGAAAAACCAGACCACAGTGTTGATTATGCTAGGTGTTACATATGGATTTATGTTAAGAGGATAACAAACAGTTATTACGGCCTAGACCAAGGGTGTCAAACTGGCAGGCCGTGGGACGTATGCATCACGCACAGGCCACACCCACCCCGGCTCCGCAAAGGCAAAAAATGTTATGATACATCATGTGATGCAATCGAGTGGCCTGTGGCCTAGAGTCTAGCTCTCAATGTGGAAAGAAAATATCTCTATTCCTCCTAAAATCCATAGCTGTTGCTGTCTTGTAGCTAATTACTTGATTAGTGATGACAATTGAAACTTTGCAATGATTCTGAATAATTTCATAATAAAGAACTTCAATATATCCCTGGAAAATGACTGTGATGTCCCTAGAAAATGACTGTGATGTGTCATAGTAGTGACCTTAAATCTAATTCCTCTCTTAGACGTGAACATGGCAACTCACTTTTGATTGGAAATTGTGTTGGAAAGTTATTTTGGGGGTTTGAATTTCTTTATCAGGAATTTTTATTTATTTATTAAACCAATGTATATCCCTGCCCATCTTACAAACAAGTGACTCTGGGCAGTGTACAACTAAAATATATAGTGTACAGAGCTAAAATATAGTAGAAATACTTCGACTTAATTCTGAATAAATTTGCTTTAAGACAATGGTGAGTATATTTTCCTACTCATCAACAAATCTCACTGTTTCATTGGAATTTGAATCTAGATGAGCAGGTATACTTTAGGTTTGCTCTACAAGGCTGAAATCACATGTATTTAGGGCATTAAATTAATTGAGTTCACTGTGGTTTACTGTTAGCTAATTGTGCAAGGATTGCAGGCTAAATAGTCACAATCTGATGAATATTAAAAGAGTCAAGTTTTACGAGCTTTTGAAATGAAACTTAAATCTCATCATTTTTGCTGAATACTGCCAATTAAATGCATATGATTCCCAACATTTACCGGCATGCCCAAGTTCAAACAATAACAAGTCATCTTGTTATTATCACAAATCTTATATGACTACAAATATTCATTGTATGCCACAACTGTATCACTAAACATTTCTAGAAATACTAAAATATTTTTAATTTATATGAATAACATTTCCTAAAGCACATATCCTTTTAAAAAATTCCAGTCAAAATGCACAACTAATTCAAGGTTGTCAAGAGAAATTCCTATAAGACTATACCAGCATACTTTTCAAGAAAATCCATTCCTTATTATCAGGCGCAAGAGCAAAGAAATTCAGAAAAGCCTTACGTGCTCCCAAGCAAGCATGCAGTTTTCCATTTGCCAGATCTCTCAGCCAAATATCCCTAGAAAGGGAGAGCTACATGTGACATTCCTTAGTAAAAAAGCAAGACCAAGAGCCAATGTTTGGAAGACAAGAACCAGGTTTGTCAGTTAATGGCAAGGTTAATGCTAATAACTTAAATACATTGTCAACACTCTCACCACAAGTGTGACCATAAGCAACAGGGCGCTCATTAGCAATGCCAGAAAACAAGAGGATCCACAAGTGGTATGAACTTCCAGTTCATTTATAAGCACTATTATATGTTACTAGATAAACACAAAAATTATGCTAGGTAGACATGGCATCATAATTTTCAAACCTTATCTTGCTACACAGTTTTTTAAACATAACTGATGACAAGAGAAATTAAAACCGATACTTGATTTCCTATATATTACTAAGTAATTCGTACTATATATTTTCAATTCTCAAATGTCACTCTCCATAAATTCTTACAGCAATGTAGGAATTAATGAAGGAAAATAATATTCCTATTAATTTATATTCTTTCTGCATTAAATCAAACTTTAGTCCATTTTCCTGTTTTATTCATAATAAATATCTTAGGTTTTCTATTTTGCTAGCACGTTAATTCATATGTTCAAAGGACCTCTGATGCAAGATCTATTGAACTTAATAGAATTTTGGGAACCCTGTGGCCTAAGAAGTTGTTGTAACTTGAATCAATATATATGCTACATTTTTATCAATACTTTCCATGAATTAAGAGCTGGATCTCTTTATTACTTGGGAATCACTGTTTCACTACAGCTGTGAAGCAAGCATTTCATTCATTAGAAGGATTTACACCATACTGAAGTAGCAATATTACTGAATTGGATTGTGGAAAAAAAATCATGCATCAGTTACAGGCAAAAGTTATGACCTGCTTGGGCTTTGGACTACGAAAGGTTTAGGTCGAACATTATGTTTGTGTTCAAAGTAGCCTATGTCCTGGAAAGAAAGGAAAGAGTTACAAAACAACTTTCAGCAAATTACACTATATGTGTTTCCAAAGAAGATAATGCACACTTTGAAAATGATGGAATGTAAGTTGTAAAGTAGTAGTATAAGCACATTTCCTGTAAATTGGAAGGAAAACAGAGTGATGGCTATAGCCTAGCTAAAATCAGGCATTTTAAAGTTGCTGATCCTATTCCATATTCTAGAAAGCAAGTCCCATGAAATACAGAGATTTAAAATATCAAAAGCATTCAGGAATAGGCTGCACACATCAATATAAACAACAACACTTGAAAGCAGTATGATATGCAGGTTTATATTAATTCAGATGAGTGTCAAATTAAAACTAAATCGGTTTCAATTCATAGCATGTATATATGCATAAAATTATACTTTTGATGCTTGTTTAGCTTTGGACTGTATTGAACTCAATGTTGCACCTAAGCCTAAATTTTGTGTTGACAGTTCTTTAGAATAGTATGCTCGAAATATTGGTCCTTCCCACATAAATATTCATTTGAAGATAATATCTTGAAAGGCACTTTTTTGAAAGCTTTGAAGATCAGGGGGAAAAAAAGGAAGCAAAAGGCAGGAAGAGATGGACTCAACAATATAAGAAACAAGGATACCAAAGGTAGTGATGAGAGGCCATTGCACACTGTGGTACTCACTTTTCAGCTGAACTAGAGATCAGGCCACGCAGCTGTCCATGAAGAGCATCCTGTATATTGCCAGATGAATAAAGCCCAATTGGAGAGTTATAGGCAGAACTCATTACCTGCCTTTTGTCATCAAGGTTAGCTGCTGCTACAAAAGGCTTGGCCTTTCTGTTATGAGTTGCACCAATAGGCTTGAATTCCTGTACATAATAGGCAGACAAAATACACAGAGCTACAATGCACACTTAAGCCAACAGCAGGCAAAACTGACATTGCGGCTAATTATTAATCAAATGCATCAGTCCCAAGGCACAACAAGCCTTGATTTAGTAAACCAGTAAGCAAGCATCCTGTGGAAATCTTTATGGAAAATAGTACCACTTATAGGCAGGTAAGCTTGTTATTTATTTGAGGCAGCATTACAAGTATTTGGCTACAGAATATTGCAGAACAGCTACAGTTCTTCCTTCGCTCTCTCCACCACTAAAATCCAGCCATCCAGAAACCAAAAAGTAAGTGTTGCTATTGTACCACCTCTTTCCTCATTTTTGTTGGTGATGAGCAAAGACACAAGCAGGAATGTGAGGTCAGTGATGTCACCTCACACAAATTTGGATGACTAAAGGTAAGAGGGTAGGAGAGAAGTCTGGGTTACCATGACCTTTCTTGGAAATTGCATTTCTTCCACAAATATGTGATTTCTTTGTCTCAGATTAAATGAAATGAGCATCTTTCATGGGTCTTTGGCCACACGGTTTTTTTCAATCAATAAAATGCATTTCTAGATACAGTTTAAATGGTACAAATAATTTAATCAAAGCACAAAATAGTCCAACTGATCCTTTCTTTTGGTTGTAGCACTGCCATAATTTGGTTAGTCCTAAAGCAAGACAGACATAAATGGACACACTGCCTTCTGAACAAATATTAAAAAGTGGTTTTCAGAATTTACAAAATAAAACTAAGCTGGCAAATGCTCTGCACTGAAATCAATCGGCAGCTTTCTGCTTCCACTATCATTCTGAGATCTAAACAGAAATGTAGCATAATTTACTGCTTCCAATCCTAATGAAGCAAATAACAAAATTGCCACAGGAAAAAAGGGTGGCAAGCAAATCCGAAAGAAGTAAACAAAGCTCTGTTGTGTCTTCTGATTTACAATCTATTGAAAACACACAATTAACTTCAAGTCATTTATTTTACTAAATTACTGTTTAAATTGTATGGGTACTTTAACAAGATTTTTTTTCATTGCTCCAATTATTTTAGCTTATGTGTGTTCCATTGATGTAAAACAGTCAGCTAGAGCATAAAATAAAATATCAGGTACATTATCCAGTGTCTTGAGAGCAAATCTGTAATTTTCTCCTTTTTTTCAGTCTTTATGGCTGAAAAAATACTAGTATTAAGAGTTCCAGTGATCTGGAAAAGAATTCAAAGGTTTGAACAATGTATTTAATCTTCCTTATGAGCAAGGAAGAATTCTGTTAAATGAGTTTATTAAGGTAGATATGTTTGCTTCATAGAAGTTATGAATGTTCATTTTTCATGTTACAGCATATTTCAGAACTTTTTTAAAAATTAAAATTTGAAACATACGTGTAGTTAAAGTGAAAAATTCATCTATGGTACTATTTAATATTTTTAAAATATTTATTCCACTTTTCCCTCAAATCCAAAGAAAGGTTTCTCAAACAACTTACAAAATGAAAACATTAGGAATTTTGTATATCTTTAATTTGGATGAGCTATGTGGATTATTAAATTTGGACTATCTGTGTGACTGCAAGTAGTCAAAAATGATGATCCATAATAAATCAACCAGTCAATCAAATTTGGATACTAGGTTTTAGAACATAGTCATAACTTTGGTTTGTAAAATATCATATCTTATTTAATCTATAGTAGAGAAAGAAATCTTGTAACTCTCTAGATGGGTATCAAGTGCCACTTTTGGATGGATTAATATGGATGTACCCGTATTGTCACTTCTATCAGACCTAGGCAGCAAAGTCAACAATCAGGATAGGGCCCATATATCAACAGAGGATCACTGTTTCTCCACTGATCTACTTGTACGATTGTTTACAAACGTCTCTTAATTAATCCTTATTGTTAGCACAGTCTGCTTTAAATAACTGATTTGGACATTCAAGAAATGTTCTCATAACAGCATACTTCACAAGCATGATTCTGTAACCAAGATGGGGAACAACAATTTTACCACCCCAAAGAAATCTCCTTTAGTTAAAAATCAGCTGTGCTTTTTTTTGTTTCATAATACATTCCTGTGATTCTTTTAGCATTTCTTAGTCAGTCCTCTAGTTTGCAAAAGACACTAATTTTACTTGAAGAATTGTTAATGTACAATTATTGTATTGGCCCATGCAACAATCAGAGCATCTAGAGGAGCAAACTGGCTAACTCTGATAGATAGGCAAAATTAGCTCCACATTTAATTCTATAATCAAATTTCTTTTCTTGTGAGCATAGTCATCCATGAGGTAGATAGGAGGCTACTCATTTAAATATTCTCCCACATGGAAAGGTTTCTCTAAACAGAAAGGGAAAAGCCTGTTTGGTGCTGTAGTTAAGGCATTAGGCTAGAAACTGGGAGATGCAAGTTCTTAGGTGAAAACTAGTTGGGTGACTTTGGGTCGCTCATTATCTCTCACTTCTGAACCTTGCAAGAAAATTGAAGAGACTAGTCCATGTAATTGCTTGGAGTCAGAAACTTGATTCAGAGGCATCAAAATAAAAACAAAAACCAGAAAAGTAGCTTTGCAAAATGAAAAATAGTATCCTGGTTTTCTTATATGTTTTGTTCAATAGTGAGGAAAGAGCACTGAGCATTCAAGCCCAATTTCACTGATAATGATAACATAAGTCATTTGGAAGAGCCATATTAATGGAAGAACTCTATTCCAAATACAAAGCAGCATTTAAAACAATGGAACTATATTGTATTCAGTTGAACTAAACTGGCTGAAAAGTGGCCTTCCATCAATATACTGACCCTCATAATCGCAATAGCACTTAAGACTTATATACTGCTTCATAGCGCTTTACAGCCCTCTCTAAGCGGTTTACAGACTCAGCATATTGCCCACAACAATTTTGGGTCCTCAATGTTAAAATGTTAAAGGTTAATGTTAAAAAATAGAATATTTAAATCTAATTGTCTGTCCATCTATTTACGAAGCTTTATATTAGTATCAGTGGGATTTAATTCTTATTAAATGTACTTATTAATCAAAGAGGTTATTCTCCAAAAAGAAGAATCAAAATCCTAGGCAGCAGGAAACTATGTTGATTGCAAAGAAATTCTGAAAAGTGTATAGCCAACTATTTTTAATACTATTGGGATATATTACAGAACAGCATGCAGTATAGCAGCATCCATTTTATGCCAACATACATTACTGCAATGTTAATTTGATCTAATTTTTCTTTCCCAAAATATCACCTTATGTGCAGAAAGATAAACTGAAAAAGCAAATCATAGCAAAAAAATGTACGAAGTCCAGCTTCTTCTGTTTATTGCATGTAACAAAATTCTGAAATACTGTATGGTCATCTTAACTGACATTTCAGTAAGAATCCAAAAATAAATTATAGAATCTGAATTTGTTAGGGGTGAAATCAGGAAGGTATATTCTGTCAATGTGGTGAATCTTTTAATTTTAAAATTAGCAGAAAAACAATTACTGAAACACCTATTTATTACTCATTAAGATGATTATTTACTATTTAAAAAATTAAATATATAATTTAATATTCAATGACCTTTCTTGGAATAATTTGTTAATAACTTAAAATTCAATAGCCAGTAGAGTATTTTAATTACATATTTTGTTTTGGCAGTAGTTTAATCATTATTTTGTTGTTTGGATTTGAAATAACGTACTTCCATTTGAATTCCCATTTAGTGAATCTTATTTTTCCATGTACTGCCGTTAGTTTGATTTATTACATAGCATTTTAGTAGACAATTTCTTTTATTTTAGACAAATTAGTCTTAAATTTCAGACTAATTAATTTTATTTATTTATTTGTCAAGTCTGCCAATGTTACCTCAAGGTAACTCTTGTATAAGGCTTACTTCAAGGCTTACAATTGTAAAAGATAAAAACTATATAAATTAAAAATATAAATAAGTTAGTACAAAAGGTCAAATACTGCAGTGCAGTTAAAAGACAGGAATGGCGGGAGCAGAATGGGGGGGAGGTGGCTCTATTGTTAATCGGTCAACCACATCCAATGTGATGCTCTCTCATTGGAGCCCCACGTTAACTGGCAGAACCAGGCTCTTCCAGATGGTCAGGAGGGTTGGAACCGACCTCACTCTGGGGGGAGCAAGATATTCCAAAGGACAGGTGCAATGGCAGAGATGGCCCTTCTGCATGCTGCTAGTCAGAATAATTGGGCCGATGGGGTTCTGCTGGCATAGGTAAGGTGAGCCAATCCCAGCGGGCTTGATTTTGTCAATCAATTCATTCAACAACAAATTCCAAGACAAGCTTAGAGTGCCTTTTCAGATGTAAACTCTCTTGAGTATACTCAGTTCTAGATATTTTTGAGTTCAGCTACCATAGTTCTCAAATAATTCATTAGATGCGGAAGATATTATATTAATTGGCAAATCTATCAAGAGCTCACTAATTTGATTCCTAGATCTATTAGAGTAAAATTTATCTACAGATGTGAAATACTAAGAGAGTTAAACTCAAGATCTTAGTCAGTCTAGAATACAGATATATGAGAGCCATCATTTCCAAGAGTCTTTAATCATAAAGTCTTGGGATCCACTGGTTATGTGTTGCTATCATATTAAATTATCAGTTAGTAGTACAATCAACTTACAATTGGTTGGTTAACAACCATTTCTGGCTAAGACTATTCAGAAAAATGAATTCACTTACAATTGCAGTGTTTGCTTAATGACCATGAATTTGCTTAACATGTGAGGCGATCTGCTTAATAAACACTGCAAACATGTCATAAAATCAGGTCCTGTCATATGAGGGTCTTGATTTATGACTATGGTAACTTACAACCAAAAATCCAGTCCCAGTTTTGGTCATAAATTGAGAACTACCTGTACAAGTTGGTAAGTACCAACTAATTAAAAATAGAATAAGAGCTTTGGTATAAAAATCCAGTCAACCATTAAATGGCAGGGAAGGTATGCAGATAACTTTTAGTGTTTTCCAGTGTTAAATGTCATTTAGTGGCTATCTGGATTCTTACAGTCCAGACATAGCTGTAATTTGAATCAATTGCTACCTGTGGTTCAGCTTCCAGGTTTATTTTGAATGGATGTGGTCTGCCCTCTTCTGCTACTTGTGGAGACCACAATTTAGTCTCTGCCCTGTTGGATAAAAATGAAGAATGAATTAGGGAATCCAAAACATTTCACCATTTTTAGCATGTCATAAGGATTTTATGTATTTTTGTCATTACATAATGGGTCGACAGTTAACTGGGATTGAATTTAAATACGCTACTGTCCACATTGACCAATATAGGTTTATGTTGGTAATTTGTACATTAAATCCCACATTAAAAAAATGAATAAATTTCAAATTATGGTATTTTTAAAACTTATACTAATAGAAAAAAAAAGAAAAGAAAGACAAATCTATCAGTATCAGTGTTTATCTGCTATTGTCCAGAACAGTAAAGCAACATATGGCATAAGAATGATAAACAAAAAATTGTGAAAGACTAATTTGGCAATACTTTTTTAAAATAATCACAAAACAGGAAGGAACCTCATCCCTCAAACAGCTCTGTGTTTGATAAGGATATGCAGAATGGAAAATTTCAAGCAATTAAAGCAATAACTCATATCAAAGCAAAACTAAATGAAATTCATTTGATATTATTATGGGGAAGACAACCACTGGTTGAGGAACTGAGGTGTAATTTCACCAAATACTTTTTTGTCTTCAATTTTAGTACATTAAAAAAAATTTTTAGGATTACATTAAAAACATTGCAAGATATTAATCCTGATGCATAATCACAGAACATGATTTATTACATGCATGAGTAAGCAAGCTGCTCATTTTTGTGGTGACGATAGCATAATTATGCCATCAAAATTAGGTGATAAAGAAACCAATAATGACAATTCATTTTTTTATTTTGAAAACCCAACAAAATCAGTTTATCAACTTCATACACTTAGAAAAGATTTTCAAAAATCAGAACAACCCCAATCACTCTGATGACAT
This sequence comes from Laticauda colubrina, assembly GCA_015471245.1. Lineage (NCBI taxonomy): Eukaryota > Metazoa > Chordata > Lepidosauria > Squamata > Elapidae > Laticauda > Laticauda colubrina. Next base: position 7,528,739 of record BLBF01000039.1, on the reverse strand, counting down.
TATATTACAGACTACTAAAGTGACTTTTTAAAAAGGGGGGGGGGGGAAATCCCTTGGGAAAATGCATTCCTTCTTGACCTAGAGAATTCAAGATCAGATTTTGGTACTGTGATCCTGAGCATGTAAGTCATGAAGAATTACCTCTCAATTTTCAGACAGAGCTGCCGGGCTGCTGCTTTAATTTTCTCCTGGGCATCATTATGAGTCATATTCTCTGTGCTGTGACCATCAATAGCTATAATGATGTCACCGGGACACAGATTTGCCTGTGAAGCTTTACTTCCTGGTGTTATCTAAAAGAAAATCAGCGTAAGTTTTAATGCAATTGTTTAGCAGGTATATGTCCATTTATAGAATCTGTCTGTCTGTCTGCTTGCCTGCCCTGACATGTTTTTGCAAGGTAAAAATTACACAGTAACTGTTTCTGCCATTAACACTAGTCTCTTCTATTTACTCAAATTCCCTCATCTTACAAAGATTTAGACCAGTTTAGAATTGGTAATCAGCCACAATCAGCAGATCCTGAAATGCTCAGAAAGCTCCAGGGGATGAAGAATTTACATTCCAATCAATAGAGGCAGTTAAAGGAAATGAACAAAGCATTTTCTGAACTACAGCCATGTCTGGGGAAGAAAAATGTTATAGGACAGAATAGGATCTATGCACTTTGCTCAGTGTTAAAAAGAAGTGGGATTAAATCACCCAGACAGATCACCATTTTAGTGCTGTAGATAGCCCATCCCACACTACTGCAAGCAATCCCAAATTTAAGACATTCACCTGATTTTCAGCAGTTTCTGAAAATTAGAAAAACAGCAACAGTACTTAGACTTGTGTACCAGTTCATAATGCTTTACAGCACTTTCTAAGCATTTACAAGTCAGCCCTCAACAATCCAGGGCTTCATTTGACAGACCTAAGAAAATGTTCAGCTTGCTAAAGAAACAACCAGACTGTTTCTTGATTCAACAAAATTGTGATCAAGATAACTTTTTATTTCTTGCTTATCATAGTGTGATTATTAAGCAAAATTAGACATGTCATAGCTAACATTCACAGAATTGCTAAGGCTTAATAGGGCCTTTATTCAATTTCAATTAGTCTGATGTATAAATCCTGCCATCCCATTTTTATATTAATTGATAGCTTATATCATGAATGAACCATGGCACTGCAGCCTGTCCAGTAAATGTTTTAGTAAATTCATATTTATCTAATGATTCTTATTAGAATTCTGATATCTCAAATACAATTGAATTCAGATTAAACTGCAGAATTACTTTAGTTAGTCCTATTTCAATAGACTACATGTAGGACTGCAGTAGATATTGGCTTTATTTCAAGTACTGGCTTGCAGATATTTATAATAATATTGATAAGCATTTAAACATTTGTATTAACTTGGTGGCCAAATTCTCATTTGTTCTTTCTTTCTTATAAATGGAAAAAACAAAAGATGCTGTGGATATCTGAAGATATGCACAGAAACAAAATCAATTCTTATTTTGTCCATGATTTTACAAAAAGCTCTAGTTTAATGTTTATGGAGTTTAATCTATTTGTTCCTTGTATATTCTTTTTAGACTGTACCCTTTCTTTTCCAAATTACATGATTTACACTAAAATTCTAAATTCATGCAGTGATTTGTTTCCTGCAGTGCTATCGGTAGCATACATTAATTAAGCCTGTATACCGGCAAAACACTTAAAAACATGTACAGAGGTGACAGACATTAGTGGTAGAACACAAATTACATATATGAAAGTAATTTAATCCTAATCTAACCATATTTGGCATCAATATTAGGAGGGTGGGAAAATAGGGCCTGTTGTATCAAAGAATACATTCTGCCATAAACATAACATAAACCAATCTGGACGGATTCAGTAGTCACTGAAAGCCTTAACTTTCGTGATTGTCTCATTTATTTCTAAAGATGAACAAACTGCCAACAATTTATCACACTCCATTTCATGATATTAATATGCCATAGTTTAAATATGTGCTCTGTGAAGAACTTACCTTTGCTGATCCTAAATATTGGTATTATATTAGCAAATAACTTATTTAACTTTTTTCTACATAACTTGTCCCATCCATATTTGTTTCTCACCTTATTTTCTCGCTTTTTCTAAAACATTTAAGTTATTGCAATACAGTATCTTTGCACTGTAGCTAAATTGCTTCAGCTCTTTGATAAATTTGTTTATCTTTTTCTAGTCTATGGTTATTTTAAGACATAATAATCATAACTATACAGAGTTTCCCACGGTAATCACAGTGTTTGTACTAAACCATTAGGACACAATCCTTAAAAAAAACCAATTTAATTTTCTGATATCCTTCGTTAAAAAGGGAGAATGAAGAACTTTCCAGGTAATCAGAGATTTTATAAAGTAGATCGTTCAGCTGCTAAGAGATTCAGAGGACTACTGTACAAAGCTCTCCTACAGACATGTTTATACAAGGTAGTGTACTCTGTGGGCAAGAACCATTTCTAATCTTAAGCCTCTAACTTTTAAGAGAACTCTGAAACTGGACACAAATACATTCTAGATATGATAAAGATAGTAAGACAGAACAAAGAACTTACTGAATTAGATAAAATCTTAACAGGTCCTGAGGAGAGGATGATTAAAACATTATTTGGTTATTTACTAAGAGTGAAATTAGAAGAAGAACAAGTTAAAGAAACAATGATTGCTTGGGGGAAAAAACTTTGGATATGGGATAGATTTAGAAAAATGGCAAAAACTATGGACTAGAAACTGTAAACTAACAAAGTCAACAGCATATAAAGAGAATTTATATAAGATGTTTTACAGGTGGCATTTACCCTGCAAGAATAGCAAGGGTGTTCAAGGACAAATTGGCGAAGTGTTGGAAATGTCATCAGACACCTGGATCACATTACCATATGTGGTGGACATGTGCAGAAGCTAAAAAATACCAGATTAAAATACACACATGGCTGGAAAAAAAATGACAAAATAGCATATAGATTTAAAACCAGAGATATTTTTATTGGGAATTTTACCTGAAGGTTACAACAGAGAATTGACATATTTGATTATTAATGTGTTAACTGCAGCTAGAATTATATTTGCTCAAAATTGGAAAAATGATAAAATTCTGATAGATGAGAAAGTGATTAAAAAAACAATGGAATGTGCAGAAATGAGTAGATTAACATTAGCAATTAGAGAGCAAGAAATAAAAGAATACTTTTAAGATATGGGATTTATTTTACCAATGGTTAGATAGAAAAGTAGGAAACTGAAGTGTAATACAATGGTATGTTATAATTGATTATTTTGGAATAATTATAGTATGAATTAAAATTAGTATGAACTGAGATTTGCTCTAAAGTATAATGCGGATTTGAAATCAAAGTCTAATGATGATGTAATCATAATATAACATGATATGGAAAGTTGACTAATGTAATATGTAGATATTGTGCACAAGAAATATGAACCAAATGACACTGTTTAATTGAAAGGTTTTATTTTTTGTTTTATGTTTATGTTTGTCAATGTTTGTTGCTGAAAACAAAAAAACTTTATAAAAAAAGAAATTAGACAAAGACTTTAGCAAATCAAGTCATAATTTCTCAATTTGGATATTATGAGAATTTGTTTCGGAAACCAGAATGTCTTAGTGCACATTTTAATTCAAATAAACCCATGCATTTGAACTGGGTGAGTGTTCAAAATGATCTTTCATTTCAAAATTCTCTAAGGTTACAGGAGATAGATTTGTTTTTTAAAGTATGGTAATAAGAAAGTACAATCAAGTTGTAGCCTCAAGTAGAGGTGTTAGAAATAAAGTAGGAGCCTCTGAATTTATTCCTAAGCAGATATTTAGATGTTAAGAAAGGCTTAGAAGTTTTTCCCCCCACTAGATTTTTAAAAATACATATTTGGAAAATCAGCTTCTGCAAATTAGTCATTAATTAGCTTGGGACTAGCTTCTGCCAGGAGCCCATTTGAATCTGTTGCTCTCCTACTCCAAGATAAAGTTCATTTCCCTGTGTTATGATCATTCCTTTTTAAAGGGCCTTTAAGAATTCCAAGAATTTTTTTGTGTTTGTTTCTTAAAGCAAATATGTATGGGAGCATTTCTGGCAAACAGTACTGTCTACTTAAGTGAGGAGGAATCATTGCTCGGTTTTTCTGTCACTATAAACTTTTAGGAAGTTCCAAGCCAAATCTGATCTCTAGCAGGATTGGGGAAACTGGTGCTTTCCATATTTTGAATGTCAAATCCCAGGATATATTTTTCTTTTTCTTTTGGTTTAGCCTTTGGTTAAACTGCAGGACAAAGTAGTACTTCCACCTGGCATCTGAATTTGTCCAGGAGAATGTCTGGATATGAATTGGAAGCTGCCAACACCCATTTTACTTCACAATAACAGAATTGAAAAAGATCTTGGAGGTCTTTTAGCCAAACCCCCTGCTCTAGCAGGAAACCCTATACCATCTTAGAAAATAGTTGTTCAATCATTTTTTAAAAACCTCTACTGTTGGAGCACCCACAACTTCTGGGGGCAAGTTGCTCCACTGATTAATTGTTCTGTCAGGAAATTTATCATTACTTCTAAGTTGGTTCTCTCCTTGATTAGTTTCCATGCAATGCTCCTTTTCCTGCCTTCAGGTGCTTTGGAGAAAAGCCTGACTTCCTCTTCTTTGTGCAGCCGGTTAGACATTGGAACACTGCTATCATGTCACCTCTAGTCCCTTTTTTCATCAAACTAGATGTACCCAATTCCTGCAACCATTCTTCACATGTTATAGTTACCAGTTCCCTAATCATCTTTGTTGCTCTTCTCTGCACTCTTTCTAGAGTCCCAACATCTTTTTTTATATACTGGATGCAATCTTCCAAGTATGGTCTTATCAAGGCATTACAAAATGGTATTAACACTTCCTGTGTTCCTGATTTGATCCCTATGTTAATGCAGCCTAGGACTGGGTTGACTTTTTTAGCATCTATAGCACACTACTGGCTCATATTTAAATGGTTGTCCATAGGACTCCAGGATCCCTCTAGCACAGGGGTTCCCCCCCAGGGGTGCGAGACGATATTCCAGGTGCGAGAAAAGTCCAGGTAAATAATAGGATATTGGCTATGTGTTGGCATTTTTATTTTCTTTTGCAATGGACTTTGTTTTCATTTTAGAGTTAGGTATCGTTATTTTGTGGCCGTCACATACATAGCTGAAAAGATTCAATACTACCATATATTTAATAATTAAATAATTCAATCCTACCATATATTTACCATATATTTCAGGGGGTGCGAAGTTCGAGTGAAATTTCCTTAGGGGTGCGGGGCGAAAAAAAGGTTGGGAACTACTGATCTAGCAGTTACAACTATTGAGCCAGGTACCTGTGCATTAGGTTTTTCTTGCCAAAATGTAGAACCTTATTTTTCTCACCACTGATTTTAATTTTGTTAAGGCCCAGTGTTCAAGGTTGTCAAGAGCCTTCTGTATCTTGAGCTTATCTTCTAGAGTCTTGGCTATTCCTGCGAGCTTGGTGTCTGAAAAGTTGATGAGTTCCTTTTCTATTCGCTTACGTAGATAATTGATGAAGATATTGAAAAGTATCCCCAAAAGATCATGATCTTGTTGCCAAGAACAGGAAGTCAAAATGTTCATTTTCAACTGCTTTCCATGTTTCCAAATAAAACACAAAACAGATGCTTTTAGCTTAGGCAAGACCAAAGACAGCAATGTTACTATTTTAACCTTCCATTCCAACACTTTTGGTTTGCCCTGTTATAGTGACAGCATGGTATCTCCAGCTAATTACTGGAGGCTTCTGGAGGCTTAAAAAAAAAGTTGTCTGTCATTGTTCTAGGAGGATGCATGACTAAGGCAGAGGTTTTTCAGAATATTTTTTTTGTAAGTAATGCTGTTTGAAAACAATGGCACTTACTTTCAAGTAAGCATTATCAGATCTGCTAGTCAATTTATTAAAAGCTTGCACGTTCTTGCTGCTAAGAAATGAAGAAATGAAATATATTCTGGGTACTTTTGCACAGTGATAGCTTTAACTCTGAGAGACTTAATACCAGTCAACTTAGAAGGTATTCACTGAAATCATTTAATTGACTTCAATTGGCAATTGGCTTTCAAGAAAACTTGATCCAATAAATCTAGGTCCTCAGTTTTAGCATTAAGCAATAAAGAAGTTACAGTAATGGATTGGTCTGAAAATGTCTATAGGTATCAGAATGCATTTATGTTGGTCTTTTAAAAAATATTGCATCATTATGCAAACATGAAAACCACTGAAAACAGGTATTAATGGCAAGCAAACAATATTAATAAAACAGCTGATGTTATCTTTACATGTGTTTTTCCTTGTACATATGACTTGCAGGCTGCTGAAGATCTCCAAAATGGCAATTAATAAATCTTCTCATGCAGCTACTTGTCCCATGGAAATCCAGAAATTTTATTTTGCACTAATTTGCTATAAATGCAGCTAGCTCTTTTTCTGTTAATACCACTTTAAATTTTACTGTGTACTATAAACAAATGCCAAGTAGAAGTCAGACATGGCTAAATATTTTTCCTGAGAGATAATGGGAAGTATTTTAATTCCATAAAAGGAAATTCAGCCCCAAAACACCACAATCTCTTCTATTGTTTTAAACGTAACCTTTGTTTCCTTTTTCCATGGTAGATGCCAAGTGTGAGTGTTAGAGCAGTTGAGGAGTGCCTCTGTGCATTTTACAGAGGTTAAGCTGCTTCGACAAAGAAACCTTCTGGGAAACAAATGGCCAATTATTTAGAATGCCATCTCATCTTTTTTGTGTTAGACTTAGTTTGGCAATCTCATGCGTATTTCCTCAGAAGCCAGCCACAGGAAGTTCAACTGGTATTATTCCAAAATAGAAACAGAGGTTTAATTTAATTCAAATACAAAAAGAAAAGCTTTTGGGGCAGCTTCACAGATAGCAATAATTCCTCACCTCTTTAAAGACTACTTGTATAGATTGCTGTTCTGCAAATAAATAGGGGACCCTTTTATAAGATAATACTTTTTTAAAAAATTAAAATGGTAAGATAAATGTTATCAAAAGTTTGGGAATTTTTCTGCTTTATTTGATTGATAAATATACTATTCATCAGTTACTATTTTTTCAAAAATTCATTTCATAAAAGCTGCTAGTTAAGATTAGAGTTTGTGCTTAACTTTTCTGACTTTTCTACAGGACCAGGTCCTGACTTTTCTACAGGACCAGGTCCTGACTTTTCTACAGGACCAAGTAGAATATAAAGTTAAATACAGTATTAGAAAAAATATTTGTTTCTCATTCTCAGATTTGTGACCAATTAAACATTACCTAGTGAGGTGGGAAAATGGCAATCCAACATATCAGTATCAGACTATTGACACATGTTAGACATTTCCTAAATAAAAACAAGCATACAAAACTGTAAAGACTAAACAACAAAAAAGATGTTAATATTGAGGAATCTTGTCTGGATTGTGGCTTTCTCCAAAGTCTTGGGACTACAACTCTCTGATTTACTAGTTTTGATCATTCTAATAACTATAATTTATTTTCCAGTCAACATAACAAATGAGATATGCATTTTTGAATCTGGTCATCTGTTGAGATATGAGTTAAACAGGTCAGTGTGCCAAATTGAAGATGATAATGCACAGTGATGTTTCTGTGTTGGCCCAAAAGATTAAGGGAAAAGTGGTCAATAAAACCATTGCAAAGTTATTTAAAACATTTCAATACCATCAGTCATGCCACACATTTGCAGTCAGGGTACAACATTAAATACATTCTATACAATTAAAAAGATAATGATTAAAATTAATGAAACAAAGCATATCAAATAAAGCAGTAGCCAGGAGTTGTGGTACTTGAGATCCATATGCCAAAATAAGAAAGTTTCTAACATGTGAATCAGAGGTGGTATTCAGCAGGTTCTGACCACTTCTGGAGAACCGGAAGCAGAAATTTTGAGTAGTTCGGAGAACTAGCAAATACCACCTCTGACTGGCCCCACCCCCATCTATTCTCTGCCTCCCAAATCACAGCTGATTGGCTGGGATTTCTTTTGTTGCCCCGCACAGGAGAACGGAGCTGCAAAGCAGGTTAGCGGAGTGGGGAGGGAAGGGGATTTTGCAGTAACCTTCCCCCAGGAGTGGGGAGGGAATGGGGATTTTACAGTATCCTTCCCCTGCCACATCCACAAAGCCACGTCCACAGGTAGTAAGTTGTTTTGAATCCCACCACTGATGTGTATCAATTCTGGAGCAAGGTTAGCATATGCTTTTTATCTCTGGGGAATGTGCTTCACAGAACAGATGCCAACATGGCTAGGTGGCCTAATGATGAAGATGCTTGCCCTCCACTTGAAAGATTGAGGGTTCAATCATAAGTAGCAGCAGATTTTTCTTTCTTAGGGTGAAAAGAAAAAATATGTGCCACAAAGGGGATCCAGCAAGTAAACACTCAGCTTCATCCAGTCACCCCAACCCTATTCTGAATTAAGGGATTACAGGTTCATAAAAAGGGTTTTGTTTCATTTTTAACCAGTGGATGCCAATATAAAAAAGGCTCTTCTTGGCAGATGCCCAATGAATATTCACCACCAGGACAAATTCCATTGATAATTGGATGAGCAGACTCCTGTAGGAAAAAGTATTCTCTCAGGAACCTTAATCCCAAGGAATTTAGGTCTTTATATGTAGAAGCAGCTTGTGGAACTTTTTCAGTAAAGGTGTTATTATATTCCAGGAATCAAACAAAATTACCAGTAGCAGTTTATCACGGTGCTCTTTCAGCCTCACAAATGAACCCATAAATAAATGACCTGCTTTTTTAACAATCACTTTTTATCACCTGGAGGACATAAATGGAAAGCTGTATTTCTATATTGGGTGCAAAATAGGAGCCTTACCTCCTTAAGTAGATTAGTTTCTGCACTAATTAAAGAGAATGAATGGAATGCACCTTTCTTCTACTCTCAGCCTACTTTCTCACCTGCCTGCCTGCCTGCCTGCAATTTCGGTTCTCTATGGCAGACAGGTAAAATTAAAATCAGTTTGAACTCTTTTTATATTTTCTCCCTATCTGAAAAGTAGGGTCAGATGATCCAATGGTAACATCTCCGGAATCAGCTTCATCAATATATATTTTTCTTAAACGAACTAAAACATATTCTGGAGTTTTCTGTCCCACTTTTGAATTGGTTGCCAGAATGTGCCTAGAAGTCAATTGGAAAAGGGACAGAAGCCAACATTCCAGTAGATATTCCCCCTTGTTTCATCTGTCTAGCTGTTTCTATTCCCATGAGGGTTTGTCTTGTTTTAGGATATGTGACCAAACTTTTAAGAGTACTAGGACTCTGGATGTTTCACATTGCCATGATTAATTTTACCAAGGTAATTACAAAGTTACTAATTAATGATAACCTAAGGGAGTTCCGAGTCTGCAGACACAGGCCTTCTCTTCACCTATTTTTTTTTTCCTGAGCAGGTGTGCATCCTTTCAATCAAAGCACCAAAATGCAGAAAGATGGCATTTTAAATTTCTAAAAACTCTGTAGGGCCTTCTTGGGGCCTATGGGCTTTGTCTAAATAAGGATGGTTGCTGCAACTCCTTGGTTCAATTTTCTTAATGTGTTTAACCAAATAAACTTAGAAAGGGCCGGGACCTGGAAGTGTCTGCAGACACACAGAGAACAAATATAGGCTATACCAATGTTTCTCAACTTTAAAATGTGTGGACTTCAACTCTCAGAAATCTTCAGCCAAAAACACAGAACTATACTGAAGAAGCTCAGAGAGTACCTCTGCCAAATTCAGAAGAAGCAGGGTGACTTATGTTAGGCAGTACAAATTGTATAGCACGTACATTTAACTCTGCCTCCCAATCTTCTGCTGCCAGTCTCAGTATCTGGAGTTTTAAACAGATGCCTTTTTGCCTGGGGTGGGGTGGAAGCTGAAATTGCCTAATGACAAGCCTGACCTTACCCATTTCTCTCTGCACTGCCTGGAGCCTGCCTGTGCCTCTTATGTATGTGGATGACACATTAAAAAAACTCACATTACATCAATCTGGATGGCCCCATTTAATTATTAACCAGGGGAAGGCAAACTCTAAAGGGACTAGAAATCAGCCACATTTCTAGTTCATGAAAGCCCTGAAATGCTTGGACATCCCGTGTTCAGTTGCAGTAAAAGGAGAACTACAGAGTCAGTGTTGTGTTAGTCTATAGTAGCCAGGAATCTGGAGGGATTTGGTGAGCGGGAAGAGAAGGAAGGAAAGAGGGTAGGCAAGCCCTCAACAGTTTATTACAGGCATTACTAATGCAGGAGGAAGAGGTGTGTTCATATGATTAAGAATTTCTCACTCATACAGGGAAGTTACAGTGGGAAAAGGTATTACTTTTTCTTTTTCTCTATTACACAAATCCTGGGTTTATCCAGGCATAGAGCAAGCAAGGCAAAAGAAGAGAAATCCTGCATAGAATAGGCAGCTAGAATCAAACCTAAACTCTCTTCTCCCCATGTTCAGTACTCTCAGGCCTAAAAAAAAAGCACAATGATCTATTCCAAGTTGGCAACTGCCCCATACAAAAGAAACTCTTAAAGGGTATAGAGTTGCACTTCATCATAGTCATAATCTAATTTTGATCCCCAACATTAAGGTGACTCACAGTCTCCTACTTACTCACCTGGTGCAGAGTTTTCACATTTAGCAAGCATATCTGCATTGCAATGCTACACGGCTCAAGTTGCCACCAACCCAGGCCAAATAGGTTTCTTTTTAGTTTCCCCCTGCCCAAAACCAAACCCCTGCATTTCCTGTATTTGCAAGGTAAACCCCATTTTTGTATGCTAAGGTACGGTTCACTGCTTCCAAACTTTAATAATACAAAAGTAGATAGAGTGCAATTTAAAGCAAAAAGCAGCAGAAGGCATTGCTTCATCCTTACAAAGTTCTGCAAATGTAAATATATAGTTTTGCAGTAAAAATGCAAGCTCAGACGGCAAAAGAATTTCTCAGAAAGGAGACCCTATTTCAAGCTACCGGACTACTCTGAATCCTTTATTTTTTGAGGAGAGTTAAAGTAGGACCGACCTCTTTACTTTCAGTTCAGCGTTGGAAAAACTCATTCTCAGAAGCGCAGGGAAAAGAATACCAAGACGGGGATATTCAGAAAGATCCACCAAATACGGAAAGCTCATCTGCATCAGGACCAACTTTCTTAATCTGTAAACCATGGTTTACAAATTATCATTGTGCCTGACCCAGACGTACTCTCTGCACTACAAATCAGACCTTGGCAATATAATATACCGGTATAATATTCCGGTGAACAGAAAAAAACCCACGGAAACCGCCAAAGTTTCATCGCCGGTAAAAGTGGTCCCAAAGCGGATTGCAAACGAGAGGATGGCCAAACGACAAACGTCCTCTCCCAAAGTTACCCGGAAGAATGCCGAGCCCCTTTTCAACGTAGTCCAGCCCTCTTTCATGAAAGCAAAGCACCTGCAGCAAACCCCAAAACCCGGACCATTCTGTGGGCCAGCGAAGCACGAGGGCCACCTCCACGCCCCCCCCCCTTTTTCCCAAAGGAAAACCCAGGAGCCGCCATCGGAAAGGACGTACCCGGGTTATAATTAATGGCTGGTTAAAATCGACGCCTCCCGACAGCCTGAAGCCCCAAGGCGGAGGTCCGGGAAGAAGCACGTTTTGTGGCATGTCTGGAGCGGCTTCGGGGCGGGGGCGGGAAGCCTTTGGCTCTGCTCCCCAGGGCGGCTTGGGCTGTGGCGATGGACGGGGAGGGTTCCCGGCGCGCAGCTTCGCTCGGATGGCCGCAGGATTCCCCCTTTGCTCCTTCCGGCGACGGGATCCCCCTCTTATCTGCTCTCGGCTGACGTCAGCCGGCCCGCGTCCCCTCCGCCCCGAGCAGGAGGGCCAACTTTGGTCAACGAAGGGCCGGGCTGGAGACCTCGCTGGCAGGCGGCGTGTTTGGCCCCTTCGCGGGACTCTTTTTTTACCCCCGGCTGCGCTCTCGCCGCTTCGGCTCCACAAGCCTCCGGCTTTGAGCTCTGCCCTGCAGCCCGCCGGGCGGTGAGGTTTTTCCCCCCTGAGCGGCTTCCGCCTTACAGCCCGACGGTTCTGGAAGGGGCAAGATTATAAACACTCTGGGAAGGAAGGAAGGAAGGAAAATATATATATATATATATATATATATATATATACACACACACACACACACACGGGGCGTCGCTTAAGCCGTAATAAAGGCCGTCGGATCCACCTGCCTGGCGTTCTCCGGCTTCTCTTGATCTAGTTGGAAATTGAAAGCTCCTCGGGGCAGGGAGGAAGTTTTCCAAGGTCGGGCGCGGAGCTCCTACTCCCAGCATGAATACGACGCGAATGGGCAATTCGACCGAGCGCTCATTTCCCTCATGTCTCCTTCAATTAAAATCACCCAGGTCTGCCGACCAACAGAGGTTAAGATTTATTCGTGTGAGCCGACCCCTTGGGCAAAATGAGACCTCAGCTTTTATCCCATGTGGCTCTTTCCTCCTTTTGAGGATCTTGGTTGGGGAGATGAATTCACGGTTGCCAGATGGTCTGAATGTCACTCTCGGCCAGCTTCAGCCAATCTTAGCCACTGAGAAAAGATTTAAGGATTTGCACCCCAAAACCTTGTCTGGTAGGCGGTAAATAGCTTGTCGAGGAGTTGATTGTCTCATTCCTCCCACCCCAATCTGCGGTTGCGTAGGTACTTAACATGAGAGTAATCCCCATTCAATTACAATATGCAAAATATCAAACTATGGTAAATCCATTCCACCACTGGATCTGGACATGATACTTGTTGAAATTAGCCTAATATTTAATGAGTTAGGCCTGGAGCAAATCAGTGTCATGTAGAGTTCATGCTGGTTTGGTGATATTCAAACTCAGATGCTAAACAAAAGTGCTTCCATTTGAATGTAGACAGGTTTATTCAACCACATTATGTCCAATCCTCAAAGGCAGGGTTCCAAAGAAGGTTTACTTGTGGTTAACTCCATACCTAGAAATTAACTTTTTTGTGAAATTTTTTCTTCCGGCCTTTGGTAACAGGTGCCCAAGGAAAATAGGAACAGAAGAAGACACAGAGCTATAAGCACTCCACCTCTGTGTTTGATCTAGTCATTTTAAAAAAACCTTCAGAGGGACATCCCCAGGGATGGGCAAAAAGCCAAAGTGGCAGTTATAAATACATGATTGAAGCACAACCCTCTAGCCATGTGTGCAACTGTCATCTTTTTTTAATTTTCCTGGGTGGTTCTGGGAAGTAACAGCTGGCCACACTCAAGTATCCCACCCTGAGTTGGGATATTTAGGGTAGGTGATCCCGTCAAATTGATACCACATTGATTTTTCTGGCTTGGATCATGGACTTCATGCTAGATAAATATCCAAAGATTAGATGTATAATGATCATAACACAGTGCCTGAGAAGATTTGTATTGGAGACCTTCTAGTCCACCTCCTAATGGTTGACCAGAAGCAAGGATACATTGCTACTAGATCAGGGATGTCAAACTCACGCCTTTGTGTCACGTGACATATCGTGACTTTTCTCCCATTTGCTAAACTGGGTGTGGCCAGTGTGTGATGCATCTGGCCTGCAGGCCACGAGTTTGACAGCTCTGTGCTAGATACAAGCACATCAGCAGTCTCCTTATAATCCTCAGCAGCTAATGTTCAGGTTTAACATTTTTATTGAGTTATAAAATATTGCAAAATAGAAAAGTAAATAGAAAAGCAGTGGGGAGGAAAAGGAAATAGAAGAGAGGAAGGATAAAAAAAAAGAAAAGAAAAAGATTGACTTCTGACTCTCTATTGCAGTAAAAGAAGGCATTAACATCAAATCACAACTTTTTGCTTTTTTATAATTTGTACCAGCCATTTCTGTAAGGATCTATCAATCTACTTGGTAAAACCCAAAATCAAAGTTTCATTCTTTTCCACTTCAAGCATGAAGTTCAGAAGTGGTCTCCAAGTGGAAACATCTCAGCAGCCAATGTTGTGCAACTTTCTGCCTGGCTTTTTTGTATACTTTCTTTTGTTATGTTTATTTCAATCTAAAGAGAAAAAAAAGGTATTCTAGGTCAGTTCTGATTGGAGTGACTGTAAGTCCTCGAAGTTAAATGACCCCTAAAGCCACACATGTTGACAGCTAACTAGCACAAACCAAAATTATTTGTATGTACAATGGTGTCCTGATGTTATGTTCAATGTGGCTGTTTATTTATGTCATTGGAATTTATACATCTCAGTCTTTTGAGTAATGTTAAATAGAATCAGCTAATTATGGCTGATTCAATAAATAGTTAAATCAGAGTTTACTATGATATGTGAACCCACTTTCTATGTGCTCTAACACAATGGGAAATTATTTAAATGTTATCGCTGGCTTTTATGCCTTGACCAAACAGCTAGTGTGTTGCTTACTGAAGTCTTCTATGACAATCCTGGTTAATTTATGAAGAGTAAAAATAGCTATTTTGATTGAAATAGCATCTTCTCAAAAATGAGATAGGATTTTTCACTGGTTGGCATGGACTTTAAAAGATTATGGCTGAGTGATCAGCTGATATTATTCAAGTCTGGATAACATTTTCATTTATTTCCCTGGAGAGTTGGTTTAATCCTTCACGGTTGCTCGACCAAGGTTGACCATATTTCTTAGTTCTTAACAAACAGTAGCAGCTGCAGGACAAATATGGTGGTATGTCTTCTGTCTATATGTGGGATGCAAGCCAACACTTGGGCAGCAACAGAATCCGGTTAGTCATATTAAAACCTTTGCCTAAGTTGGCAGATACAGTGGTTTAAATTGTGGTAGACAAAGCAAATAGTTCCACCCTCCTTTGTCTAACCTGCACAGGATCTGTGTGCAGTCTCTTTGGTAAAAGAGGTAGTGAATGACAATAATTTTCTAAAATGCAGTTTTACTTCAAAGGTCTCTGACACCGGATAAACATAGTTTTATCTGTCCTTGATGTATATGTATATGTATATGAAACAGATATTTTAACAATTTGTCATAACTGAGAAGAAATTGAGAAGTTACTGAAAGACCATACATTTTGATGATCTCAATTGCGGGTTCCAATTGCTGCTATGTTATTTGTTTTTTGAATGTGATATTTGTCATGCACTTTAGGGAAATTTAAATTATGTTTGTATGCTTGTGCATATTCAAATATTTGTTCTTCAACTTGTATCCTTAAAAACAAATAAGCTGTTTCCTGTCTTTTGGGAAGCAATTAGAAGTTTTTATGGCAATAATCATGCTGTGGTTTCTTTTGTATATTGCATTTTTCTATATATTATATGGAAAAATAAAAACAGAAAAAAATACATTCCTCCCATATTATTCCAAATAGTTTTTGCATATGTGTTGTAAATTAAATTAGGAACATTTAAATTATTGTAGTTAGCCATTTTAAAAGTTGGACATTAAACCTATGTGCAATACAGATTTCTAAGTAATCCTTAATTGTGATTCCTAGCGCTAAAAACTTTGTTGAGAAAGAATAGTAAATTGTGCAAACCAATCATATTTGTTTTCTTATTAGTTTCTAAACTATTAATATATAAATGAATAGAAAATGGACATTAAAAAAGGTCCACCAAAATAAAACAAATATGTAAAATAATTTATGTCAAAAAAAGAAAAAAAAAGGAGCAAGAGAGAAGCAGAAAAAAGAGCCACTGTATCACGGGGCCAATGAATAAATGTTGCCTTTTGAGCATCATATCTTTAAGTACTAGCTAAACCCATCAATTTGTTCCTGAAAAGATAATCATCCAATAGTACAAAATAGTATTTTTGTATATTATTCTGGAATTTATCATAAGTTTATAGAAATATGTAGACGACATAATGGTTTTCTTTGATGGTCTTCATTCCTTTCATTTCTTCATGCTTATTCTTTGTTGTTGTTCCATGCCTTCCTGCAGTTTTACTAGTATATTCCAACAGGATGATGTGGAATATGTTAAATGATTCTGAAGTATTGCAAGTTTGCTGGCTATGTTTACATTGAAAATAAATTTTAAGATAGTATTGTATGGAGCTGTGATGGTTAAAAAAGACAGGATGATGGTCACTACAGGGTGACTGAAGTGACATACCCTTTTGCAGGTATGTCAGAGTCTCAGGCACAGAATGGGTGGGGCTGTACTAATGCTGCTTTGGCAACATCTTAACCTCCTTGCACCCCTACCTGACACTATTATTCAAATCAGAATGGCAGATTGGAAAAGTATAATGTGTATCAAGAATAGAATTGATGTCCCAATGTCCCAATAACGGGATTAAATATCTGGGAAGAGTTACGGCTGAATGAGTTCATTATGAATTGAAAAATGTAATTGTTTTGTCATATCAGCTATTAAGGAATCTCATTTGCTTCATCAGATTAATGAGGAATTCCTTGTAAAAACTTTTATCCATTTGAAGGACAGAGGAAAGAGGAAGGCAGTTCTGTGGATTGCTTGAGGATCCAGGAGGCACAGAAACAAAACTGCTTGATGTTTTTAAACAGAATAGTAAACTCTGACTTGACTAACAATAGTTCTCTTTTGATCATGCATATTACTACACAATTTAAGTGATGGACATTGACCTTGCCTCTCCTCCTGCTGGCCCTTCCTTTCTAGCTTTTACTGCTCCTTTGTTCTCTTCTGTCTGCAGTGAGATTGTGTGAAATAAATGAAAGATGATGTCATGGTATTCTGTTAAAGAAGACAAACACATCAGTTGAAAAAGCAAGTTAGTATGTGTCCACCTTCAATACATGGGGAAGATACCAGAGTTTGCCGCTTGAAATGCCATGTAACATGTATGCTTATGAGATAATACCAGAACCTGATGTTTTTTAAAAAGAAATTTCTAGTTAAGTAAGGATGCTACATAAAAATGCTTGTTACTCTTCGATGAATAGTAATGTGAAAACAAGAAAAGGCTGCACATATAAATTACTTCAGGGAAGGATAAAATACAAGCATGTAGATGTGGGGCTGGCTCAAAAAATTGGGAAATAAAAGCTCAAAATGCTGTTGGGTTTTTTATTTTCTGATTACATCTTTAAAATATGAAAATGGTTCACTTTTAGCCATTGAAAAGGGTGTTGGCTAAGGAGGCTATTGTGAAACATCCCAAAAATGCAAAAAATATAAGGAAGAATGCACACTATGTTTGAACTTGTCTATATGCTATTGCATTGGTACTGTATGCATTTAAGTACAGCATTGCCAACATTAAGCCCTTTGCAAACTTATATCTTCCTTTAACTGTTTCTTCAATCTTTCAGTGGATGTTTATGGCAGAGATAAATGCTTCATTTTTCTACCAGATCAGAGTCTGCTTCTCCAATTAATTTGTTGTTCTATATAGCTATCCTAAGAATGATTAACTTAAATATCTCTTTCCCAGAAAACTAAAATATCATTTTCCTACTTGTTTTAATGTCCTTGAATTAAACAGTCACTGTTTTCATGGAGAGAATGTGTTGTAACAAATTTAATCATCTATAGAAGCCAAAGTGGTTTCCATATACTTTAATCCATTTCATAATATTCTGCTTCAACTTTAGAATGCTTTTGTAAAGCATAAGTCTCATTTAAAAAGGTAAAGGTTCCCCTGACATACGTGCTAGTCGTTCCTGACTTTGGGGGGCGGTGCTCATCTCTGTTTCAAAGCCAAAGAGCCAGTGCTGTCCAAAGATGTCTCTGTGGGCATGTGGCCAGCATGACTAAACACCGAAGCAAAGGTGGTATTCCACAGGTTCTGACCAGTTCTGGAGAACCGGTAGCAGAAATTTTGAGTGGTTCGGAAAACTGGCAAATACCACCTCTGGAGATTTTACAGTATCCTTCCCCTGCCATGCCCACCAAACCATGCCCACAGAACCGGTAGTAAAAAAATTTGAATCCCACCACTGTGCCAAAGGTGCATGGAATGCTGTCAATGTGGTCCCTATTTTTCTTCTTGCATTTTTATATGCTTCCAAATTGCTAGGTTGGCAGAAGTTGGGACAAATAACGGGAGCTCGCTCCGTTATGCAGTGCTAGGGATTATTCAGAGATTCCTAATATGTATTATCTTTCTACTATAAAGAAGTGTGAATTCTGAAATTAGACTCATTTTTAAAGGGTTTTAAATGGTTTAAAGGGGATGATAATGTCCATCTCAAAAGATGGATAATGTCCATCTCAACCATGTCCATCTCATGGTTTAAAGGGGATGATAATGTCCATCTCAAAAGAGATTTAAAATGTTCTTACAGATCTAATACAGAAAAAGGAGGTGTCTAGTGCTCTCCAGATATTTTGAACCCTACCCTCCAGACCACGTGGTCTAAATCTGCTAAGATTTAAGGCACTGGATCATTTGGAGACCCATAGGAATACTCAGTGTACATTTGGAGTCAAAATAAATAAGTTATCCAGCTGCCAAATTGCTGTTTTGTTTATGTTCCGAAAATGTGATTCTAATCTTATCTGCTTCTGCAGAACTTATCCTAGTTCAGTTGTCATGCTAACTGCAAAGTTTATTCATGGAAGATCTCTTGACATCTTACAGGAGCAAAACCTCTCTGTATCTACTAGAGCAGGGGTATCAAACTCGAGGCCCATTGGCCAGATTTGGCCCACAGGGTGTTTAGATCTGGCCCACAGGATCACTCTGGAAATAGTGAGGGATCGGCTCTTGGTGCCTCTGCCAGTGAAAACGGAGCTTGGAAGGCTGCTCATGGCCCTCTTGGGCTCTGTTTGCATTGGTAGAGGGCTGCAGCCCTGCCTGGGCCACCACAGGTTCCCCCTGACGTAAGTGATGTCAAACTGGCCATGCCCACCCCAGGCATGCCCATCTACTCCCCCAAGATCAAATATAATCCTGATGCAGCCCTCAAATTGAGTTTGACACTCCTAGTGTATCTTCCTGATGCAGGAAGTAACATCTCCACCCCAGAAAACTTCTACATGCATAGGTGAGAATCAGGCTTGCTCCTCAGAGTCTCAGCGTCTTCAGAGAAGATGTGAATGTGAACTAAATGACCTTTAAAAGACATGTAAAACGATGGGAAGGGAAATGTTTTTTGCTTCCAAGTGAGTTTAAAAAAAACAGGGATGAATCAAGGTCAATACAGTATAAGGGAAAAGAATCTTCAGTGAGTCTTTTAACAGATGGAGTCTCTTGAGCCTCTGCTTGTATTCATCACTGTTTCACATTACAGTCTGTTGTGCTGGGACACAGCCTTCCCTGGAAGGCAAGCCAAGGCTGAATATTGAAATGACCCCACTGGGAAAGTGTAGCAATCTCTCTCAGTGAGTCACAGTCACTGAAAAAAAAAAAGATATTTAAAGGACTGTAGGCAGCCAAAAAAACTAGGCAAGGCACTAGATGAAGCTGAACTAAAATTTCCAGCAGATACATCACCCTGGCTAATAGTGAAGAATTTTGAGTTCAACATCCATTCTTCATGTGTCATGATTGGTAATCAATTGTGATGAAAGAATTCTCAGATTTTGGTTCATTTTCAGAAGGTCCCTAGTATGGTCAGCAGCTTGACTCCCATCACCCTTAATCACTTTTCCTTACACTTTGAAGAGTGTGAGGAAGCCATAGAAAGGCACTGCTGGTTTAAGAGTTACTATTTTGATCTCCCATGGTGTCCTGAATGTCACAGCCTTCTATGGCTTGAATTACTGCATAGATCAGTTTTAATATAAATTCAGAGCACTCAGTCTCTTGTTTTCATCCTTTATAGTTTCTTCTTGTATAATGTACTTTCATACAGAGGAAGAAAACTCCAGTGGAGATTATTGTTGGTCTTCTTGGCTACAGAAGACAGTTTGTAAATAAAATATTTACCACAAACCTTTAATAAGACAGGATAAGTTCTTTTGTGGCCTTCTGGCTGGCTTCTGGTAATATATTGGCTTTGGGGGAGCTGATTTTTCTCAGCCCAACCCATCTCATGGGGGGGGGGGGATGGGAGGAGAGAACACTATGTATACAACCTCAAGCTTCTAAGTGAAAACCAGGATCATTATAGGAACAAATATGTTTTACTGATACCCCCTTTATGTTGAAAAGCAACCAGTGATTAATTTGGACAGATCTATGAATTTGCTTTTGCGTATACTGAGACTGGACCCGTCAGTAATGATCATAATGGGAGCATGTGGCATTTATGGAGTGATTGGAGTATTCGAGCGATTGGAGTATTTAAACATGGTCCATCAGGTTCTTTCCAGCTGCAGAGGTGAAAAGAAACTGCATTACATTAGGAATAGCTGTTCCCTTGCAGCAGCCCTTTGGCTGGGATTCACTTTCCAAACAGAAGGTTTGGGGCTCCAACACATTTTTGTATCCAGAAAAGGAACCATGTAGCTGCCCTCTTGGTAATCCCATAACTATTCTGGAACAAAATGTACTGCTTGCTGTTGAAGTGTGCAGCATAAAAAAGAAATTTAACACAGGCTATGCTGTTTCTCAGTGACTGGACTGTAGTCTGAAGGCTATTTTATGCTACAAGAAACCTCTGAATAGCAGGACTTGGATTAGATAGGGCATGACTGTATCAAGGATTATCGCAAGGAAGATTCCTAGCATTCCACATTGAACATCTCTGTGTGAGACCTGCCTCTTCCTAGAACTTGGAGAAAGTGCAGAATATTTCTTCATAACTGCTACCGTATGTGACTTCGATTTCATTCTTTTGGAACAGAAGTTTCATGTTGAGTTCAACTGTTTCATATGTACATTGGAAAGTGTATGTGTATGTGTGTGCGTGTAAAATTTAGAAATTTCCACTGAAGAAAATCTAGTGTTAATGATTACGGGTAGTCCTCGACTTATGACCATAATTGAGCCCCAAATTTCTGCTGCTAAACGAGTTTTGCCCCATTTTACAACCTTTCTTGCAACAATTGTTAAGTGAATCACTGCAGTTGTTAAGTGAGTAACAGTTTTGAATCTTCCTTCCCCATTGACTTTGGCAGAAGGTTGCAAAAGGTAATCACATGACACCCCACTCCTGGGCACTGCAACCCTCATAAATACGAGCTAGTTGCCAAGTCTCCAAATGTTGATCACATGATCTTGGGGGTGTGAAGGCCCGCAAGTTTGAAAATGGTCGTAAATCACTTTTTTCAGTGATGTTATCATTTTGAATGGTCATTAAAAGAATGGTTGTAACCTGAAGATGATCTGTATAGACCTTTTTTCCCATCCGTGTTTTTATTCTGTTATGCACAACTATAAAAAGCTTTCAGTAATATTTAGAGGAATCAGAAATGTGCCAAGAGTGCTTAAGGAACCTTCAGTAGATGTTCTGAGGACTCTTCACTTACTTCATCCATAGGGTTAGTGATTGGTTTATGCTATTATATAATAATTTCTCAAGTGTTCCTTGGACAGTTCTACTTCTCAATCTGGTTTCCAGACATTGTTCAAATGCTGAAGCTTGATTTTAATGCTTCCTTTGTGTCTGAGGACTTTAAGAATTGCTTTAACTTTAGGGCTAGTTATACAATTCTTAGGCATTGCTATCCTCAAAGAGTTGGAGGGTACTCAATCAATTCAATCTTTATTATGATTGTAGAACAGCATCCCCAAAGCTGCTCCAACTGTACATGAAGATGACTATATGTGAAAGCATCTTCCTCATTTTCATTGGTTCTCCACTGGGAGTTCCTGAGGACAAAATAGAGGCAACAAGTGGAAGGGCTCTTGAGTTATGGCATCTCATTGTAAAAGGTTTTGCTTTCCCATGGGGATAGTATCACTCACAGAAGACATATCCTCTTAATATTTTAAAACTGCTCTAGACTGATCATTGCAGCTCACATTTCATCTGATGTCAGGACCGAAATCAAGAAAGATGTGGTGATTCTTTCAAGTGGAGTTCTTTATTGGTTCACATCTATGGAAAAAAATCTTGACAGACTGAGCACTCTTCTATCTACATTTTCATATAGACTGTGAATTCTCACACCTGATAGTATTTCTTTGATTGAGTTGTCTCTTACTCCTCTTCAGTGTACTCCTTCCTTCCTGGGAATCCACTTCCTCACTACATTCAATTACATCTGATGTTTTTATATAAAACTTTTTTTTAAAAAAGGTTATCAAGTATCCAATCCAGGGATGAGATTCATTTTTTTTTTTTACTACTGGTTCTGTGGGCATGGCTTGGTGGGCATGGCAGGGGAAGGATACTGCAAAATCCCCATTCCCTCCCCACTTCTGGGGGAAGGTTACTGCAAAATCCCATTCCCTCCACATCCCACTAACCTGCTTTCTAACTCCGTTCTCCTGTGCAGAGCAACAAAAGAAGACCCAGCCAATCAGCTGGGACTCAGGAGGCAGAGAATAGATGGGGATGGGGCCAGTCACAGGTGGGCTTTGCGGGTTCTCCAAACTATTCAAAATTTCCACGACCGGTTCTCCAGAACTGGCCAGAACCTGCTGAATACCACCTCTGATCCGATCACATATTATGCAGGCAAGTGATAACTAGTTGCTGAGAAGAAAATTAGGATTTATTTAAGAAATAAAACAAGATCTCATCTCACTGGAGAGGGCCAACCTAGAACTAAGGAGAAATTTACTGATAGAACAATTGATCAGTGGAACAACTTGCCTCTAGAAGCTGTGGGTGCTCCAATATTGAAGGTTTTTAAAAAGAGATTGGACAACCATTTGCCTGAAATGATATAGTTTCCTGCTTGAGCAGGGGTTGGGCTAGAAGACCACCAAGGTCCCTTCCAATTTTGTTATTCTGTTGTACATATGACTGATACTAAATTGGTGTATGTGTGTGTACACATTTGAATATTATATTCTGTGGTATCCATAGGATATAGTTTAAAAAGTCAAATGGTCGCTGCAATGCACATACAAACAGGTGGAACTTTAAGCTTAATGTTGTGGCCTTCATTTAGGATTTCTCTTACCTTATGCTTTTTAAAAATGCAACTGGCTCAGGTTACCGATTAGTCTGAAATATAATTCTGCTTTTAACATATAAACAAAAATGTTTTTTATCTAAAAAATAAGTAATACTTTTATTCTCTCTGTC
The DNA here is from genome assembly GCA_015471245.1 of Laticauda colubrina. NCBI lineage: Eukaryota > Metazoa > Chordata > Lepidosauria > Squamata > Elapidae > Laticauda > Laticauda colubrina. The sequence continues at coordinate 7,505,588 of BLBF01000039.1, read as the reverse complement.
TAAACTTGAAATAGTTCTTAACTGGAGAGGCTCTGAAACCATTTCAATGGTATTGCTTCCCATGTATTTGAGGCATGCATTTGATTGCCAGTTTTCAAGTCCTGGAAATATTTTTTGTTTTATGAGGTATAGTTAAATAGAGTAAAATTGGCATCACTTAGAGGCACAATGCACATGAATATGTGTGTTTATACATTCAGAGTTTATACACTATTCAGGAGATAATTACCCAAAATACATTTCAGTAGCTAGACATTTTTCTCTTTTTATCTCATGCTTTTGTATGTAATTTAATTCCAAGGCAGCTCTCCTGTATATCTGCAGCACCTCAAAGGGAGTTAAAAATAGCCTGACAGAAAGCAACTTGTGTAATGGGTTTTCTATCTTCAACCATTTCATTTCAGGTAATATGAAATAGGCCAGTTTATGCTGAATAATACATAAAGCCATCCTGATAGTTAATTTCCCACTGTTAATTTCTTTATTGGCTAGCAATGAAGGGGACTTGGGCAACCTTAATGGCTGAAGCCCTTTGTTATAAACACAGATGGAAACCTATTACTTGATTGTGACTTTGAACCATGAGCACATATTTTCCAAATGATTACATCCTAAACTTTGAAAACTGCTGTTCTTTTCCCTTGTGCTGGCAATATAGAGACTTAAATTCTACTTCCAGGCCAAAAGTACCAGAACAAAGTCACTCTTCAAGTGTATTAACCACCAGAAGAAAAATAATTTTATTTTACTTGCTTTATATTTTTCAGGAATATGTAATATACAAATGCAAAAACCCACATGATTAAAACCTAATTCATAACCTAATAGATCCCAAATAGTAAAATAGTTATGAAACAATAATTTAAAACACCTACTTGAAAAGATATGGTCTTACTTCCTTTGGTGAAGGATTAAGCTCAGCATGGTAGGAATACTGAGTAGGAATTCCTACCAGCATGGTAGGAAGGATGTATTTTTATTGACAGGAGAAAGGCACAGTGTCGATTGCTTAACAGCTGGATTTTAACAGGAAGGGTAAAGAATCATAGTGCTTGAGAGGGTCTTTAAATCTAAACTCCTGAAGATTACAAGAAATCAAATTGAAGCATTCTGTGCAGATGGCTATCATAATCTCCAAGTATTTCATGAACAGAAGCCTACCATTTCTCCATGGAAGAGCTACTGTCAAAATATGGTTAGGAAGGATTCAAGAGTTATCTTCATTTCTACAATTGAAAGCCATGATTCTGTGCCCTGTATGAGACTGCAAGTCATGATCTTCTGTGAGGTATCCTTTCAGGACTCTCATATCTCCCCAAATTTTCTCAAGACCAAAATTACTAAATTTCCTCAATCTCTCTTCATAGAAATTCACTTCTACCTTTTATCATCCTTGTTGCCATGTTCTGAACATGTTTCAATTTCTTCTGATTCCATTTTTAAAACTGTGATACTGGACAGGTTCATATGTCTATTTCCCAACTGCTATAGACTGACCCACTGCTCAACATTATGTTTGACCACTGTACATGGGAAATTATATGCCTGTTGTGGCAATCTAAAAGTGCAGTTCTTTCTTGCACACTGCTAGCTCATAGTCAATTTGCAACCCAAGATTATCCAACTCCTTTATCTGTAAATATTGTTGCCAAGCCAGCTATCCTGCATCTTATATTTGCATTTTTGTTCTCCAGATGAAGAACTTTATAGCTCTTAATTTTTACCTACCTTTACAGCTGCAATTTACCTGCAATTTACATGTGTTACTTTTAATTTCTCTAACTTCTCAAAATCTGATTTGTTTTTCCACCTGTCTTCCTTGATATTGCTATCCCACCCAACTTTATCTCACCTACAAGTTGGATAAACATTGCTTCCATCTCTTCATCCAAGAATTTGATAAAAATATTGTAGAGGTCCTGGGGTTGGTCCTTGTGGTACTCCATTGGAGGACATTGTCTTATTTGATGACTAACCATTATAAAGCAGCGAGTATTTAAAATTCTGTGTTAGATGTTAAAAGTTGATAGTGGCAATGAGAATTTATTTAATTCCCACACTGTGGAATACCAGGTGTATTTTCTTAAAAAAAACAAGTAGCATACAGCTCTAAGAGGAAATTATGAAATTAGGTCTTGACTACATTCCTAATTTGAGAAGGGCTATTCTGTGCATACCAAAGCCAGCTTGTACACAGAGCTTAGCTTTGATCCTATAGTAGCCTAAATAATGAAGGAATCTTTTGAAAACAGCACTCGCTTGTATTTTGTCCTGATCAGTTCTTCAGTGCTTTTACTTAAGACAAGCCTTGTTGAGTGAGGTGTTTGGTATGAAGCCATGTTAAGGCCAGATTGTTTTTTCCCCCAAATTGGAACATAGAATACTGTCTAGAATGAACAATGGTTTTTCTTAAGAACAAAACCATCATCAAAATTGAAATAGTACCAGAATGTTAGAGTACATTGTCTCACTATTAAAACCAGACAAGCATATGTATTGTAATCAGGGGTGGGATTCAACCGGTGTCACTACTGGTTTACTACTTATGTTTTACATGTGTACACATGTAATGCAATGAAAGCTGTGTCTCCTGGACAGCTGATAAGCGCTGCGCGTGGGTGTACAGCATTTGAAAAAATACTTTTTTACTGATTTTCAGCCTCAGCTGTGCCGCGCAAAGCAGCTGAGGTTGAAAAAGTAGGAAATAAAGGTCAGGTAAGACCCCAGGGGGTGGGGGGTGGGCCAAACAGCAGCAGACACTGAACCGGTTCGGTGTCTGCTGCTCTTCAGAGCTACTGATTCTACAGAGCCAGGCAGAAGCGGTAGCATCCCACCCCTGATTGTAATATAGGAGAACAACAGCCATGGTCCTTTTCTATGTGGGATTTGCTATAATTTGCTATAAATATTTTATTTAGAACTGGTTATAAAAACTAGGGCAGGCAGGGGCTGGAAATTACCAAAAGCTGGCTTCCTGCAGACTGAACTATCTTGCTAAATATGTAGCCCAGCATTATGTTTTTTTTAAAGTATATGCGAATGAATAAAAATACATCAATAAATATGTAACAATGGCCAGCCATTTTTCCTGATTATATAGGAACGTTGCTATAATTGTCTTCTATTGTTAATACATTTCCATAAATAGCATATGCAGAAAAAGTTTCTGGAATTTATGTTATTATCCAACAATCCAAAAACTCTTGTGTAGGGCTATTATAAGTTTGCATATGTATCCGAGTTTCAAAGTATTTAGAAATTTCATTGGCTTCATAAAACATCTCTACTTTCCAATTTTCCCTTGCTAATTTTTGGAATAATGATTATGTTCAACATTTCAAACCACACTTGATTACATTTTAATGGGCAATGCTCTACCATTTGATCACGAACAAGATGCACTCATGTACTTCAAGCCATTTTTATTAGAAGTCTCTTCAAGGAAAAAGAAACACAGTGATCCTTTGCAAGTAAGAATTCAGAGTCAATTACCTGAAAACAGGTATGAAAAACATATTATATTAAAATCAGATACAGGATAGAAACAGTGCATTTTTTAAAAATACCACCAGTGATAGACAAGTCTTCCATCATAAATGGCATCAAAATCATTACTGATTTCACAGCAAAGCTGCATGCACATTTAGTTTATAGTAAAAAGCCTTGGAAGTATCAAGCTTTTGCCATGAAAGTTGCAATAATAAAGGTATGCAGCACAAAGATGTTCCTTTTGCCATCCTATTGATATTTCTCCATATTAAACATATATATATATACACTTTAAAAATTTGGCTGGTAAACCATAATATTATTCATAAAACTTTTACTTCAGTTGCTAATTTAGCAGAAATGCACTCATCAAGTGTGCTTATACTTTGGAGGAGAAACTAACAAAATAAGGTGATTTTATTGGTGGAAAAGGGACGAGTTGATTAACATGATTTTTTTCCCTTAAAAAAAAATCAACAATAAAATGGCTCTGTACAAAAAAAGGAAATATATGTACAAATGCTACAAGCCTACAAATTTATGAGATCTGTCCTTTACGACAATGAAATGCAGTAAAAGATATTAAGTTTTGCCTTCTGTAAGGTGCCAGCAAAACCAAACCTGGACTGCTTTACGTAACATCACAGATATGTTAAGTCCTGTGTTTTTATTACCTTCTACTGCTATCTGTATTTGCACACACACGCACACACAAATATTGCCTTCAATATTTTATACTGTTCCAAAAATGAAACTCCATCCACATGTACTAATTTTCCTTTTTGCATCCTTGTTTTAATACTATGTTGCTGGAAAGAAAATACAGTTCCGATCAACTAGCCAAAAAACAGCATCATATAATACTTTGTGTAGATTTCCCCAATGCTACTGTGACTGTGCTACAATCAAACAGAATATTAACATTGTTCTTTCATTACTGAATTTTCATGTAATAAATGAATTAGACTTTATATACTCTTTTGCACTTCAACACATTTTTATAAAGCAGATATTCATTGTTAGTTTGCTTCATAATGATTCATGATTTTCCAGTATTTCTGAACTTTCCTAATGTCAAATAGCAGCCATAATTTCCTTTCTATGAGTTCTAGGAGTTAAAAATAGTGTAAGTACAGGATACAAGCCTACTGTACTTACACATATGATAGTGCTCCCTCTTTTCCTCGAGATATGATATGTATGTTGTAACTACATTAGAATAATCCATTTCATCCTGTAAGAGACATGCACACACGTCTCTCCACTTAATTTAAGACATTAATTACATGAACATAGAAAGTACAACCAACCCAAGTTCCCTGTATTTGCACATATCAATAACACATTTTCCCTATTGAGACATCACTGTCTTGGGAGCTTCTAATTCTTCCTATAAAGAGGTGCAAGTTTTTGTACTTTATATATTAATATATGTAGGTGCAGGAAATCTAACTCATGATTCTGTACTTACTAGTTCATGTCAAAAGCACTTACTGTTTTGAAAAAAAAATATTTTAACCAATTTATGACCTTATTGGGTCAATTTTAATAAAATGTATTATGAGTTACAACTGGAAATCATGGCTTATGAAGTATTCTAGTATCAATACTCCTTTTGATTATTTCTGCTTAAATTTTTACAGGCATTTTGCAGATATTGCAATATACATTTGGAGAAAAATCTTTTTTCACTACTAGTTGTATCTTGCAAATTGGTAAAAGAAGAGGCAAACTTGTGACACGGCAAACTGATAGCAACATACATTTGCTGAGCTACAAACGTGATAACTCAAAAAAAAAAAAGGAAACCCATTAAAATGTAGTAAATTGCAATCTGTTCTATATATTAGGTGATAATAGATATTTTTTTCATAAGTATACTATTGCAATTTCTCCCAAATAATTGGTAACATTTTGAAGTGCCATGCTATTTCTTCATTAAGCTTTTTATATGCACTTTCCAAATTGGCACTGCCAGACAAAAATTAAAGGCATAAAAAGATGTATTTTGCATAGGATTAATTCCTCTTGTTTCACAAAAGCTCAGGGATTCCATTTTAGCTGTTGAATAATACTGTTGGCTGGCAGGTGGGATGAAGATGGTGAAGATGAGCAGCATGATTTCTACCTGGATTTGCAAAGCAGGAAAACTGAAGGCTGGTGGAGTATGTTTTCTAGCACTTTTTATGCAGATGTGTGGCAGAGATGCAGCATAAATAAGAAAGGAACAAAATCAAACAATCATTTCACAGCCTCTTGACATAGTTTCCAGGGAAAGTACCAAAAAATTTTGTTCTTCTGGATGTTCCTGAAAGTAGAAGTAATAAATGAAACATGGCAGCAAGAATGACATATTCATGCTCTAAAGACAGGCTTTACATTTCATTTTAGGATTGTTCATGAATATATTTAATGCCACCCCAATAGGAAAATATGGACAATTGCATTATATAGCTGTAAGTTATAATACTGTAACTATAAAAAATGTAACCATGGCAGATAATGTAATATATCATAATAGATTTTACTAAGTAACTCCTACTGCTGAAAAGACAAATCAAAGTTAAACATTAAAATATATCTTGTCTGTTTAGCAGTTATAATACCAAAGAAAACTTCTTAATTATGTAGTGTTTTTGAATTGGGGCTTGTAAGGAAGTAGCAGTCAAATTACAATGTTAAATATTAGGCTTCAGTAAATATTGAATCTATCTATCAATAAAACTACATATCAAATGAATGCTCTATTAAGTGTTTTCATTCCAACATAGCCGGTTTTTTTATAATGCAGGCATTTTGCACATCAGATTCTATAGGAAAAAGGGAATCCCTAATCACCCATTAGCATGAGAAAGTTCTCTTAACTTATGAGTATATCATGTGACAATGATACTTTCTCCATCAATTTTAATGGAGAAATTTAATATGTCAACGTTTAGGACATAGTGATGGCAAACATTTGCAAGTATCATAATATGGTTACCTTTATAGTTCAGGAGATTGCTCACGAAATAAAAAGGAACATACCACGATATAGGATGATCTCATGCAATATGGATTCTTTGCTAATCAGTTCCTCATGCTTAGAACTGCGCACCACAAACATCATTTATTGCTGGATATTCTCTTGTATTAGAGTGTAGATCCAAATGGATATGAAAGATGATCAAACAATGATGTTTGATTTAGGGAGCACACCAAAAGAAAAAGATCTGTTCTGATATAGAAACCATAATATTTGCAACAAGATCTGGAAAACTTGTTGCAAATACATTGCAGAATAGCAAGGTAGGGGAGATTATACTACATGTGAAAGAATCAATGGCATATGACACAAGATTTTGGGGAACATCTGAAGAATGTTTTTTAGGGGCTGGCAAACTAGACACAATACATGCAATAATTCTGAATAAAAATTTGCCAGTTGTAATAAACCAGAGGGTTCCCTAATATATTATCTCTTAAATACCCCGCTGGATAGAAATTCTGCAGGGGTAATTCAGATTGAGAGCATCAGGCTAGGAAAGCCAAATGTTACTTATATATCCTACTAAAGGCACTACTAAAATTATGGAAAACATACCCACAAACCATCCATCATCACATTTTTCCATCACATCAATGACATCTCCCTCTCTCAGCTCCAATTCATCTTCGTTCCTAGGAGTATAGTTATACAGAACCTGAAACCTTAAACAGGACAAATGGATGCATTTAAAGAAAAAAAAAACATCTTGCATTTTCACTATGCTAAAGAGGTTGCTAAACATTTCTTTGAAGATAAAAAGTCAGGCTAAAACTGAAATCAGTGATATATGGAAAGACCTGTACCGAGTAATGCATGAACTACTGAAGCAGAATATTTTTATTTCAGTTCAAATAAGTGGGCTGTATATCCAAATATGTGTAGTTACAAACATAGTTAACTATCTGACACACTAGCAAAGCATACAACATTTAAGTGTACAAAAGATACATTTTAAACCATTTTTAAAAAAATTGTATGTTTGGGCAGCACTTTGGATTCAGTTTCCAAAAGCTAGTTTGAAGCCTGTAGGAGCATGGTCATAGGACTTGTCTACAATTTATTTAAGAAGTCACATCTTCTTTGGATCACACTGTAGTTGTGTGCTGCAAAGGACCTTTGGAGAACTGAAATTTGGAATGCTTCACATCTCAGTATGGAAGAGCGGGAAGATAAATTTCAGTCCTAAAATGAGGAAGGTAAATGGGAAGATAGTCTAGGAAATCTCAAAAGTGTTTCCCTAAAAGTGGAACATAATATGCACTATATAGTTGTTCAATTTAGTGCAGATCTTCATAGTCCCATGTGTAATCTTACAGTCTCTCAACCTTGCATTACTACCACCCTTCCCAGTAGGGTGGCATTGCAAAGCTGACTTTCTTTACAATTTCCAGCAGCTCCAGCTAACACTTAATGGTGAGGGATGCTGGGAGCTGCATTTCATAATACCTGAACCTCTGAAGGGCTACAGCTGTCAAACTCCCCGCCCGCGGGCTGGATGCGTCACACACTGGCCATGCCCACGCCCAGTTTAGTGAAGAGGAAAAAAGTTGCTATACGTCATGTGACAATGCCAATACGATGCAAGTTTGACACCCCTGGGCTACAGCTTCATTAGGAGAATTATGACACAATCCTAAGTACTTGGAAAATATACTAAAAAGATCTCAATGGTAATGATTTAATTACATTAGTTCTGTTCGTCTTCTGATTACTCCTCTTTCTTTGCAAATGATTATTTTATTGCGTTTTAAAATACAGTAACAAGACAGAGTATCTCCCATGGAGATACTGTATTTCCTGATAGAATTTAAAGTGTGTTATTTGGTAATGGGGAAATATGTCAGCTTTATTCCGACCTATTTAGCTCATTCGTTTCATGGGTTATAGAATAATAGAGTTGGAAGAGACCCTGGAGGTCTTCTAGTCCAACCCTTTGCTTAAGCATGAAACTCTATACCCATGATGGCAAACCTACGGCACGTGTGCCACAGGTGGCACGCAGAGCCATTTGTGCGAGCATGCAAGCTGCAGGCAAACTTACCTCACTGTGCATGTGCGCACCTCACAGCTGATTTTGGGTCAGTTTGAGGCCTTTTCCGCCCCCCCAAAAGCTTGAGGAAGGCTTCTGCAGGCTTTGCAGGCCGAAAACTAGCCCTGTTTTGTCACTTCCTGTTTTTCAAACTGGCCGAAAATCAGCTGTGAGGTGCAATGCAGATAAGGGGGCAGCATGGGTGGGTGGGTATCGCACGCACATGCATAGGGGGCATGGGGGGCATGCATTGCCTTCTGGGTGCTGGCATGGGAGCGTGCGAGTGTGCACAATTTTTGCCACAGAAGCCCAAAAAGGTTAGCCACCACTGCCCTATGCAGTTTATCTGAGCTCCAGGAGCAAGCAATCTAAGATCCCCACAGGAGGTCTTGAATGCTTGCTGTCATAAACAAGTAGCCCAGCATCATGGAACTTGTAGTATAATATATCTTCTCCAGTTTTGAATTTCATGGCCACTAATTTATATATGTACTTTTATGCTGTTATTTTTTCTATGTATTTTTGGAAATGCATTTCCTGAAGAATGTTAAACAATTCCCTTTCACCATAAATTTGCCAGCAGTCTATAGCCATGTTACTCTTGGGAATGATATGCCACTTTATTGTTATCTTTCTATTTAAAAAATCTTCTTTATTTAATGGTGGCTTGTTCTCTAGAAGTAAATTTTATTTGTTCTTTGTTAGGTAACAGTGTTTGCTAAATAAAAATCAAGTTAAAAATTTACCATGTTAAGGCTTTTTGTAATTATTTAGATTTAAAAAAAAATCTAATTAGGTATATGACATGCCACACAAATAAGTGGATTAATTTTTTTTCAAAATATATTCAAAATAAATACAATTGACAATTGTTAAACTTGGATTCATGGCTTCCTTATGAGATAGACTGACAATAAAGTCTGCAATACATTGTCAATTATACATTGTCACAAAAATACGGTTTATCAGTTCTATATTCCATGCCTTATGTTCCAGATATGGATATTTAAAAATTGTATTGTGTTATGCAATGCCCAATTGTATATATTATAAAGAAGCATCTGCTCATTCACTGCCTCTGGAAAAATCTGAGTTCACAGTGTAATTGTACATCTGCTCACTTGGAAATAACCCTTTTTTGAACACAATGAATGGTGTTATGAGTGGAAACAAAGGATTGGATTGCTAGTTCCTAAACAAAAGTTCTTGCTTGATGGCATTATATGACCTCTTAGCCTAACTTGAAGATAAAATAGAGAAAGGAAAAAATATTCTCCAAATCTGAGTTCCTAGAGATTGGACAGGATATAAATAAAACAAAAACAACAAAGAATACCAATTTAAAAACTTTCATTTTTCAGTTTCTGCCACCACCCAAAAGGGAAAAAAATGAATATAATTGTGAAGAGACCCATTTCCCTACTTCCTAACAAATCATATTGTACAAAGTCCTGAGGGCTTTGTGACAGGATGTTGTGGAGGGTTATGACCTTTGGTCAATAAGGAATCTACTTAGTTACAAACAGATATATACTTTATTTGTTGTAGCAGCCGATTACTCTTTCTGTTTGTTCACGATGTAATGAATTGGGAAATCTGGAACTTGTTCCGAATGAGTCACCAGCACTTGAGTTCAGGGCAAAAGATGCTTTCATTTTTAAATAGAATAAAATAATCTACCTTGGTAATGTCTACATACAGATATTATATTCTAAAAGTTGAGGACCTATACTTCTCTTATTCTAAACATTCTGTCCAGTGTATCAGCTGGGAGTGTTAAATATTGCTTCTCCGCAATACATTGCAAAAGTGGCTTTTGCTAATAATTATTTAAATAATATGTGGGTGTTCCAAGTCTCACTCCAGAACAAAAAATTACGTACAAAAACTTACAAACTACTTTCAACCCAAGGTTCTTCCAGACAAGAATACAGTTGCAACATTCACATCGACTCAGCTTTACTGAGAAACTGATGCAATCAGGACACTTTATTGCAATATGTCCAGGAATCTTCCTTCTATAGTTGTGGGTTTTGATAAAAGGAGAACTCCTATTTTCATGCAGCGAGTCCCATTTCAACACTGGGAACTGTTGATAAGTTTGTTTTGTGTGAGAAAATTGACAAAGTTATTAAATGGGATGATTAATTTACTTAATTCCCAGATCCTATTATTTATACCCTGCTATAATAGAGATATGTTATAGCTGTAAGGAGATCCAAATACAGAACTATTATGTAAAGGTAAGCAGATGGAACTTTCTTAACTGTTCTAGGAACAATGGTGTACAAATTCCTTTAGCTTGACATCAAGCATTACATGGATTTCAAAAGTGGCTAAAGTCAGGATTTTAAAAGGCTACTTTTTCCCCCTTTTAGCTCCACACCAATCTCCAGCCTAGATATCTATTCAAGCTTATTTTTTAAGGAGCTTGTTGAAAATTCTTGGATTGAGTTATGGCCTACTTTCTGATGACTATAATTATTTGCTTGGTTCAGCTTTGGTTTCTCCTTTTAGAATAATACATACTCAATTTTCAGGTTATCATATTGCAAGGCAGTTTGATAAATCTCTGTGAATGTCTTTGTATTTGATTCCTTAGCATAGCATGCTACCTTCATTTTCTCTAGACAGAGTCATCCTATTCTCCAAAGCCATGAAGGTAAGACAAGAAATAATGGATGGAAACTAATCAAGGAGAGAAGCAATCTGGAATTAAGGAGAAATTTCCTAACAGTGAGGACAATTAACCAGTGGAACAACTTGCTACCAGATGTTGTGGGTGCTCCATCAACTCTTTAAGAAGAGACTGGACCACCTATCTGAAATGGTTTAGGGTCCCTGCTTAAGCAGTAGGGTGGAGAAGACCTCTGAGGTCCCTTCCAACTCCTATTATTATTCTATTCTTTAGTTCAATGCTACCATAATCTTTTGGCAGCTACTGAAATTTTAAACCTTTTATGGTTTGGCTTAAGATCTCTTCCCTTTGGGTAGAATTGTGCAAAATTCACCAGTTGGAGAAGAATGACTGTCCTGGAGATCTGTAGGAATTTTCATTCCCTCTTCAGACTACAAGGAGGGCCAACAGTTTCTCGAAGTACTTTGGATGGAAGCAATTTTGAATAAGCTGAAAATAGTCCTGTCCCAAGCAGTTTGGTTGTGTCCAGAATACTACTTTTTGGACAGTTTCAAAAAAAAATTTTGGGAAATTTTTATATGGTTAGGTTGAGGGTGAAATATATACTTGAGATTTCTGGAATGCTCTGTGCCCAATTGATGAAGTTTGAACATTCCTGTGTGTGGATTTTATAAGAGCTCAAACTGTTCAAAACATTGTAAATGGATGGAAATATGGCATATGGGTGCATGTATGCATTATGGTAAGAAAAAGGGGCACACAAGACCTTAGTTTAGTTCAACCCCATTTCCTTATCGTTTTCTATTGTGTCCATAGTAAGCTTGGGATGATACATGGTTTCTAGGATGATTATTTCTACCCTTTGCCCAGTTAGAAATTTAATAGTTATTTAAAGAAGAACTTGAGTAGATGAAAATACTTACGGTTCCCCCCCACTGTCATGAGCAAACACAGGGCGCTGTGGCTGAAATGAAATGAGTTGAAATGTAATAAGAGTATACACTATAATCAATTAATTTAGCACAGTCTTCCATAATAGTCAGCTCATTAAGTGCTTCAATACATTCCCTAATTTAGGGGCTGCATTAAAGACAGGTTTTCTCAGCAGTAGGTAAGATATAGTTTGGAATATACACATCTATGTGGAGGAAACATGTATTGTACAGGCAGAGGTGGGATTCAAATTTTTTAACAATCAGTTCTGTGGGTGTGGCTGAGTTGGTGGGTGTGGCTTGGTGATCATGTTATTGGCTGGGTGTGGCCAACTCAATATTACTCACATTGAAGAATGCAACTCCTTGCCTAGCCTCTCATGACTGTGGGAATGCTGCAACAGTCGTAAGTGTGAAAAATGGTCATAAGTCACTTTTTTCAGTCCCATTGTAACTTTGAATGGTCACTTCACACAAGCAAAGGAGGAAAAAAAACTCAGGAGATGTTCCTGAAACAGGAAGTCTAGTCCTACCAAGAATGTAATAAGGGTTAACGGAGAGGCAGTTTCTGTAAGCAACACCAGATTGTTTCCTTCCTGCTTTCCTTACAGGATTAGGCCAGTAATTTCTTCTAACAACCAGTTCTCTGAACTGCTTAGAATGTTAACAATCGGTTCTAGAAAATAGGTGCGAACTGGTAGAATCCCACCCCTGTGTACCGGCCTATTTTAGCAAAGAGCAATATTTTATTTGGTCTTATTAAGAAAAAAAATCTGGTTAAAAGCTGGGGATAAAGAAGAAGCCATTTCTCTAAGGACTTTTCCATTGTAAAAGCCTCTTTATCCTTTTCAGCCTAAATCTTGCCATGCCAATGAAAGCAGATAAGTTTTTAGCTTCTGTGTTTTGAAACATCATTTGAAACGTCACAGAGATTACAACAGCATTAAATAAGCAAATGGCAGGAAAAAAAACAGCTTCACTGCAATTCAAATGCTTTTCATCAACAAGGAGTAGCTATTCCTGATGACTGGTCAGGAAGATAACATTCTGAGAGAAGTGCCCTCTTAGTGAGATTTTGCTGGCTGGCCTTGAGAGGTTTTGTGTATTTGCTTCAGGACTCCTTAAAAAGAGGCGAGAGCAAAAGAACAACAGCTGTTTATCAAAAATATATGTGAGTAGGTTCCACCCATTTAGTCCTTAATCAAGGGACAACACATTCCTTGAAAAGTTATAGAAAATGGACCTTATCACTCAAAAGTTCAGTTAATGATATATGTAACATTTAAGATAAAGGTGGAAATTTGACAAATGCAAATGTGAATTTATATTTTACGATCCATTTATTCCTCCTGCCCTATCTATTATTTAAGAGAATAGCCCTTGATATATATTTAGATGCCCTCTCTGAAGTTTCATTATAAATTAAGGTTACATAAGTGTCAATCCTACAAATTATTTCCAAAACCATTTTGGCACAATCAGAATTATGAACTTAATCAGTGTTGAAGATATGTGGATTTCAACTCCCAGAATTCCCCAGCCAGCATGGGAGTTGAAGTCCACACATCTTCAAGCTTTCAAGTAGACAAATACTGAACTAAACCTTATACTATATTCTTGGTGGTTATTCAAAGTATGAATAAATTATTGAGTCAAGTTGTGAATCACTATTTTATGTATCTAATCAACTATGCAGACATGGATTGTGCAATTTCTAAAATTAATTCAAACTTCTGCTTACTGCTATAAGACACAATTTAGCTACTCTTTCAATACTGTTTTCATTTGGAAAAAAAGGAATGCTTAGAGAAAAACTAGATTCTACCCAAATATATTAATCCAGATTTATCAGAGAACATCTCCTCTGATTTCCACTCAATAACATGTTCATACATTAACTGAAACTTGTTTTACAAAAGCCAACAGTTTTGATTTGTTACATTATGTAAACTACAATGTATAACAATAAAAATGCATGAGAACCATTCTTTAATTTTACTTTTTAAAATATGATTAGAAAATATGTTGCCAGAGAGAAAAAGAATGCAGCAGTTATTCTAGAATATTTTTCTATCAGCAGATATCTGGAGAAATTAGAAAGCAGTTTAAATGTTGCTTCAACATTTCTTGAATGGAAAATACATGCAATGTTATTGCATGACTTCAGAGATTGCAGACATCAGAAGTAACTCAAACTCCATTGATTTTGGAAGGATTCCTTTAAGGATTCCTGAATCTAAGTCTTATGCATTTGCCACTAGGTGCATGCTAGAGCCTAAGAATTTAACACATACATTAAAACATTCTCCATATGCAAATATTAATGCAAACAAGTGAGTCAGTCAAACAAGCTTGAAAATAAGTTAACGATCAAAATGCATTACATTTTTTTATAAAATTAGTACATGCATGGAACTATCTTGTACCTATATTTCATGGCTAAAATACTGATTCTTTTGACTATGTTGTAGCACGATAGATTTGCATTCCAAAATATGCTTTGGAATGTACAGGAGTATGAATATAGACCATCTTACAGCAGCTATGCCTTTTCTTGTGACTGTTTACATGAGAGAACTAAAAGTAATCTCGTGAAAGTTAAAACAGGTTAGATTTATTTATGTTTCATGGATATCTAAGCCATTTAGTTACATGTTAACATATATATTTATTTTAGAAGATGCTCAGAGGAATTATGTTTAATCATTATAGAGTACATGAGAATACTTCTGTGACTACTAAGTATTATTTAAAGCCCCTAAAATATTTTAATAAGAAAGGTCCTGACACTTCCCCGTCAATGCTACTTACTGTCCCCAGATGAACGCTGTGGTGCCTACTTCTATGACAGAGATCTCCAAACTTGGCAACTTTAAGATTTGAAGTCCACAAGCCTTAAAGTTGCCAAGTTTGGGGACCCCTGTTCTATGATGATGACAAGGAGAATAAAGGATATTTTATTATATCTGACTCAAGCTCTTCAGAATGTTTTTCATATTTATTCTGATGGTTAGTTTCCCAGAGAGCTGCAAAGAAGGTAGTGCAACTATTGGAGCCCAGATGTATAATCGATAGATGTTAGGTTGCATCAGTTACAGAATTTAATCAATGTTCAAGAATTGTTCTATCAAAAGTGCAATGGAGTAGTCAAAAGCAGAGTACAAGTAATCAACAATGGTTAATAGCTATGAATATAATTAAAAAGACTTAAGCCTTCATACCAGATGAAGTTGATGAGGAAGCCCTACTTAATATTTACAGATGTGTATGTAGCTGTACATCCATTTAGCTGGATATTGTTATAACACTCAGCAATTTTTAAAATCCATTCACTTCAATCAGCTTCAATCTGGAATTCATTTATAAATTTGAGCCACTATGACCCATTCAAGTTCCAAAGTTTCTTCTCATCCAAGAAACTTCTTCAGAACAATTCTGAAAAAGTGCCTTGGATGAAAGACATCTTCAAAGAAAAAAAGCAAGAAAGTCTAATTGTCTTTTGAAAATCACCTTTAGGACAAACCATGATTGAGAATCTTCATAGGCAATGACCCATTCAATTTGTTGATTACCAGAATTGACATGAACATAACTGAACATAACTTAAGTTGTTTTATATAAATAACATTGTTTTCTTCTTCCTAATCCTTTCCATGAAAATCAAAAAACAAATCTTACTGGAGAAAATGGGATAGATTTAACATTTGACTTTATATGTAAAATATGTAAATCATACTTTTATCTATAATCAGTCATGTTAATGAGACAAAACTGCAATTTGAGAAAGATATATGTTTTTAAGCATATGTGAATGGGAAGGCTAATGCAAATGACAACTCTAGAAAAAGCAATGCTATGAGAAAGCATGTTAACAAATCAACACAATACATGTTGCTATAGCAGCAAAATATTTTGAAAACAGGACCATGCAACTGAAAACAAAGAACAATAACTTAAACTTTATGGAACCCATGAAAGGTACAAAGGGGCTTTCTATGTAGCCACTGTTAACATTATCACAAGTAAAAAACTTTGAAACAAGAGGAGTTATTTACAAGGGTAGAAGTTAAATACAAATTTGAGTGGCTAAAGATGTGCTTTTTAAAAGGATGATTTAATGGACACATGTAATAGCTTTGCTTTAAATTTTATCAATGAACTTGAAAGTCAAGCACAAAGTACCATGGCTTTCACATTGTTACCACTCA
The DNA here is from genome assembly GCA_015471245.1 of Laticauda colubrina. NCBI lineage: Eukaryota > Metazoa > Chordata > Lepidosauria > Squamata > Elapidae > Laticauda > Laticauda colubrina. The sequence continues at coordinate 7,489,264 of BLBF01000039.1, read as the reverse complement.
AAACATTTTTAACAGAACAACAGAAAGAAAGACTATTAGAATTATTTGAACATGTGAATTCAAGATTCCATAATCAGTTCTAAAGACTTTATGCTAGGGGGAAACCTGATAATATCTAACAGGCCACGTAGTATCATACCCTATGTGAACAGCTGTGCCCTCTGACAGGTATGCCATAAGACCTCCTAGTCAAAGCAGGGCTACGAGGAGGTTTGCCGATGACAGAGATCTCTCTTTTTAAATCAGCCTAGAAAAACCATAAACACTAGTCAATTCATCTAAGCGTCTAGATGATCAATCTCCTGCGGTTTCATTCTTGCAAGCTGGGAAATCATTTTTTTTTCATTTCCAAAGCACACAAATGGCATGCAGAACTGTTAACTCACTATGACTTAAAATGACTGGTTATATCTTCTTTTTAAAAGAAAATCCTTAGCATCCCAAATTCATAAAGCCTATATAATTGGATTGCTTTTCAAATCTTTCAGATAGATTGGATCAGTTGAGCAGATACTGGAAAACAATCTAAGGCCAAACTACTGCTAACATTTCACAGCCCCCCAAAAATGTACAAGAAAGATATCAGTAAAAAACTAAATATGTCCTTTACATATATACATATATAGCCTTCAAGCTTATGAAATGTTAAAGCCAAAAGTGTTGCAGGTTTCATATTTTTGTGGTCACTGGAAGAAAACTCAAAACATGAGTTGGTTTTGTATTTTTTTTAAAAAGGATATGTTTGGCTATTTCTTCATGGTACTGCAACAATTCTTGCATGTATTGCTATTAAATGTTGACAACAGGACTTTGGCTGCATTAACAGTTGGTCTCTAACTTTACAATGGACAGTTTTAAATAGTGGATTATTATTGCTACCTTCTACTACTTTGACTCTTTTGTCCATTTCATCTATATATTAATCTAGGATTGCTGTTCTTTTTCCCTCCCTCCCTCTCTCTGAAATACAGAAACATTAATCCAAGAAGAGACCATGTGAAGTTATTTCCTAAGGTGAATGAACCAGAATAAAGTTTATTGTCTCTTCCACTTGCTTGTGCCTAGAGGGATTTCTAGATTGCTTTCCCTTTTATCTCAAGATATATATGCTCCTGACAGTGGGAAGGATTGCATATTGTGATGTTGCTTCTAGGCTAGCATATTGAATTCACTTATTCTTGATTTCTGATGGCAAGACCAGTTAGAGGGATAAATCTCAACAATGATAAGAAATGCACTTGCTATAGTATTAAAAGAAATGGATTTTAGAAAATGTACTTAATAATGTCTTCAGAATTTCAGTACCTTCAAAGTCTATACTTGCATTACTGGAAGACCTAGTATTAATGGGACTTATTAGGTAGCAGTCTTGGCCATGAAAGTTGATATTTTGTAGGTTTTTAAATTTTGTTTTTATTTAGCACATGGAATCTCAACAGGTCATGCAATCACCCAGATACAATTTTAGTTTAAACAAAGCATCCGCAAATTATCTCTCTGTGTGTGTATTCTAAACTCATAAAATTGAGATAAGAAATTGATTAGAATTGGGAAATGTTGCCAGATACTGTATCCCAAAAATGGACCTGTGATAGTTCCAGTCTTATTTTAGTGAATCTTGGATTGATGCAAGGTAATTTCAATATATTTAAAACATTCATCTAAAACTTGATTGCATGCTTGCAGTATTAAATATTAGTTGCAAATCCAAATTTTAATAATAGGTTAACCTCCAGGCTTTCCATTTGTCAAGCAGTTGAGATGACGTGCAGTATTTCCATACTTTGCAGGCACTATTACCTTTAACTTGGATGATTTTTTCCCTTGTCTGTATGAGAGTTTGGAAAGGAGAGGGGGTGAAGGGGTAGCAGTGGCCTTGGAAAAGGTAGAAAGAGATTCAGGAAAATTTGCTTTGGCTGAATAAAATGGAGAACTAGAAGCAAGGCAGGAAGGAGAGGTAGAACGTGCTTTCATCTCATGGGGAAAAGATGCTGGCTTAAACATTTAAAGAGAGACAATTGTAATTCTGTGGAACAGCTATTACAAAGGGAGAGATAAAAAAACCCAAATAATATACATCCCCATCAGTAAAAGGAAAGGTGGCCCTACCTGGCCCATCTGCTATGTATATTGAGAAGATTTACTGAGTATAAGAGTGTATGAGTCAGATTATTTCTGGAACAAACATTGGATCCTCTGGCTAAACTTTCTTGAACAGCAGGTCCCACTCCCTTTTCTTGAGAATACAATGCTGCAAGATACTTTTTGGAAATAATTCATACCTATATACAACCTTCAGTGAGGTTATTATGTTCAGTTTATTGCAGTCGTAGACCAGTATTAGAATACTCTGCAAATGTATTTAAATATAATCTATTTTAGTAGATCATACATAAAGTGTAAGATAAGGTTAAAGTACATTTACTATATAAAACAACCTAACCTGTGAGAGATCCCAATGCAGCCTATATTTGCAACTACATTAAAAAAGGAAACCCCAGACCTGCAATATAATCATATCATGCCCACAAAAGCATGATCATGGCTTATGAAAAAAACAGTCTGGAAGACCAATAATTCTAATCAAGAACAACTGTGTTATTCTTGTTTCTGTTTTCCAAGCAAGGGTCTGGAGTGTATTCAGTCATAAAGATAGGCTGATAAAAAGAACTGCAGAATTTATAACTTCCTAAATGAAACAGGAGCTACTGCAGGTCTCAGTAGAAAGCCTCATTTAGATACTGTAAATTATACCAGTATTTGTGGTATAAAATCATAAGTCACAATATCTACTCTATGAAATCTAAACACTATTTAAAGAAGAAAAACAATATCCCATCTACACAAAAGCTTAGATTTACTGCCTTTGAGCCACTCGCCTTCTGTCATGCACCAATCAGGAGACAGGCTGAGTCACATACTTTCCCAAAGACTAAAATCTGGAGAGCATTATCCTCATTTTCTCCTGTCTTTCAAAGGGCTGTTTGATATTGCTGAGCAGCAGAAGTTATGACCATTTGATCTCCAACATTTAAGGAGCAATTTTCTTCCCAACTTGATGGAGCATAGCTAGGATAAAAGATGTGTCCAGGGAAATCTTGGTTATGGCAATCCTAATTATCATTTAAAAAGTTCTCCTCACTTTTTTAATGAGTTTGTGGGCAAACATTTTGCTGCATCCTGATTATATTTGCCTAGAAACTCCAGGATTATGAACATGGCTTGGGAACTGAGAGTGAATTGGGCATTTTCTTTATTATCCTTAATAGGCCTGGAATAATATGAAGGATGCATTACTCAGCAAACTAATTGAGGCATTTAAGGGAGTTACTGAACTGTTTTTGGCCAGGAAGAGGGCTTATTTTAGAATAGGAACCAACATGTTACATAATTTATGTAATACATAATTGGGTCTTAGTGCAGCATGTTTCTTTTGTTATTTTTTTCTGTATTTATTTATGTATATTTTATCTTTATTATTCTAATAAATAACTCAAGATGGCAAATATACTTTTCTGTATGTCATGATTCCTATTCAAATAGGGCTCTTTATTTAAAATGAAAGTAATATATGCCCCCATAATAATATGTTAAATGCATCTTCTAGTTTGATGCAAATATCCTTCTAGGTGCTGCTTGTCATCCTTGGAAAGAGTCAAGGATTCTACATTGCTGGTAAAAGCCAGAGTTAATAGTAGGTATAGTAGTTGTTTTCAAAAAGTTAAGCAATCAACTCATCTTCAAAAAGAATTGAAGGAACGTTGTGTATTAGTATGCTTAAATTGTTCTTGAAAATTGCAGGGTATAGTAGAAAGCCTCATGCCAAAACAAACACATTGAACAAAAACTGGACTAATGATGTAAGTACAATAAAACATTATTGTACAATGTTTAAATACCTCTTTAGTATCTGCTGAACTGTTGCCTTCAAAAGTTATCATAGGCTGTCTCTTATTTGCCATTGGTGACTCTAAATGGTCACGGTCTGACACTTCCTCTATATGAAGTCTTGCTAATTCTTCAGGCATCTCAAGGGCATGTCTGTAGAAACTTAAATCTTTACTTTTTGACTGTTCCCCTTGCATGATTGACAGCAGCTCCTCACAGAGTTCCTCCTGTTTGCCAACCTCCTTTAGTGTTTTGGATAACAGGTCTTCTTTGGAGAGGGCAAGAGTATGGCCTGCTATGTTTTGCATTTCTGGAGCAGGGTTTGAGGGATTTTTCTTTTCCTTGACGATGGGGATTTCTTTCATCCCTTTGAAATGGTTCCACTCAAACTTATGTCCTTGGTCAGGAAAATGGGTTGCTGGAGGAGGTGACATACATGTAGATGAAGAAAATGGCTTGGATGAAGAGTCAGGGAACCCATGGGAGACCTTTGATGAGGGAACTGGAACAGTATGGCAATGCTTTATTTGAGGAGTGACATTATCTGAGAGGTACCCTGTCTTCTCAAAACCTGTTAAAGGTAGAGAGCCAAATTCCTCTAAACCAGAAAGAAAGCTTTTAGGAAAAGGAGGAGGAGGAGGAGGAGGAGGAGGGGAAGGTGTGCTTGAAGATGAAAAGCCAAGAGTCAGTGACAACCATTCATCAGTGATGGCCTGAAGATGCCTTTTATTAGAATCTGGATAAGAAGAGGATCTGTATCTGGGAGGAGGGGGTGGTGCTTTGGAATCCCACTTGAGAAATAAAGGGAAAGAACAGGAATTAAAACAAGGTGAAGAACTGGGCTCAAAAAGAATGCTTTTGTTAAAAACACCCTCATCCTGTTAACTCCTTATAGGATTCTGAATTTATTAGCATATCAATCAGGCAACAGAAAGCATAACTGGAAAGTGAAACTGTCAGTTCTTGCCCAAGACTAAGTGTCACACATCAAGACAGATTTGAATCACCACATTGCTCTCATACCAGCCAGTGACTAATGGTCCAGATATGATTACCCAAAATTTTCTTTCTGCAGCCTTATTGTTTTGAGATTCTGCATAGCACAGAAATATGCAGTTCAGGTTGGGATACTCTGAAATTAATCAAAATTAATCCTAGGTGGTACAAGTGTTTAAGTTCTTCACCAACTGATAAAAGACCCTGCAATAACAGATTTAATAAAATTGTACATTGTGTTTATATTCCCTGCAGCTACCCAATCTATTTTTTTTACTTTAAAAATAATAGCACTTCACACATTATTACATTTCCATTGAAGGTACATAGGATCCAAATGCTAGTTAGTGCATATAATAGAAAATTATTTTAAACTCAAAACTGTTTTGAAAAATATAATTATTGGCTGAATTAATATGGTTAAGCTGAAATATTGATTGAAGATTTCTTCTGGTAAAATAAAAGTCCTTTTGTAAGCATGGAAGAGCTGGGATTCATACGTATATTGCATCAGTAGATATCCATTGCTTCAATAAATACTGAAAATGTAGTTTTGGTTATTAATTTTCCAAGTTAAACCCTCATTTGAAATAAAAAAGTTTGAAATTTGTCTTAGAAAGGCTAATAGTAACATTTATATTATATATAGAATTTAGGTACCAGGGAGAACATATATACTTTGAATTAATTGCACAGGAAATCTAAAGTTATGATTTAGTCCTTAAAATAGAATTTAAATAATATAGAATGGATCTCAGCTGTCACTAAGAAACACAAACAAAAGAAATACTTTTGTAAATGTTAAAAATATTCTTATGAACATGGTGTTAATTAGCACTAATTTTAAATCAAATAGATTTAATATGGACAATGACAGTCATGGTTCCATTTCTGCAAACAGCACAAAAAGCTAAGTAAAATTTGAAGATTATCCTCTTTTGTATTCAGTCATTTGAAATAGAATGAACAATTTTAACTAGAAAGAACAATTTTAACTAGAAATCTTCAGCCCACAATCACTAATAGATACAAAAATACAGTATTATTAAATTATATAATGTGCTATGAATACAATTTTACCACATTTAAATATTTTATTATAAAGGTATCTGTTTTGTACATCATGTCCATATCTGGCATTATGCATTATGCTTGTTTAGCAAGAAGTGGAGGTCAGAGATAGGGAAAACTGAAGAGCTACATTATGTTTCCATGAAGATTTGAAATCAAACAGTAGTACATTCATTATTGGGTATCAATATGCAGATATACACTAACTTCCTTAGTAAAGTACCAATTAAAATCTGATGGCTTGCTATTGATCCGCAATACTAGAAAAATCCATGAGAAAAGTATATGTTGTATTTGCATCATTTTAATAACCACATGTTTCTGCAATAACAAAAGTATTTTGCATTAGTTACTGTTACAATGTCAATTCTAGTTTGAGTTGCACCTTTTTACTGAGAAATTTTATGGAAGTAAAAGGTAGTGCCGGAAAATTGCATTGTTGGACCAGGAATCTCTCAAGTCTCCCCTCCTTTCACAACTCAAGAATAAAAACATTTGCTGAAGATCCAGTATTAACTTAATGTTTTTTTCCTTGGAAAATCCTAAAGCAATTATAATTCACATTCATTATTATATTTTCCTTTGCGTGAAAACTATTCTCTTCTCATCCAAGTTGAACAATGATAAAAGATACAGGTGCCCTATGTACATGAAATCATGCAGGCAAAACAAGTTCATGTAGTAATTTATAATGGGATGCTACTTGCTGCAGGTTGTTGGCTGGCAGCCTTATTTAAGCTGGTGAATCCTCTTTTGGAGAAAAATAAACAGGCAGATATCCTGCCTGGGCACTGTAGCCATTTTACATAGCATATTCCCAACATTCACTATGGTTTTTGACTCTGATGAGCAGCCTGATATTCTGTAGTACATGAGCACTGTTATAGCTCCCTTATCTGGGTTTCCTCTTGGCTTCCTTTGAGGAAGTGGAAAGAGTGCTCTTTGGTATGACCTCAGACATATGAGGGCTTAGTCTATGCCTTTCCTGATTCAATATAGGACTGGGTGAGTGTATGATGACCTGGTTGTGGGAGATTATCTATGCTTCTCCTTAATAGATCCTCCCTAGATCCAGAAGTGTTTGACAACTATTATCTAAGTCTTCAGTTTTCCCTTCTGGTAATGATGTAAAGAGCACATTGGGATGCAACTAGAGACAATCTAGAGAAAGTAGATGATATGAAACCTTTTCAATTATTTACACATGGGCATGAGATGGAGAAAACATTAGCTTTTGTAGTCAGACAGCATTTTTCAGGATCTTGGTGTAGAAAGAGTGATCCATAGGTCTTACTTCACTTCCCAATAACTTTTGTTACCATCAAGCATGATATCCCAGATTGCAAGTTTTGGGGATCAGAGGCTTTTTTCTGCAATATTTGTGTTCCTACTTCAGCGGGCAATTCCCTTTAATGGCAGTGGATGAGGCTAGGTTGGCCCATATGCTTCCCCCCTTTTTGGGTACTGCAAGGCCAGTCCTTTCCTCTTCCTCACAAATGAAGCTGCTCTAGGAAAAATTGTTTCGCAGTTGGGATGTGATATGAACAGGCTGATGACACTTAACTTTATACTGCCATTGCAGGCCCAGCTGAAGTTGCTACTGAAATCTCATTCAAATATCTGGAGATTGATGGAGTATGGATAGGATAAAACAGGTTAAAGCTGAACCCTAATAAAATGGCATTATTGGATGTTCATGACATTTCTAGCTAGTGAGCAGTTATAAGAAGGCCTGACTGTTCATTCCATAATCACCATGCAAATGGAGTGCAAGGTGCGCTCTACCTGGGGCTTCTTTTAAAACTCCTCAAAAACTGCAGCAGGTCAAAAATGTACTGTGTGGTTGGCAATACCCAGTATGATGATAGAGAATATAGTCCTGTTCAGGATACTACATAGTGTATACTACATCACAGTGAAATTCAAAGAACTAGTTCTGATTTGTAAATCCCTATAAAGCTTGGCCCCTATATACTTTAAGTACTGCCAAGTTTGGCGGGCTGGGGAATCCTAGAAATTCACAAATCTTCAAGTTGCCAAGGCTGAACATCTCTGCTCAAAAGGTTAATTGGTCCTGCTCTACTACAGTCTTTTAGCACATCCAGAGAGCCTTTAGGGAATGGCTATTAGCCATATTTATTCAAATATTATATATTTACTTATTTTGAAAATAAAATTATATGGCCTTTATGGAGGCTAATTTTAGTTAGTTAATGGAATAATATACAAATAACACAAAATTAAAATTTGTGACCCTCACCAATGTCATAATAGTATCCTCTCAAGCAAACAAACAAATAAGCAGCCCCCTCATTTTTAAAATGCTGGCCTCATTTCCCATCCTAGCTCAATTCATCTCCTGAGGGAAAGGGCATTTTCAGAGTCCTCCGGAAGCTAAAAAGTTAGGGACCCTTCTTTACTTCCTAGGTTCCAACAGATTACAGCATTTAATAGAGACTTGGAGACACCCCATCCTATCTGGTCTAGACAGATGAGTAGATGTCCTCAGGAAGAGTTAGTCCTACAAATAACCTGGCTTCATGCCATCCAAAACTTTAAATGTAATAATCAGCATCTCAAATTGCTCTTGGAAATAAACTGAAAGCCAGGGCAACCCATACACCATCAATGTAGCACAGACAAAAATGCAGGACTGCACACGGCACAACATTCTGGACCAGTTAAAGTTTCTGGGTGGACATCAAGGGCAGCCCCTTGTAAAGTGCATTGCAGTACTCCAAATGGGAAGTGTTTAGGGCATGAATGACTCATATTTAGGGATTTCTGGTCCAGGAATGGGTGCAATTGATTCACAAGTGTGATTGGTACAAAGGCTGCAACTTGTGCACCAACTCTTATTTATTATAAGAGATTATATTATTGATTTGTTTTTGTGGTGTATGGTACTGTGCTACTCTTATTTACTATGTCGAATGTTATTTTGTTCAGTAGATTATCATATATTATGTGATGTAGATTTGGAGATACAAACATTTGGTAAATAAATTGCAATCAATAATATATATTCAAAATTGCCATATCCTAATTACAATAGTTAATGGTCCTTTAAAGAACTGGTTTAAGAGGAATGGTTTCCATCATTAATTTAAGACAATCCTCATCTGCCATAGATAAATGTGTATGTATGTGTATATTGCGTGTGTTTTTCTGATAAGAAATTGGCTCAGGTTCAAAAAGTTAAAAAGAATAGATGTGCCGTTTGCATTGTATAAATAATGCAAAAGGTCATTGAATCAAGTAAATCTGCATGAAATAGTATCAAACTGGGCTTCCATATGCTTTTCATGAGCTTAAACTGCAAACACATTATTTTTATTTTTTAAAATGCAAAAATACAAAAACACCATAAAAAAACCAAGGTAACCTAAGAGAGGAAAAACAGTGCAATCTCACCTTAGCTGCATGGATTTTGTCACTTGAATAACTCTGGGGTATTGGAGGAACAGGATATTCATTTTCTCCTCTAGCCATGCTCTTTTTGACTTCTACATAGGATACTGGGAAGATTCCTTGCTTATTTGTTCCCAGTAGCTTGCCTTCATACCAGTTTTGATCAACCCGTCTAAGAAGAATGACTTTGTCTCCCTGAAAGGCAACACTCAAAAGATGAAAAATTGTTGTCCCATCATTAATGCATACAATATATAGTGATGGAATACACATTCCTTAATTGTGATGGACTATTAATGAAAGTGAATAGTTAAGAAAAGTCAAGAAGTCCCAAGGTCAAAATGCTTCTCATACAGCTTCAGACCTGAAAGTAAGTTGAGGCACCCTTCATAGAATCAGCAGTTGTCTTGAAGATGTAAATGTAAAAAAATGTAAAAAGAATCAGCAGTTGTAAATGATTTTTTGAATGGAAAGACGAATTGTGTGGCTTTTAGTGCATGCCATGATCCTAATCTGCCAGTTAAGAATGGAAATTCCTCTTCCAATGAAATGGTAGAGAGACAAACATAGAAAGCTACAATAATTGTCTAATGCTAATCCTACCTAGGGACAATATATGGGAAAGGGAGGGTTCAAAGGTTGCATTTGCTTTTCAAAATGTTTGTGCTGATCAAGGAAATTTACCAAGAGTTTTCTTCCTTTATAGCACATTGTCCAAGAAATCCTTTGAAACATGCCCCTTAGCACAGACCTCTGCAAGAGAGATTTTTACACAATAACATGGCAATTCAGGTTATGAGGGAGAAGCCTCTTTTGAAGACCCATTTGGGAGGACACAGAGCATAATAAAAGCAAAGAGATTTCTGTTAGCTCTAGGAGGGAGAAATCTCTTTGTAAAGAACTCATTCTGCTGACAATGTATGGGGCCCTTTAAAAACAACAATTTTTAAGGAAAGTACTAAGAGCCTTCTTGATCTCATTTTAAAAAGTAAGAGCTGGCCACTTTTTCGATGGATCTTTAAAATACAATACTATAAAATAAATAAAATACTACAAAAAGTCCTTGCTTAATGACCCTAATTTGAACCAGCAACTCCATTACCAAATGAAGCAGTAAATCAGCAAAACATCACGTGGCTAAAGCCCATGTCCCACTGCACCAACAGATGCAAAGAGGATGTAAAACGTAAAAAAAACCTTGCCATTCATTGGAAAACGCGATGCATCTGTTGTGTACTCACTGCGTACGTGTTTCATACGCTCTATCCGTCAAACATCCGTCTACTGCTATTTCATCCACTCAAAAAGCTGAGCTGCACAAAACTTTTTGAGCGGATGAACTTTCCGCCGCGTACGATCTACATCCGCGACACATACAGGCAACAAACGTTCTACGTCCGTTGTCATCCGTTACACGTCCGCTGTATCCTCTCCGCATCCTCTGGACATCCCCTCAACTCACATCCGCTGCAGCTGGAAGCGGAAAGAGGGAGGAAGCGAAAGGTACACGGAACGTCCACACAGCGTTAGTAGCACGGAAATAGAAAGGATGGAAGTGGATGCATCTCATATATAAAGCATTAAAACGGACAAAACGTTCGTATATGGGACGTATCTCGGTTATTTAGGATGTCTGGAGTATGCCTAGAGTATGTGGAAGGACACCTAGTGGAAAACCGACATTTCCTATAAAAAGGGGGAGGAAATCACCTGGATCTCACTATCAGTCCAGCAGCCTTGGTGTACAGACCTCTTCACCCTTGTTCCTGCTCTTCTACATCATTCATTGATCTCCACCATGGATCATCACACACTCCTCATGGTAGCTGCATCATTCAACACCAGAACCAAGCCCTCTTCAGACTGTTTCACCTTTTCTATGCAAGGAGAAGAAGGAGACATCCAAGAGCTGTGTGGGTCCGAAGATGGATCGGGAGAAGAGTGGAGTTTGGACTCTATGACAAGCTGATGGTGGAGCTGAGGAATGAAGACACTCGTGCATTCCAGCACTTCATGAGGATGCCACCAGCCATGTTTGACGAAATTGTGGAGCGTCTGAGACCCAGGTTGACCAAGCAGAGCACCAACTTCCGTCCCAGCCTGGACCCTGGACTGAAGGTGGCACTGACTCTGCACCACCAGGCCTCTGGAACCACGTACAGAAACATGCAGTATGCCTGGAGGGTGCCAGACAACATCATCAGCAAAGTGGTTCAGAGAAGTGGTGCAGGCCATCATCGAAGAATACGTGGAGGAGCTCCTCCAGTGCCCCACCACTGAAGAAGGCTGGAGGAAAGTTGCAGAAGAGTGGTATCAGAGGTGGAACTTTCCCCACACCGTTGGAGCCATAGATGGGAAGCACATGGCCTGCAAAGCTCCATCCAACTCAGGGTCCTTTTATCACAACTACAAGGGCTTCTTCAGTATCATCCTCTTTGCCATGGTTGATGCTGACTACAAGTTCATGTACATTGATGCTTCAGGCAACGGGTCTGCTTCAGATAGCCAGGTATACAACGTCAGTGACCTCAAGGATGGGCTGGAACGCAATCTCATTATGGGTTTTCCAAATCCAGACCCCCTACCCAATGACACACAAGATGTGCCCTACTTCATCGTGGTTGATGACGCCTTCTCCCTCAGAACCTACCTCATGAAGCCCTACAGTTCCAGATACCTCACCCGTGAAGAGAGGATCTTCCAACTACAGGCTGTCCAGGGCGAGACGGGTGGTGGAGAATGCCTTTGACATCCTGGCCAACAGGTTCCAGGTACTTCTCACCACCATGCAGCATCACCCAGGGACTGTGAGGAGCATCGTGGAAGCTTGCTGCATCCTGCACAATCTCATGCGCACCTGCTACCCAGTGTTGCAGAACAGGTTTGTGGATCATCAACAAGGCAATGGGGACATGGAGCCTGGTGAATGGAGGCAAGGACGAAACCTGATAAGACACTCTGGATGTACAAGGCCCCACCAGAGCTTCACGTGAAGGGAAGAAGCAGCGCAACCTCCTGAAACACTGGTGCAACTCCCCAGCTGGAGCAGTGGAGTGGCAAGACAGGATGGTAGATGCTTAATGGATGCTACCTTGAGCCTGTCTCATCACACTGATGAGATTGTGCCATGTATGTTGAGTGACCTTACAATGAATAGGGCATTAATAAAGAGTTTTGTTTATGTTGAAATGTATTGATCAATGAATAAATTGTTATTGATAATAAAGGGCCATATGTGTGGCAGCTGGGAGGGTGGACCATACAGTCCCACTATGCTTGCACTGGAGGTTTATCTATCCAACAGCTATCCTTACCCATCCCACAGCTATCCTTACCCATCCCACAGCTATCCTTACCCATCCCACAGCTATCCTTACCAATCCCACAGCTATCCTTACCCATCCCACAACTATCCTTACCTATCCCACAAGCATGCAAAGGCTTAACCCTTTTTTCAAAGTTTTTACCAACACTTTATTAAGTAAATTAATTGAACCAAGCGTGTAAAGCAAAGATAACCTTCATTAACAACTGTCTTAAGCAAACTGCATGACTTTATTAAAAAAGCAAGATGACCCAAGTAAAGTGTCTTTAAGCAAAGATAAGGTGAACAGGTAACAACTCAGTCTCTGGCACTATTCTCAGTCACTCTGAGGCATGTCCATGGTCTCAGCTGTCAAGCGGGCAGGGACTGTGGAGGTGGCTGTTGCTGGAGTGCTGGTCTGAGGCGCCATTGGGGTGCCTGGCCCCGAGAGTACAACAGGGGATGGTGTGTTCAGGAAGCTGTCCGAGAGCTGACTCAGTCCCGTGAGGTTGAGAGGCCCTTCCTCAAGGACCTGGGATGTCAGGCACAGGACTGAAGACATATTTTCTGTTGAGGGGCTTGGCTGTGGGGTGGAGGAAGGAGGAGTGTAGTGGGGCTGTCTGATCTGCAGCTGGGTCAGGTGAGGCGTCTGTGGCGTGCGATGTACCTGGGCCTGGACTGGGAAGGGATGCCTCTGGTTTGGGAAGTCCTGGTACTCGTAGCCTTGGTAGGTATGGGGCTGTTGAAAGCTGTGTAAGGGCTGGGACATCGCCTGGGGTGGAGGAGCAAACCTGGAGTGGGTCGGAGCAGGTTCAGCTGGGCCTGGAGGGTGGTGCAGCAGTGCTGTGATTTTCTCCTTCATCACCTGGTACTGGGCCTCGGGAAGGTCCATGAGGGTCTGGCTCATGTACGTGATGAAGGGCTTGCGGTTGGAGGATGGCATATCACTGTGGACCAGCTGAGAGAGAAGATCTGTGCTGGTCTTGATGGTGTCCCTGATCTCCAACAGGACAGTGTGGCTCTGGCCCTCCAGTCTGCCTCTCTGCCTGCTTTCTGTGGAGGTGGAGCTGGGGGTGGGGCTGGGTTGCTCTCTGGCTGCTGCATCTTCTTGCTCCATTTGTCTCCTGGATGGAAGAGGAGTGGCTCTCTGTGGGCTGTCTGAGGGAGAGGGTTGAGAGAGGGGCTGCTCCTCGGTGGTGGATCTCACCCTCCAGGAAGCTGCACCTGGTCATGTACATCTCCCTGTCAGTGAGCTTGACAGCGGCCTGGCCAGATTTCTTCAGGTGCAGCTTGCCATACAGGTGTGCATGTGCTTCCACCATCCCAGGAGTACATCTGAAGTGTAACCCAGGCTCTCTGCCTTGTCTCTCCAAGCTGCCTGCTTCCTCTTGGTGTCGCGATAGAGCCTGTGGCCCTTTCTCCACAGGTACTCGTTCTCCCTCAGCCATTCCAGCACCTCCTCCTCATGGTCTTCGGAAATGGAGTACTGTTTCCTCTCTCCCTTCTCCTTGCCTTGCCTCTTCCTCCCTCTGGCAGGAGCTTCAGGGCCTTCAGCAGCAGGGCTTTGAGGGCCTTGGGGCTGGTCCATCACAGCAGCAGCACCAGCAGCAGCACCAGCAGGAGAAGCACCAGCAGCACCAGCAGGAGAAGCAGCACCAGCAGCAACACCAGGAACACCAGCAGCAGCAGCAGAAGCACCAGCAGCTTCAGAGTCAGCACCAGGGGGTGGGATGGTGGTTCTGTCCTTCTTGCCAGGGCTGGCAGGAGTAGGCACAGGCTGTCTCTTCTTCCCTGACTGTCGAACCATGGTGTTCTTTCAAGATGTCTCTGGCAGCAGGTCTTTCCTCTGAATGCTGACTGCTTGCGAGCTGCATCCTTTTATATCCACGGAGCTGACGCAATTCATCCTCCCCGCATGCGCAGTGAACACTTTGCATCCGCTACGCACCCGCTATGCATCCTATAGGCGTCCGTGATGCTTCCGCGTCATCCACTATGCATCCGCTCCTTCCGCTACGCGTCCGCTTCGCTATTCTCCCCCGGAAGCCCTGCGGATGTGTCATCTGCTTCCATCCGCTAGGCTTCCTACGAACATCCGCTTACCATCCTCACTACGTACTACTCCCGTCCATTCCTTTCCATTGTTGTCCGTTCTGTTTATGCAAATTTGGGGCACTTTTGAGAGCGGATAACAACGGATGGAGCCACCCCCGAAATTTTGCTCGTCCACTGTGTCCTTTTTGCATATGTTTTGCATCCATCGGCCAGTGTGACCTAACCTTAACTCATTTAGCAATGGTTATATTTGTTAAGTGAATCACCTAAGGTCATTAAGCAAGACATCATGTGACTGCAACTTGTCATCTCTTGCCAGCTTCCCCATTGACTTTTCTTGTCAGAAGCCAGCTCAGAAGGCAATCATGTGACCACAGGGATGCTGCAACAATCATAGGTTGCCATCACAATCAGCACTGCCAGCACTTTGAACAGGTGCTAAACAAATGGTTGTTAAGCAAATAATCACCTGTATGTAAGAAGCCTCTAAAAAAAACTGGACCAGAAAGAGGCCTTCTCAAAGTGGATTGTAGGATACAGCAAGATTTGATATTGCATGTACTGTATATGGAAAGAAATAAGCTTTAATTCTTTCCCCCAGATACAGTTTTGAGTCAGATTTACAGTCTAGCATCTGGTATTTGCACTGAAAGAAAACTCTGATTTGGTCCCAAATATCTTCAAATAGAAGAAAGGTAATCTTTGTTCAGCAAATGCTTCAAACAATGACTGTTCAATTACTGTTCATGACGGTGATGAAAAAAATAACTTTGTAACCAATCCCAGTATTAATGACTTCATTTGTCTGTAAAGCAAGACCGATGAAAGATCATAAGTGTAGTCGCCATTTCACGGAACAACTGCTTTGCTTAACATCCTAATTGCCAGTCCCAATTGTGGTCGATAAAGAAGGACTACCTACAGTATATTGTTCAGCACTTTTCATTTGCATTGCTGTCGGGAGAGCCAGGAGGTGAAAGAAGGTTAATACCAATGTAGGGGTGGGGGTGGGGGAGAGAAAAGCTTAGCCGAAAGAAAAAATGGGCAGCAGAAGATGTAGTAGCCTAACTTACAGTCACAATATAGCCCTGGGTAATATATACTTGAGTGAGTAAGCCCCTTAACAGAGAATCTTTGTCAAACTTGGTGTAACACCCAATTTTATCAAATACCTTTCTCAATGAAAGCTCCACATTTGTATCTGCATTGAAATTATATTTTGCAATAGCTTCTCCAATCTCAGCCATGTGTGCTGGGGGTGGTGGTCTTGCTGGCTGTGCTTTTTCTGGGGGAATAAGTTTCTGAAGAGAGAATAGTGGTTATTTTAATCAACCTTTCCAAATTGCGTATCTATTTGTAAAACTCATATATATCAGATTGCTGGTGTAAAGACAAACCTCAACATAAGAAATAGGAAAAATCCCAACTCTTCCATAGTGTTCGCCCTCATACCAGTTTTGATCCACTTTCCTGAGGATATAGATAGTGTCTCCTTTCTTAAAGGGCAGCTCTCTGGAACAAACATTTATACACAGTGATACAGAATTGACATCCTGGTAACTATATCTTGAATTGAATATTGTTTATAATTTTAATAACAAAAAGAACCAAAATTAGCACCAAGAAATTACCACATTTTTCACTCAATATGACGTCCTCCCCCCCCCCCCCCAAAGTAGGTAGAAATGTCTGTGTGTCTGTGTTAGTCCATTGGTGAATAGAGCCGGATCTTGGCAGCGGGATCCTTTTACAGTGCTGAATCCCACCTCTTCTGTTTTTGTCATTGCCTGCCTGACTCTTTTGCAAGAGTCAATAGGCAGAGCTGGCACACAAGAGTCAATAGGCAGAGGACACCTATCTGTGGTCCTCTCAGGCTCCGCCTGATGTATTTTTTTTGTTGTTTTCCTCCTGTAAACCTTGTCAAGTGTCTGAATTTTGATAATATGACCAGGGGGATGCTGCAGTAGTCATAAGTGTGAAAAATGTTCATAAGTCACTTTTTTCAGTGCTGTTGTAACTTTGAATGGTCACTCAATGAACTATTGTGAGTCAAGGACTACCTGTACAACAGGGGAGGAATTAGGATGCTGTTGTACAAATCCATCTTGCCGATTGTATCCATTTCTGTTTGATTGCTCATGCTTACTCATGCCTTAACCACTCTTATCAGAATTTTTGCAACATTAGGACGGTATTATTGAAGACCACTTAGAAACTATAACTAATTTAGAAAGTATTAGCGTATGTGGCATATGAAACCCTACTTTTCTATCCCACTCTAAAATTTAGATTGTTCTGACTCTGCCAGCTGTAAGAAAGGCTGGACTTCTATGGACTTTGGCAGGCTTAAAGATATTGTTTTTCTGATAACAGTATAGAAATTCACACTAAGAACAATTTTGTCTTATCTTAATGCTGATAAAATGGCATAAAGAGCATAATAAAAACTATATTGGTGAGACTGTTGAAAAGTGAAACTAAATCAACACTGCATATTTAAATCATACATTAACAATATGTCCATTTTTATTTTACTGCAAAATTGTTCCCTCTATACTAAATAAAAGAAAACAATTTCAATTTTAGAAATTATTCTTTTAAGTATGTACTATTCTATTATGCATTAAATATTGCTAAACACTTTATGGGGAATGAGTCATATATTAGTTAAATATTGCGGCTACTAGTTCTTAAATTATTGAATATTGCAGTATGCTTAGTGAAAAAATTAGTTTAACTACATAAGAACGAGAGACTCATTTGTATCCGTTGTAATATTATTGCACATATTTAACATTTAAAATTCATTAAGATTCTTTGGATAAAAAAAATTGTATTAATACTTACTTAGAAGTTTGCGCCTTAAAGTCATATACTGCTCTAGCTGGCAGTCTCTGTAACAGAAGGAAAAAAATTAGTCTAAATAACATGTATTTAAAATAATATGTAAAATGTTTCTAAAATAATGCCCCTCTGATGTAGCAAAAAATGGGAGGGGGGCTGCATATGTTTCATATGATGCCTGTACTTGCATTTTAGGCAGCTGTTTCAGGATAGCTCTACTTCATGATGCCTCTGTGTAATCCTAAATAACCTGCTTTCATGATAGCAGGGAAGAGGGAGTACTACCCCAGTTAGCAGCAATATTTACTTGGTTAATACTTGGTCCCAATTTTCTGGTGCATGTTATAAAAAATATAAAATGAAACTATTTTAGGATATCCTTCAGAGGACCAAGTTTTAATATAGCTATAACAAAACCAAACACATCGCACAAAAATATTAATGAATCTCTGTATGCTTCCAGGTCTACATTTGTATTTCAAATATTATTAAAATATTGAGGTTATTTTGCAAAAGGAAGTATTCACTATTTCTGCTTTCCCAGCAGAAGGACCAGAAATTCAGAGAGAAGGTCTGGAATTCATTGACTCAAACTTTTCCCTTCGTCTAGATAGCAAAAGCCTAAGGAGCAGCATCAACAAAGGGAAATGGGATTAGCATACTAGAAAGGAGAAATTTATTTAGGCCAAGTGCTTTCATTGTGATTTAATATCTTTTCTGAACACCGTGTACCTCTTGGCAGGCCCACAAATATACTGACATCTATTGCTTGTTAAACAGATGTTGTAATTTTGATTGTTGCGTCTTTCATCTGCAGTTCCAATGCATACTTTTTCTGCCCTCCAATCCTCACAAAGGAATTTGAAAGCAATCTGCAATTATCTTTACTTTTCTTGACCTCAAAATGCAGAAGACATATACAGATCATCATAAGCCAGTCTAATCAACTGTAAAAAAAGCAAAGGGACTGAAATCCATCAAAGTCTTCCTGGCTACCTTGCCACCATTTCTTTGTTCCTCCACAAAGCCCTGTGAGATGAAAATACAAGCAGCTTGGAAATTTAGATCATCTGTGATCTAATATCATAAGATCCCAACAACTGTGATCTTAGCTGCATGATACTATAATGGAGGGAAAGGAAAGGAAAGACAAGTTCTAATTAGCACGTATGAAAAAGAAACGTCCAAGAGTAAGATGTCAAACCTCTGGGGAACACATTAGAGAAGGCCTATTCAATGATGAAAAGATTCCTGTGGGGAAGTGAAAAGCTACAAGGGCTGCAAAACCATAGGGAACAAAAAAGGAAAAATACCGGCTTTGCTACAATTTCAAATTCAGAAATTCATTGATTCAATGGCTCAAAATAGATGAGATCAATCAGGATCAGAACCAGTCCTAAACTGGTATGGAGTACTTCTGCAGAAATGCCCTAATTGTAGCCCATGCTCTGCTTCTCCTTCTATCCCTTGTTTTGTAACCCCAGGTGATAAAACAGCATTGCCAAGAAGCTGTGCAAGATATGCTTTTTAAAGATCTCCAGGTGTTTCCAGAAATATACTTCTGGCTTCAGACATGTTTGTTTAAGTAATTTTCTGGCCTTACCTCTCTTTCTGGAGTTCCTCTTCTTTCCTTTGGAATACACCGACTCACATCAGTGAAAGCAGAAGAATAGTTTCCAGGAGATTCCTGGTCTACTGAAAATAAAATGCCATTGGATGAAAATTCATGAAAAACAATTGTGGAAGCTTATTTCAAAGGAAACTACATCTAAATTCATGTTAATGTGAATCTGAATTAAACCAATGTAACAACAAATAAACAAAAACTGACAAAACAGAAGTCTAGAAAGGAAGCCATAGAAGCTACTTCCTATATTAGTTGTACAATTTCGAACTGAGCCTGAAGCATTAAAAAGAAAACCAAGACCAGCAACATAGGTAGCATCTTCTCTGATTCTTACAACTCCTGATTTTAGAGGAACAGCAGAAGAATAAGTTACTCAAGATGCAAAAGGTAAAACATAATATTGACTCATAAAGCTAATAAACATGTATCCACATGCAAGGGAATGCATCAAAAGCATGCCACAATGATGGAATAATGAAATTCTGAGGTAATACAGTAGAACAGAAATGTATGATTGTTTTATGTTCGACCAGATTAGATTACACACTTGCCACATTACTGTGTAATCTGGGCTTGTTTTAGAACAAGTAGATATGAAAACATGGTCTCCAGGTTAGGAGTGCAATTCTGTTATTTTTCTGCTCTCTGTGCTGTGACTTTTCCCAAAGATGCCATTTGCTGTAAGGGGAACTTTGGGAAAAACAGTCCTGGAGACTATATTTCCTGAAAAGAGGGAACCATAAAAGCTACTAGCGTATCATGCCATTAGTCAGAAGCATTGCTACTATTTTTTTCATAAAATAATCACAGATCAAACAAATAGCTGCTTTCCAGGTTAAGTGATATCTATAATTCCATATTTCTAGCTCACAAAACTTAATTATTTACATAGAAGTGTCAATGAAATAGGATTGCATCCTTTCAGTGTGATCCCAAAGTTTATAAGGGAAAAGGCTTCTTAAATTCAGCAGATTGATTACTGAGTAAACACATTTAAGATTAGAATATGACAAGCTGAAAATACCTATGTAAGTGCTATTAACATGAAGAAAAAAATAATGTATCTGATTAATACTTTTAAGCAGCTTTGTCAGGCCTATACTACAGTTCATTTTTATAGAAATCCTCAATGAGAAATATACTATTTGTTATTTTCAAATAACTATTTATATTTATGATACCCTAAAGTGGAATTTCTCAAACTTGGTAACTTTAAGATGTGTGGACTTAAAAACTTCCAGAATATAACTCCACGTGCAATTTGTGTTAGTGGCATCTCTCATGTCAGAAATTACTATTGCATGTAAGAAATGGTAGAAACTGCATATATCTAAACCCTGATATCTAAATAATATGATCAATTTATTACATTTACATGGAGCAAGAAGTTTCTGGACTCATTTCTGAACAGCAATTCTAATTGTTGGTTTATTTATTTACCAAATTTATATGGCTGCCCATATCACAAGAAGTGATGCTGGACGATGTACAATGGTAGATGCAAAAGCATCATGAAATTTGGACTCAAATCTTCTTTCTTTGTCTTCCCCTTGGACAAGGGAGACTGGCACACTCATTTTAAACTAATCAAGTTGTAGATAACTAAGTAAACTCTAGCTAGTGTAAAGCAGTATTGGTTTACCAATAAGTTAGGAGTATAAACTATATTTTGGTCCTTGCTTATTTTAAATGAGAGGTAATATGTGGCTTTACTCATGTTGCTAAAATATAATTTCCTACATTGCTTGCTACTGGAATCAGCTCAGAACTATGTTTTAGCAACCCACTGTTTAATATTGTTTATAACTGGTTCAAAATAAGCAGATTTATCCCCAAATTTAGCATCACAGGAAATTTGATTTTAGCATCGTAGGAAATTTCATTTTAAAGAAGACATTTCTAATCTCAGTCTCACTGTGAAGGACAGCAGAGGAGCCACTGCTTTCTATTGTTGCTGATAGTTGAGCAATACAGCTCTGTGCAGAGGAGACCATGCCTGAGTTGAATTTTAAAATATTCCATATTATTAATGGAGATCATGTGCCTGTTATTATTTTTATTAAAACATAGACTTCAGTTAAGTAGATGAAATTGCAACTGTAATACTCCTTACCTTGGTTTTATCCTGTAGGACTTGTCCTTCTTAATATTAAATGAAGCCATTTTAAAATTAGTAGATTTTAATGTTGCCACCATCATTGCATAGATGGACATTTAGATTAGTGAGCCAAACATTCAATTCAGCCATAATTATGTTTCTACATAACTGAATTATTTTGTGAACCTAGATGGAAATAATTTTAAAACAAGTGTGTCTTTTCTTATTATTTCATCTTGTACTTTCTTATATTCAGGTGACCATATATTTTATTAGGAAATAATAATGTACCTTTTTCCAAAAATTATTAATATGAAAATTAGACCATTTGAGACTTTTTCACTGTGTGATATTTTCATTATGAATCACTGCTCTCATATTTCAGTAACTATTCAAATTCTAATAACAAAAGACTACTTTTTCTTTTTGTTGGCTGGTCTGAAAAGTACAACTTTATACACTGTTATTGTCATCAACTGATTTTTTTTCATTCCTATGACTGACTGTACAACATACAATTTCTAGGCTATATAAGGTGCACAACACAAATGTAATGAGAATAAACTAGAGAGGATAAGGGTGAATGAATCAAACACAAGCATAAAGAAAAGGAAGTAATCCACCTTGGAAACACAGAACATTATCATATTCCTGGTTGCTGCTGTTGGAAGCATCCATGTCTTGATAAGAGGCACTGAGAGGCAAACTTCTGCATTCATTCTGGTACAACGGACAGTGAATAGCACCATCGTGAGGCAGTGGATGCAAAGGCTGGCGTATGGGACTTTTTCTAAAAACTTTAAGGGAGGAATTCCTTTCAGGAATGTCGGGAAGCAATTCAGAAATAAGTCTGTGCAATATACTATTGTCAGGCAAGCTTCCCCTTCTTTTCTCTGCTTTGATTTGGTCACAGATATCTTTAAGAGCAGAGTCCAGGGCGTCAAAGACAGATGATTTGCATTTAGTCTTTTCAACCTGCTTTTTGGGGAGTGTGTTTTTTTTCCTTCGGAAAGGCACTGGGCTGACAAGGAAGGCTATTTTAGAGAGGCCAGCATCGGAATCTTGTCGCTTAGGATCTTCTGGGGTGGTTTCCTGTTTAGCCCTTGCATGCTTCAGCATGGTGGTGAAGCGTGTGTATGAGGCTGGACATCTTCCTTTGCAGGAGCTGATAAGATGCTTGTGATGGTGGTGATGTCCTGATCCATAAAAGCTTTCTGAGGATGTGAAGGAGAAGTGATCAAAATCGCTTTCACTACAAAAAGATGAGCCTTCTATCTGTATGAAGTCACTCATGTCAGAGACCACTCCATCTTGGTCACTGTCTGAATAGTCCATCTGAGATCTTTGTGGTTCCTCACTAGTTACTTCAATGTGAATTGGCACCATAGTGTTGGACTTGTAATTCTTTTGCACCTGAGTAGTGTGCCTATTTTGATTTTCTTCATCCAGCAAGGATTCAATAGAAAACCGTCTCATTGTACAAAAGCCATTTTTAGGGGGTTCCATGAAGCTTACAGTTGATAATGCTTCTTCCCCTAAATTTGGCATTGATTTAGATTTCTGAATTAGTTTTTCAAATTCAGATATTCTATTGGGCACCATGTCTCTTGGTACTTCTTCTGTGGAGGATTCTTTCCAACCATGTATCAAGCTCTTATGCTGTTCCTTTTCATACTGTAGTACTCTAGATTTTACAGAACAGATCACCTCAGAATTAAGCAAGTCTTTGCGGTTAATGCGGTGCATTCTTTTGTACAGTTTTAGGAATCCAGGAGCATCATGGGCAGACCTAAGATGTGCCCTTGACCGATTGGAACCACGAGTTTCAGAGGAATATGGGGAAGCCCAGGTAAGAGAAGAATCACCTTTGGAATTGTCTGCACACAACAGGGACACCATACTTTCAGATTTATTCTGTGTATCAGAGAAGCAACAATGATCATCAGCTAATAGGTCATCGTAGCTGCGAGATTTGCGTTTGGGAGAGGAAGTTTCTTCAGTGCTGCTCCAAACTTCTGCATTCTGACGGGCCATTTGCCAGCCATTCTTGTAGCTGATGGCTCTTCTTGAATCACCTGGAACAGCTAATCGCTGCCCATAATTTTTACCATAATCTAAATCATTTGAGGTGTTCTGGTTGGGGACTGAATAACTGGAAAGGGATGAATATGTTTTGCTAATATCCCCACCTTTATAATCCATAGAGCAGCATGGTGAAAAAGAGACATTGCCAGAAATTAACAGATTCAAAAGTAGACAGAAAAATAACAATTATTATATGCCAGAAAAAAATCAGTGGTGAGGAAGCACTTTGATTTTCTTAACACAGAGTTAATAATTATTATTGCATAATATGCATACCTAAAACACAATAATCATTCAGTTAACTTTGGATTGCACTATCAATATAGAAAGGCTTCTATATGTATCTTTAAATTTTTGGAATGGCAAACTGGGTACCATTTCTCACCTAGTCTCCCTAACATGCTGTAAAATTGTGCACATACATTATCATCTTTGTCAGATTTTAAGGTAAGTTAACTAAAAAAAATTAACTGCTCCTCCTGTTCAGAAATCTAATCCAGGCAATAAAATTAAAATTAAAAAACAGCCCAATAATTGCTGAAAATAGACAAAATGAAAACGAAAAATAATTTCTGGATCGGCTGATTAAAAAGGATGAAATGTGGGGAAAAATGGAACTACATAATGTAACTTTAATGGGAGAGAAATAGCAGAAGTTTATTTGTAACTGCTATATAGAAGATCAGAAGTCATATTTTAAATACTCTTTTTCTTTCTTTCTTAATCTATATTATTTCCAGTACCTTTTATTTTATCTTCTTCCTTTTTCTACTTTCCTTTTATATATTGTTTTGTTTATTTTCTGTTTATGTAAGCTTTAAATAAAAATTATACATTATAAAAACAGCCAATAGAAAACCAGGTATAGATGTATTAACTACTTGGAAAGACTTTGAACAATTTAGAAAATTGGTAGTGTACCATAACCTTAGGCCCCTTTGCAGTTTTTCTAATTTAAAAGTAAGATTTTCCATTCCTTTCTCCACCTTTCTGTTTCTCACCCCACAGGTTTTTTTTTAAATTCTTCCTCTGATTCTTCCTATTATACCCCTGGTGGAGACTGACTCTGAGGGATAGGAGGAGCAGCCAACAGGGAGTGGACGTTTGGCTCCAGAGGTGGTGGAGGAGGCTGGGGAAGGGCAGAGGCCGGCTGAGCAGTCAGAGGAGGACCCAGGCCCATCTCCTCTCCATCCTAGGGCACGCAGGGAAGAGAGGATTAAGGAAAAATATGATTCATCCTAGGGCTATTCGGGAGGAGAGGGCCATGATCCTCTTCATGAGTTGCAGGTGTGAGATCTGCATAAGAGTTTGGACCTGCGTGCCAACAAATTCTGGAGACAAATAGTGTTTTATTCCTGGATGAAATTTATCTTGGTTGGCGTTCTTTCAATGGACTGCACCTGGTTATCTTCCTGAAGTTTCTAATTATTTTATCCTGGTCTCTTGTGGAACTTACTTCAGTGCGGTTTGTTTTTGTTTTTTGCTTCATTATCTGCTCTTTGAATTTGAACTGTATTTCTTTTATTTGGAATGTTATTTTGAAAATAGTTTAATCTTCAACTATGAACAATTAAACAGTGAAGCCAAGTTAAAGGACCTTTAAAGGCCCGGTCCCACTGGCCGACGGACGCAAAACGTATGCATAAAGGACACAGCGGACGAGCAAAATTTCGGGGGTGGCTCCATCCATTGTCAACCGCTCCAAAAAGTGGTGAAAATTTGCATAAACAGAATGGAAAAGAACAGAAAAAAACAGATGTGGTTAGTATGTAGCGGGGATGTTAAATGGATGTTCATAGGAAGCCTAGTGGATGGAAGCGGATGATACCTCCAAACGGGTTCTGGGGGAGAATTTCAAAGCAGACGCATAGCGGATGAAGCGGATGCATCACGTACGCCTAAAGGAAAGGGGATGATGCGCAGATGTATATCGGATGCAAACCGTTCACTGTGCATCCTTTCTATTTCCGTGCTACTAATGATGTATAGACGTTCCATATACCTTTTCTTTCCTCCCTCTTTCCGTTTTCAGTTGCAGCGGATGTGAGTTGTGAGGATGCCCAGAGGATTCAGAGAGGATACAGTGGACTTTAATGGATGATAAACGGACATAGAACGTTTGTTGCTCATATGTCTCGGATTTACATCGTACACGGCGGAAAGTTCATCTGTTCACAAAGTTTTGTGCAACTCAAAACTTCTTGCACGGATGAAATCGCAGTGGACGGATGCTCGACAGATAGAGCGTATGAAACGTGTATGCAATGAGTACACAACGGATGCATTGCATTTTCCAACGGATGGCAAGCTTTTTTTAACGTTTTACATCCTCTTTGCATCTGTAAGTGCAGTGGGACCGGGCCTTACTTACATTTTGGTTTTTGTTATATTTTTGATACACTCCAGGTCATCACAATTCCCTTGTATTGGTGATATTTGTAATGTAACAGAGTGAACAATGAGGAAACTTTTAAGCTGAAAACTTTAATCAATGGATTTACAGGGAAAACAATTAATGAGCACTGATATGTTGGAATACAATTTTGGTAATTGGGAATAATGGGAGTTGTAGTTCAACAGATCTGAATTTCATAAAATTTGTGAAAAAGCAAAACTGAGGCACTTTATCCATAACTTTCAAAATCCATTGCCTGAATTAGATTGGTTTCAGCAAAATGGAACAAAACAGAATTGCTATTTGCCCAAGCATTGAACACTGAGATTCTGCAATACAATATGGAAAATGTTATAAATATATACAAACAATTATCCCATCTTGATTCAGATAATATTAGCCAAGTACTAATGCTGATTACTAATTTTATAGCCTGAAGTATTAAAACTAGAAATATGTTAAATGTTAAAGTGACATGCAATTAAATAATCATTAGAAGAAGTTATCTTAAATGCCTCTGATTTTAGACTGCTTTTTATATAAATAAGTAGGAACATTTACACAAATAAACCCTGTTAACAAATGATAAACATTAAAACAGAGAATGCAAACAGTCCTGATTTTCAGTGGAACATATTGGGATGTTGAGACATTAACTATATGGTATATGTGTATGTGTGTATAGATATTCCTTGACTAATTACAATTGAGCCTAAAATTTCCATTGCATTCCATTCCATTTCATTCCATTAAGTGAACCACCACTTTTTTTGCCTTGATGGGCTGCACCAGAAAGCTATTTATCATAGTTGGCAGAGGGAGGCTTTGCTGGGAACAATGTGTTTGGTTTATGGCTGTGTTTGTTTTTTCTGCTTTCTACTTGACCATGTGCCTTGGAGATTCTGAACTTCTTTTGCCAAGTGAGCTCTTGTGGGTATATTTCAGTTTGGCCTGGTAGATTTAAGATTGTTTGGTGGGCTTGTTTGTTGGAGCAACTTTCCATTGTTTTATGGACTATTGGGCATTGCCTTGTGGACCTTGGCTTGCTTCTGGCTGGATTTATTTGGGACAGTTCTGAGGCTGTGTGAAGGGAATTGCTGGGGAACATCAATAAACTCTCTAAATCACACTTTATGTATGGGTGTGGATAAGTGGGGCAGCACAGGAAGACACAGACCACCCCTAGGGGTGAAATGGATTGGTTTTTTTGTTAATTCAAAGGACCATTTACCATTTTAACCCAAAAGGAAGATAATCCAAGAGAAGAGTAGATTTTCTTTAAAAAATATCATACACAGAGACAAAAATCATGCACAATGCCCAGTTTTTCTATTTTTTCAACCAAGGGTTGTCAACTTTGGTTGAAACCTATATTGGAGATTGCTCCAATAATGTGTGCAAATGACATAAACACACTTATGCATCTGTATATAAATTCCTGAACATGCACACATGTGTGCACATACAGGACATACATATATAGGTATCTGCCAGAAACTACACTCCCAAAAAGGCTGATCCAGAACAAAAATTGCTAAATTTATATTTGAATATTATATACAAATCCCAATTTATAAAATTAATGAACCCTTCATATACATATTACAACTGTTCCTTCTTTTACCATAAAATACTTTTACATGAGTGTATATTTACACTTCTCTCCTCTTTCCAACATAATTAGCAAAAATGAAAAAAAAGGAAAAAGAGGAAGGAAAGGCAAAAGATAGAATATAAATAAGTTACAAGGAAGGATATTTATGTTAGAAAAGGGAAGGGAAGAAAAAAGAATAGAGAGAAGAAAGCTGAACTGAATTGGGACAAATAGAAGTACGTAACATGGATAGTATGAAAAAAAAGGTTTTTTTAGGTATTAAAACAAAGACTAACTTCATAGACAAACAGCCTCTCCCACCCAATGGCTACTCTTCACACATTCGTTTATGTTCAATAGTTTTGTCTATTCTTCTCAGCAACTCTAAGATAATCTTTACTCTCCCTTTCCCAACACAGTTAATTACTGGGATGTCCACAATGTCTGGTCCAAAAAATCAAAATGGCAGCTGTCATGAGGCAAATCTAAGTGACAGATTTATTTGCCTCATGACAACCTAAAAATCCAGATAGAGCTTCAATTGCACTGTTACAGTTATCTTGGTTTGTTCATATTGGGTAAATGGTACATGGCTGTCTTTTCAATGTAACATTTTGAATCATTATGATGGCATTGCAGAGTTGGGGGCAATCATAGGAAATACTTTAGGTGTTGTACAATAACAAGAACCAGGAAGCATTGGCAAATATGTGAAATGGAGAAGTATTGCAGAAATGAAATATGGCAGAAAAAAGCTCTTACTGAATGCAGACATGGAAAGCCTGCATTAAGAGTTCACGCCTCATTAATGTTTGCCAGGACAATAATTCATTTTCCTATTCAGTCATTAAAAAGGAGTAGTTCATTTATCGAACATTAAGAGATATGCAGACTGCATTTCCTTTGGATACATTTATGTTTGTGATTTATGTCTTGATTAGTGATGTATGACAATCTTAAAAGATAATATTATATTTGGGAAGAAAATGCCCTCAATCCCTGTCTTTTCCTTGTCTGTTAAATCAACTGTAAAGTTTTTTTTAAAAAATATTTTAATTTGCTTTTTTTAATAAAAGAAAAAGCTACAAAAGTCTTCATATGATGACTTGCTGACATATCAGCTTAGGAGATTAATATGAATATAAATACTGGATTTCTATTCCTTCTGTGCAAATTGGACTGGTGAATTTTGATTGTTTAGTAGAATTTGAAATCCATCCATATTGTTTTGGAATTCATGAATAATTATTCCAGTTTATTTATCCTTGTGCTCATGTATTACCTTTTGCTCTTAATGGAGAAGATGGAGAAGAGGTTGTAACAGGCTTCCTAAGGGTTGAATACGTGCTCTGTGTATCTGTACGACCAAGAGTATATCGATTTACATTCTGATCAGTGTGGACTTTCTGCTGAGTTACTGCAGGCTCCGACTTCCTTCGTTTTCTGTAATCACTTGAAGTACTTGTAGAACTGGAGAAGAAAATAATGATGTAGCAAGACATGTCTAAGATGTCTCCTTAGAAGTCAGCAAATAATTAAGCTCATTAGCCATTGCTAACATAACTAAATACAGTACAAATAAAAAGGCAAAGGCTTCCCTATCCAATTGTGTCTGACTCTAGGTTGAGGTGCTTATCTCCATTTCTTAGCTGATGGAGCCAGCATTATCCAAATACATTTTCTATGGTCATGTGGCCAGCATGCTACATGGTAAGGTGCATTGAATGCTGTTACCATTCCACCAAAGTGGTATCTATTAATCTCGCATTTAAATCCTTTCGAACTGCTTGGCAGGCAGGAGCTTGAACAAGGAACAGTGTTAATCCCATTGCACAGCAATAACAGTAGCACGTATTCTTATATACAGTTTTCATAGTGCTTTATAGCCCTAAGTGATTATAGAGTTAGAATATTGCCCCCAATATGTTTTGAAAAATTTTGGGGATGAAGGGAAAGGTTCTATTATTTGCTTTCCTTATGAGGTAGCCAAATAATGTATCTTGATGTCTTATTCATGTCCACTTGAAAATCTTCTCTACAATTTCTAAAACTACAACATCCATGCAAGAATACAAAAAATGCAACATGTGTTCTGCTACAATATTATTTATAAATAATAAGGATAGAAGGGTAACAAAATTCTGAGACAAAGCTATGTTGAGACAGAAAATGAAGCACTCCACAGTTTAGCTATCCTATTTGCTTATTTAAAATAAAAATAGTACATATAAAACATTTAAAATTAGTATACATAATACTTTATTTCAAAGCAACATTAGAAAATTATTTCAATCAGACAAATATAAAAACAATTGATCATTAAAAGCAGAGATAAATGCCATTTTATATGTAGAAGTAGATTTATTTTAATCTTTACTCTGTCAGAGTGAAAAAAATATTATGGCATCTGAGAAAGATGGAAGAATAGTACTTTGTTAAACCACATTTATGGATTTTTGTCTGCTTTAGGTCAACATGGATATGTGTTTGTAGAAAAATCACACATCCAAAGTGTGACATATTTTTTCTACAGCTACATATATTCCTTCCTTCCTTCCAGAACCCAGGTCCTTCGCTCTACGGTTCCCAAATAATCCTTCTCTTAAATTCCCCCCTCTCTCTGGAATATAAATTGGAAGATGTACATTGTGTTGTTATGCTTAGATTAAAGGTTTTGTCATTCAATCATCAGATGCCTTTACAAAAAGAATCTGATGAAAATAGCAAAGGATACAGCATGGTCATGGAAATCTTATGCTGTAGGCCAGTGTTTTTCAACCTTGGCCACTTGCTGGTTGAGGAATTTGGGGAGTCAAAATCTACACAATAACGTTGAGAAATACAGCTGTAGCACACATAGATAAATTATGCTTAATTCAAAGAGAAAATGACACAAGGAAGTTACAGGAGCTGTATAAAGTGAGAATACTTGCAGGAAAATTTCAATCTATACTGTGCTTAATCTAAAAACAGATATGGAATTATCCTTCTGTAGGAAAAAAAATACCAGGCATATAATGTAAGAACTGTTTTAAGTATAAGCAAGAGATTTTGCATAACTTGAAGGAGCCTTTTTCTTTCCACTTGGATTTAGATATTTGATTTCTCTTACCTAGAAGGTCTATCCACCCGTCTGTCTGCTGGACTGTAGTATAAAGATGTCTGCAGAAATAAGCAAGCATTTTAAACTGGATTTCAAAAATATTCACAACCAAACTTTATATTGATTGATTGAAGACTCTCACAATCATTAGTATTAACTATGTAATTAAAAGTAGCTTTTAAACAAATTTTAAATGCTGTTTTTAATATTGGAGCTAATGTCTATTTTTTTCAGCCAGTTTCTCAAATTAAACCTGATACCCTTATGTTAACTAAATATTAAAAACTATAACAATGAAAAAAATAATTAAAAATTATGTATTACTTGCCACAATATTAAAATCAAATCAAGGTGGAAATTATCTGTAAACATAGCTTAAACTTTTGTAGCATATATTGCCATTTGTTGACTTTTTAAACTTCATGTTAAGCACACAGTTTGATCTCTAGACTTAAAGATTTTGTTTTGGCACAGGAGTAATATTAAAATGATTATTTTGAGAATACAAATACATTTTTGTCAATATAAATTCAAATTTAATAACAAATATTTTTAATCTGGTATCTTAGCAGATGTTAAAGCTTGAGCTGGAAATAGCCACATATATTATTACATGTAGTTCTTGTTTAATGACCACTCATTCAGCAACTTTTCATAGTTATGATGAAATGAAGAGACTTATGACTGGTCTTGGTGGTTGCAGCTGCTACAGCATCCCTACATTCATGTAATTGCGATTTGGCAATTGGGTCTTTGGACTTGACTCATATTACAACACTCACAACATCCCACACTCACATGATCATCATTTGTGACCTGCACTGCCAGGTTTCAACAAGTCAACTGGGGAATCCAGCAGGAGGTGGCAATTGAAAATCTCAAGATATCACACCAAGGACCATGCACAATTTGTTTAAGGACTGCAACTGCTCTAAATGCCATTGTAAGTTGCAGCAATCATGTGATGTCACTTTACAACCATATAGCTTAGTAATAGTGCTGCTCATCCTAATTATCACTATTAAAAGGAGGACTACCTGTACAGAACAACCAGCAGGATTTGGGAAAAGAAGAACCCCATCCCAGGTACAGCTTATCAAATACATAAGCCACCTAAGTAGTGTAGACTGACAAATTTACTTCTTTGCTTGGGTTAGGAGAATGTCCACTATTGCATCTAAAGCAGACAAATTTAAGGATCTTAAGAAGGAAAGTTTAGTTGCTTGCAATGTAACCTCTGCCACTTGAACTGGCAGTATCCTTTGTCAAATAGCTATTCTTTGGACTTTACTCAGCATTACTCTGCAAATGTATCTATAGAAGATGTACAAAGGTTGTCATCAACCTATGACCATTTGTTTAGTGATCATTCAAAATTCTGATAGTTCTGAAAAAGATGACTTGCAACCAGTCCTCACACATATGACCATCACAGCATTCCCATGTTCACATAATCACAATTCAGGTGTTTGGCAACCAGTTTTATTTATTAAATTTCTATGTTGCCCATCTCACTAATACAGCAACCCTGGGTGGCTTATAACAGTTGCAGCATCCTGGGCTTACAACAAGCAAAGTCAATGGGGGAAACCGGATTCATTTAATGGTTTGCTTCACAACCATGGTGATTTGCTTCACATTTACAGCAAAAATTGTCTTAAAATTGGATGCAGTCACATGATGACTTCCTTAATAATTACATCACTTAGCAACAGAAGTTTTGGTCCCAATCATGATTGTAAGCTGAGGAAATCTGTATAAAAATGTAATCCTGTATTCAAATTATAGCATTCAGGTAAGCATTGGCCAGACTGGAATTTCAGAAATATATAATATATACAATAAACTTTATAAAAGGCAGAATCAACTATTAAAAAGTTTAGACACAAAGCTTTAAGAAGACTGAACTCATGAACACGATCTCAATTTAGTAGTTTTATTAAAAAGCCTATTATGCAATTAGTAGGCCAGTTAATGTAGAGAATCTTCATTGGTTGAAGACTGCAGTTTACATAAAGACTCCATAGGGTAAAAGTTTGCATTAAATGAGATAGAAACAGAAATGGAAAGTCATCATTTTCCCCTATTGCTCTATTGTACTAACACCAGCCTCTTGGAAATTGTTCTGTATGTAAAGTGGATGACTCCAAATCTACCATTCTGATTGGTTAAGGTAAAGACAAGTGGATTGGTTCACTAGGAACCAATCCAAAGAGATACCAAAAAGGCGGCAAATCTAAATAGCTGCCATTGGCTGCAAGCAGGCAAGCCAGCCTGTATAAAAGGGCTGGCCCCGGCTTCAGCCGGCGTTCCGTTACTAACTGTTAACAATAAAAGTATTTGTTGTTGGAACCCGGTCTACCTCGTGTGTTTTCCAAACAAAACACTGGCGACGAGGATGGGATCGTCCTGAACGGAACAAAACCTGCACGTGGTGATAAAAGCCCAGACTGCAACTAAGATGTCTGGAAACAACGCACCGCCCGCACCCTTCAATCCCAACGAAGAGGATTGGGATTCCTATGCTGATCGCTTCCAAATGTACTTGGAGAGCAACGAAATGGAAGGCATTTCCGAACAACGAAAGAGAGCCGTGTTCCTGACACACTGCGGAACAACCGTCTTTAAAATGGCTAAAGCCCTCGCCAAGCCTCGGGACGTTAAACAATTAACGTGGACAGAATTACAGAGACTCCTGAAAGCACACTACGCCCCGATGGTGTCTAATCTAATAAAGCGACATGAATTCTACCGAAGAGACCAGAGAGAGGGAGAAACCGTTGCCGATTTCGTCGCTGCACTCAGACAAATTGGGGGTGAGTGTGAATTCTCAAACATAGACGAGGCAATGAGAGATCGCGTAGTGTTGGGCCTGAGAGACTCAACCGCACAGAGCAAAATGCTCAACAAGCCCAACATCACCGTTACCGAAGCCATTGCGGAAGCCACCGCCGCGGAAGCTACGAAAAAATCCGCAGTAACATTCAAGAAAATGAACACGCACGGCGATGAAACATCAACCAAAGAGAAAAAGCATCCTGCCACAACGACCCATTATGAAGAGTCGGGCGAAACAAACGAATCAAGCGAGGAGGACGACGAGGTCCACCGTTTGCTCACAAACAAGAAAGAGCGCGAAAGGAGAAAGTGGCGGGAATGCGCTGGCTGCGGAGGAAACCACCCACGAGCCGAATGCAGATTCCTCGATGCCATCTGCCGACATTGCAGAAAGAGAGGGCACATCGAGAAGGTCTGCAGAAATAAAAAATCTTACAGCCCAACGAGACGCAGAAATTCCCCAACACGAGCCGAACCAAGTCGAGCCGAAAGAAAATGGCAACAAGAAAAGCGAGCCAATACACACCAAACTGTCATTATCCAAAGCTCCCAGACGGAAAGTGGAAGAAAAATTAAAATCGTCGTAGAAATCGAGGGAAAACACTGCAAAATGGAAGTGGACTCGGGGTCCTTCCTCTCCATGGTATCATGGGACACAATTCAACAGTTAGTCCCAGGTATCAAGACCAAAGACTTGATGAAGCAGCACCTAACCCTCAAAGACTATCAGGGAAACCAAATCCCTGTGATGGGCAAAGGACATTTTCAAGTTGCCTACAAAAACCACATCAAAGTGCTTCCACTGACCATAGTCAACCAAGACAGACCAAGCCTCCTGGGCATCGAGTGGTTCGCGCCATTGGGCATCGGGATGACCGGGGTCGATCGAGTGACCACAGCCGGCTGGGAAGACGACCTCGTCAGAGAATTCCACGACGTGTTTGACGGATCACTGGGCAAGTACCGGGGAAACCCTATTTCTTTCAATTTAAACCCCCAAATAGCCCCACGAAGAATAAAAGCCAGGCGAGTTCCTTTTGCACTAAAGGCAAAAATAGAGGAACAGCTGGAAAAATTAGTAGCCCAAGGGGTGTTAGAACCTGTGGACCATGCCAAGTGGGAAACGCCTATCGTCACACCCATTAAACCAGACGGGTCCATCAGAATCTGTGGTGACTATAAGGCTACCCTGAACCACGCATTACAACCAAGCGCATACCCGGTGCCCGTAGTCCAGCATTTGCTCCATTCCCTGGGAAATGGCAAAGTTTTCGCCAAACTCGATTTGGCACAAGCCTATCAGCAACTCCCAGTAGACCCAGAAACAGCAGAAGCGCAGACTATTGTCACCCATAAAGGCACATTCAAATGCCACCGACTCCAATTTGGAGTAAGCGTAGCCCCTGGCGTCTTCCAGAGTCTAATGGAACGCCTGCTAAATGGCATACAAGGAGTCGTTCCCTATTTCGACGACGTCCTAATCTCGGCCAGAGATGAACCACAATTAAGAAACAGACTAAAAAAGGTTCTGACTAAGTTTAGAGAAGCTGGCCTCAAGGTTAAAAGAGAGAAGTGCTGTCTAGTTAAAAACAACGTCGAATTCCTGGGCTACTCAATAGACGGAGAAGGCATCCACCCCACTGATAAAAAGATTAAGGCGATAAATGACGCGCCTGAACCTAAAAATAAAACGGAACTCCAGGCATTTTTAGGATTAATCAATTTCTATAATGTATTCCTGCCAAACAAAGCCACTATAGCAGAACCGCTACACCGTCTGCTAGACAAAAAGGCTACTTGGACTTGGGGTTACAAGGAAAAAAAAGCCTTCCAAAACATTAAAAGACTGCTAACATCAACAAACGTTCTCATCCAATTTAGCGACACTCTGCCATTAACAGTGACCTGCGACGCCTCACCGTATGGAGTAGGTGCCGTCCTGAGCCACCAACTACCGGATGGCAGAGAAGCACCCGTCGCATATTATTCTAGGACTCTATCAAAAACTGAGCGGAATTATAGCCAATTGGACAGAGAAGCTCTAGCAATTGTCGCTGGAGTAAAACGTTTCCACGAATATGTATATGGGAGGACTTTTCGAATTATAACGGATCACAAGCCGTTAATGGGGATTTTGGCGGGAAACAAGCCAACACCTAACATACTTTCACCCAGAATGACGAGATGGTCAGAGTTCCTGGCGGCTTATTCCTACACTCTGACACACCGACCAGGGAAACAAATTTCCCATGCGGACGCTTTGAGCAGAGCGCCTTTGCCAACAACCGACGCAGACCCGGCACCAACGATGACAGCACTGCAAATCGAGACATGCCCCGATCTACCCATTTCAGCGTATGATGTCGCAAGAGCCACCGCGAAAGACTCATTGACTGCCCGCGTTCTTAGCTGGGTAGGTAAAGGTTGGCCGGACAATCTAAAAACTGAAAACTCCAAACCTTTCCGGGCCAGACAGACTGAACTTTCCATCCAAAAGGGGTGTTTGTTGTGGGGTGATCGGGTGGTAATCCCTGCTAAACTGCAGCCCAGGGTTCTTAGGCTTTTACATGAAGGGCACCCGGGAATGGTGAAGATGAAAAGCCTCGCCAGGAGTTACGTGTGGTGGCCGGGTATTGATAAGGACATAGAGTATTGGGTAAGCTCATGCCACAAATGCCAGACAATTAGACCATCCCCACCAAAAGCACCCGTTAAGGACTGGGAAACCCCTCGAGGACCGTGGTCAAGAATACACATTGACTTCGCGGGGCCTACCAAGGGGCATACTTTTCTGATTGTCGTTGATGCCTATTCCAATTGGCTTGAAGTAAAAATCATGACATCAACGACAACAGAAGCCGTAATTAAGCAACTAGACAGCCTGTTTGCCACCCACGGCATACCTGACATCCTCGTTTCAGATAATGGACCACAGCTAACCAGTATACCATTTGAGCAATACCTAGCCTCCCTAGGTATAAGACATGCACTAACCGCGCCGGCTCACCCGGCTGCGAACGGCAGGGCAGAGAGAATGGTCCGGTTTACAAAAGAGGGGTTAGAACGAATGGATGCTGGAGATACACAACAAAAAGTAAACCGGCTGCTCACACTGCAGCACATAACACCTAGTACTATCACAAATAAATCACCAGCAGAACTACTTATGGGGCGAAAATTAAGATCTCACCTGGATAGGTTACACCCAAATTTCACCCCAGAGAACCCCCCTGACTCCTCAACACGGTTCAGACAATTTGAGACAGATGATTTAGTTTACGCTAAAAATTTCTCCGGGGACCCGGTATGGCTACCCGGGCAAATTACCCAACTTACAGGCCCCAAATCCTACCGGGTAAGATTAGACGATGGGAGGGAATGGAAGCGGCATATAGACCAGCTTCGATCTCGAATTGTGGAAAGAACCGCGGACTTCAAAACATTCACAAAGGAACACGGCGAAATGCAAACCGAGGTGGGGGGGGAAAGGCGAGAAACGAATAAAGAACTTTTTAAAAATAAAACTAACATTCAAAACGACCAAAAAGAGCCACCAAAAGACTCACCGTTTGAAGAAACCCACGAAGAGAGATCTTCGGAAGGGGCCAGCCAAGCCAGCTCGACCTGCCCCGAGGAAACGGGAGGGAGCGGCAGAACCGCCGGCCTAAGAAACTTAGGCGGCGGTAAAATGGCCGACTCACCCTTCCAGACGGTTCCAGAGAGGAGGACGGACGACACAGCAGCCCCATCCGAACCGGTCGAAGTCCTCACTGGAAATGAACCGCGCAGGTCAGGTCGAGCCCGGAAAAGCCCCACCTACCTGCGAGACTACGTCACCACGTAGGACTAAACTAAGGAGGGAGGGGTGTTCTGTATGTAAAGTGGATGACTCCAAATCTACCATTCTGATTGGTTAAGGTAAAGACAAGTGGATTGGTTCACTAGGAACCAATCCAAAGAGATACCAAAAAGGCGGCAAATCTAAATAGCTGCCATTGGCTGCAAGCAGGCAAGCCAGCCTGTATAAAAGGGCTGGCCCCGGCTTCAGCCGGCGTTCCGTTACTAACTGTTAACAATAAAAGTATTTGTTGTTGGAACCCGGTCTACCTCGTGTGTTTTCCAAACAAAACAGAAATCTTTGTGACAATCTCTCCTATACATGCTTGCAGG
Source organism: Laticauda colubrina (assembly GCA_015471245.1). Taxonomy (NCBI): domain Eukaryota; kingdom Metazoa; phylum Chordata; class Lepidosauria; order Squamata; family Elapidae; genus Laticauda; species Laticauda colubrina. The sequence goes on along the minus strand of BLBF01000039.1, from coordinate 7,451,785 downwards.
ACACCCAGTAGAAAGGATTGGCTCCAGGCAGAGAGAGAGTTGACATCATCAGGTTGCAAATTTTAACGGACAAGAAATAGCAACAAGATATATTCTGAAGATTGCTCTTAATTCTCTCAACTACTCAATAAAGGCACATATTTCATTCTGTTAGTTAATTACAGACATGCAGTTGTAGACCCAAAAGAACAGGGGTCCCCAAACATGGCAACTTTAAGACTTGTGCACTTCAACTCCCAAAATCCAGCACAGCTGGCTGGAGAATTCTGGGAGTTGAAGTCCACAAGTCTTAAAGTTACCAAGTTTGGAGACCTTTGCTAAAGAACATGGTCTACAAGGAAGTAACTTGTTGAAAAAAGGCCAATATGGCTTAAGAGTTTCTTCATTATCTAAATATATGTTGAAATTTTTTTTATAATTCTACAGGTATATGAAACCAATTGGAGACTTAACATATCTCTTATTTTCACTTCTTGAAAAGCAAAAGAAAATGTTGTATCACTATTATAGAAAATTGATTTGGTTTCTGCTGCTTTAAGAATATTGAGGTTTTTAAGGAGAACGTGTTCAACTGATGCTAGAAAATGTTCATAATAATCAAAGCACCCAAACTTAGAAACAACAACAACCAAAAAGATTTGAGAAATGCTATCTTCTTTGTTTAGATGTTCAGAATCTACTGGTAAGTAAATGTTTTTTGTAGATGTAATGTTTTTGAATTACTGGTATTTATTGAGATTTTATTTCTATGACTATCCAGGATAATTCTGGGAGGCTTAAAAAGTCAAAAATAACAATACAAAAAAAACCTCAAACAAGTTTGCCAGGGAGAAGGATGGGGAGCAACCCACAATAAATAATTAACAATAAATAAGAAATAAAGTTTGCGCAATCCATTGTAAATTTATTTCACTATTACCTTAAAATTCTTAACTTTTGTCTGGTTATATCAATTCTAAACCAATATTAAGCATTTTTAGAATTAGTAATTCACTCTCCTGATTCTCAACATATTACTGTGTATAGTTTATACACTTTGATTTCAACACATGAAATGTACAGCAATTAATGAGTTTATCTAGCATGATGTCTTTCTAATGTTCTAGTGCAGTATTTTATTTTTTATTTATTTTATTTATTTTGTCAAATGATTATAAGGTAACAGGTATAAACATAGTTATGAACCCATGAAATGGATACATATAAGAAAAATAAAAAGAAACAATAGGACAGGTACGGTAGAAGAAACCACAGTCAGGTAGAGTATTCCAGACATTGATCACTCTGTTGCTGAAGTTGTATTGCCTGCAATCAAGTTTGGTGCGGTTTACCCTTGAGTTTGTATCTATTGTGTGATCTTGTATTGTTATGGTTGAAGCTGAAGTATTCATTGACAGGTAGGACATTGCAATATATAATTTTACAAACTATACTTAGATCGGATCAAAGGTGGCATAGTTCTAGATTTTCTAGGTCTAGAATTTCAAGTCTGGTGACATAAGGTATTCTGCAACGAGTAGAGGAGTGGAGAACTCTTCTTGTGAAATATTTCCGGATTTTCTCAACTGTATTAATATCAGATACATAATGTGGGTTCCAGACTGATGAGCTGTATTCAAGTATTGGTCTAGCAAATGTTTTGTATGCTCTAGTTAATAGTGTGATATTACCAGAGAAAAAGCTATGTAGGATTAGGTTAACAACTCTTAATGTCTTTTTGGCTATATAGTTACAGCGGGCTCTAGCACTTAGATCATTAGAGATGAGTACTCCAAGGTCCTTGACAGAGTTTGGATCATCAACAAGGTCTTAAAATACAACAGCTTGAATTTTATTTTCTGATTTTTTTGCCAATTTTTTTTTGTTCAAATAGCAAAAGTCAGAATAATAACTATTATTCATTATTTTCCTCCCACTTCCATCTGCTAGTGCAGCAGCAATGTTTACTGAAAAATGGTTATGGGAATGAGATTTTTTGATCCCAAATTGTCTGACAATTGATATATTCTTTCTGTAAAAAAGAGTTCCCTTGTGATTAGTTGGATTGAGCTTGGAGTTTGTTTGGTGCCTGGGAATAGATGACTTTGCTTTCATCCTTGTTTTTATCAATTATTGTGAGCTACCTAGGATTATTACATGAGATGGTAATATAAGTTTTGTAAATAAATAAAATAAGGTTAGTATTGCTAGGATATTTTTACTGAAATATATTTCATATTTATGGGATTGTAGTTGGGCATTTGTGTGTGTTAATACACTAGAAAAAATAGTTATAATTGTATCATTGGATTGAGTTTTGTAGGATAGTATGCAGGTGAACTGAATGTCCTGTATTTAAATCAGAGAAAATTCAATATTTATGTTGTCCCCAAATGTTAACCATCCATTGAAGAAACATGCTGATTTACCTCTTTGGAAAAACCTGGAGGATTGTCTTGAACATAATCCAAAATCTTTTTAGGAGGCTGCATCATATAGGTAGAATTGCGAGATGAAATGGAGAAGAATCAATGGCAGCAAGGAATGAAACATGGAGAAGGTGACATAGTTAGAAACTGAGTGATAAAAATGCAACAAAATGAGAGGATCAGTCTGGGGTAAAGAATATGTGATAGTAGCTAATCGTTTTAATAAACCTTCCACTGTTAGTAAAATTGCAGGTAAAAAACTAAAGGAAAACATAACTCTCCCAAATTCAATAGCATTAAATTGGGAAAGATGGAAGAATGATGGGATAAAAAAGAGAGAACATAATCACTTGGTTTTGTTTGAGGCTCTGCTGTGTTTTCACTGAGGCTAATGTTTTCTGTAAAATTATGGATACAATCCAAGTTTTGCTATTCTGATTGTCTTCTTCACTGGATTAGATCTGAACAGATGTTGACTCTGGAATAAAAGCACTTATGATGGATTGTACTGCACATCAGAGAATGAACTGTAATAAACAGGTCTCTTTAAGATTAGGTTGCCAGAAAATAAAGTTCCTTCAATATAGCAAATTGTTACACAGATTGTTAGGTCCAAAATACACTGAGATCCATAAACCAAAGTAAATGGACAGAAGGGATAGAATTGTAATAAGTGAGGACACAGAAAAGTGCAAGGCAAAACAGGGCTCTGATTTCTAGTAGAGGCTGAATTTACTATAATGTCTAGTTAGGTCTTCCCAGGTTGCAGTGAGATGGGAAACAGCAGCTTTTGGGAAATAAGGGAAAAGTTCAATTTGGGAAAAGTTATTCATGCCTCTTCAATTATCTGCCAGGTATTTATTTCTTTTGGGAGGGTTTCCAAATGAGTTTTCATGTTTTTTAGTGTTGTTCTAGTTGAACTTTTTTCCTTTAAAATCAAGAAAACTAAATTTGTGTGAAATTCTTGTATTATTCACATAGTTTGATGACATATGGAAAACGCTGAAGGATGATGGAGGGCTTCTCTTGTGTTATGACTCTGAATCACAAGAAATTCCACAACTTTCCAAATCCAAGATAGTCTGGGATAACATTATTTTGGACATTACTGGAAAAAAAAGCTGGCCTTATGGCTTCCTCCAGAGGACTGAGGATCATCGAAGTTCAGTTTGGGAGAAATCCTGATATGCAAAACTGTCTTAGTCTTCTAGTAGCTATGCTGTTTCACAGTTTTGTCCTTAAACCTGGGCAGCTTTTGATTAACATAACAATTTACACATTTGTGGTGCTAATGGTTTCCTTCACACCTAACAGCAATGCCATCACAGAAGCAGAAGACAGTTGTATTCCAAATGACTCTGGAGGCTGCAAAATCTATAGATGGCATTGGGTATTCTATTTATATTTCGAAAAATAGCCAAAGCAAAGAGCTGATGCTTGATTTTTAAAAAAAGTTTCTTTTCTATTAGGGAATATTTATTCTCTTTCAATGTTTTTGCTCCATATAATTTTGTACTTTAATAATTATTCTATTAAATCTAAATTAAATGAAAGCTAGTAATACAAATTGTCTTTGTCTAGCTTTTTGTAAAAAAGCTTGAACAATTAAAACAAGTCCAAATAATTATCAGTTTCTTGTCAATTTAAAAAGCTTTGTCAGCAAACACGTAAAAAGGAGTTTATTCGGGATCCACTTTATTGATTATTCTTAAGCATTTCTGTAGGTTTCTCTTCACCTCACCAATGAAATTTATATATGATAACTGCAAAATTAAAAACATATACTTCAAGTACAATTGCAGTAATTATTCCATTCTGAATAGATACACTTTCAGGATCAAGGAATTTTTTACCAAAAATGTGTGAATTGGTCCAAATCCCTAAAACTGATATATTCTAACCTCACTTACCGGACGTCCAAACTCCAGTTCTGAAAAGAATTTATACCAGGGTTCATTTTCTAAATCTATGTCATCTGGATTTATGCGATCAGTCTGGAACAGTTGTGAAGGAAAAATGAAAGGAAAAGGCACACACTGATGAAAGTGTCAGGATGTCACTCTGACAATGCACTAACATTAAACATATATAATAGGAAGGAAAGAAGGTGAAACAAAAACAAAGGAATGAGGAAGGGAGGGTTCATGGTAAAAAGAGATTTGATATGAGAGTTGTCACACACTGACTTCCTCTTTTTGGTCTGTCCTCCAAATAATTCTGGTGCATGCACACAATACAAAAATGCAGTGTGTGTGTGTATGTGTGTGTGTTTATAGGTCTAGGTGTGTTCGGGTCTTTTCCCGTGTAAGATTAATACACACACACACACATACACACACACATATCTATGTAAAGACTATATAAAATACAACATTAAAGTATTAAATGAGAGTATTAAAATATTATTATTTTTAAAAAAATGTTTCTTTTTTAGAATTGTTTAGATAAATGTTAGACAACCAGTGATAATTAGATGGAATTGATTTGGAGCAATATTTGAGTCACTCAAGGAAAGTGTGTTAATTCTACATTTTAAAGCCAAGCATATAGCTGTAGTATGACAATAGCTCCAACATTTCTAAAGCTTCAGCCAAAATAATAATAAAAAATAATATCCACATAATACTGATGGTCCTCCATGGAGTAACATATCTGTGTACTTGTAAAAAGCAGGAAGAAAAGAAAAGAAAAGAGCCATATATGGTGCTTAGGATAACCACATGATACTGTCATTCCAATTAAGGCTTACCAACAATTTAAAAACTGAAAATAAACCTAGGTATCCATGAAGAGTCCCTTTATAAAAGTATATCAGAAGATTCAGAACTAATTTACTATCCAACATACCGGAAATTGGAATGGGTATAATGAATACTATTTCAGACCTCACTCAGAAATTAAAAAAAATGATAAAAAAAACCTGCAGATCAATCAACCTGATATCAATGCCTGGGAAGATCCTGGAAAAGTTAATCAAGATTTGCAAATACCTAGATGCAGGCAAAGTTATAACCAGAAGACAACATGGGTTTGTCAAAAACAGATTATGTCAAACAAATCTTATTCCATTCTTTGACAAAGTGATTAAATTAGTGAACCAGTGAAATGCTGTGGAGACAATATACTTAAATTTAAATAAGGCATTTGACAAGTAGATCACAACCTACTTCTTGGTAAATTACCAAAATGTGGGATAGACAGCAACACCACCTGATGGATTTGTAACTGTCTGACAAACTACACTCAACATGTAGTCCATAACGACATCTAAATGGAGGGAAGTAAGCAGTGGGGTAGTCCAAGGGTCTGCCTTAAGCCCAATAATCTTCAACATCTTCATAAACAGTTCAGATGAGGGGACAGAGGCAGAACTGTAGACAGCACCAAACTGGCAGAAATAGTCAATGCCCCAGAAGATAGGCTCAAGATTCAAAAGGCTAGGACTGAAATATTTTAGTGAACTTTATAAACAAGAAGATATGAGTAAAGAGAAAATTAAACAGTACTTAGAGGAAGAAAATATTCCAATACTAACCAAAAATTTAACAAAGAAACAAACAAACAAAAAAAAGAAATTAGTAGAAGCAATGGGTATACAAATTGTTAAAAAAAAATATCCAGGAATTTGGCTCACAGAAAGATGTCCAACAATAAAAGAAGATAATTATGTAAAACTGGTACTGGAAATAAAAATGGATTTAGAAAAATGGGAGAGACTACAATTATCAATGTTCGGGAGAATTGAGACTATCAAAATGAACATCTTGACAAGAATGCTATTTCTTTTTCAAACTATTCCAATTAAATTAGATTAAAAAAATTCTTTAATGAATTAAACAAAATTACCATGAAATTTATTTGGTCAGGAAAAAAAGTGAGAATAAAACTAAGCTTACTACAAGATAATAATAGATGCAGAGGTGGATTTGGTCTCCCCACCTGGGAACTATACTATGAAGCAGCACTGTTAACATGGATTAAAGAATGGGCCAACCTGTGAAACAAAAGAATCTTAACCCTAGAAGGGCACGACCTAGAGATGGGGTGGCATGCCTTCATGTGGAACTCTGGAAATAAGAGCTATACACACTTTATTAAATAGGCATGTAATTCAAAGCTCATTTTTGAAAATGTGGAAAGAGATTAAACATAAACATTATATGAAGATTCCAGGGTGGCTAACCGTCATGGAGGCATTGATCCACCCCAATGTTTTAGAAACCGGAAGAAAGATTAGATATTATGATGTCCTCCCAAGAAGGATTAAAGACGAACCAAGAACTTAGAGAGAAAGGGATGAAAATAGAGTAGTGGCCATATTTACAACTTAAGACGAGATATAAAAAAGACATAGAAGAATTTGGAATTGAGGTAAAATCAAACCAATTAAATAAAATATTAGAGAGAACAGATGAAAAATTAATTTCTAAAATGTATAATTACTTCTTAGAATTTGAAATTGCGGAAGAAATAGTTAAAGGCCCAATGATTACATGGGCAAGGTACGTAGAGCACAACATTAATCTAGAAGACTGGGAAAAAGTCTGGAAACAAAATTATAAAATAACGAAATCAGTTGTTTATAAAGAAAACTAATATAAAATGTGTTACTGGTGGTATCTGACATCTTCAAGGTTAGAAAATATGTATCCAAACTTAAATCTGACTTGCTGGAAATGTAAGCAAATGAGGGGTACTGTGCTGTCCAGCCAGGTATGGGAATAGGATAGTTAGTTAGCAATTGTGAGCTTAAGGGAATGCATCATGGAAAATCTAGTCAAGGTATCCTGGGAAATGTAGTCCATGTCACATGACCACATCTGTAATCCTGATTGGTCACTAAATTGACCCTTGATGGGTTGGGGGAGGTTTCTTCACTCTTGGCTGAACTCATGGACTCGTGGTAACTGTTCTACTTCTACCGCTATGAGATGGGAGAAAAGCGATAGAAGATAACCATCTTTTTACCTACAAGACAGATATGCAAAGGATTGGTCATTAAAGTCATTCATGAATGAACATTCATTGATCATTCATCACAAATGTGAGTTATGAGAATACCTGATGAACCAATAATAAAGACTTTGTATGAATGTTTCGTTGAGTTTATCTATCTGAATCTGTACAGAAGACAAAATCTACCACTGTACAGAATACAGAACAGTAAAAAGATGGTTAATTTGAAGTCCTGAAGCCCATCAGTATAAAGATAGTTAATTTGGATTTTGTGATAAAGCAAAGTAGTATTGAAGTCAGGAGTGAATACTCAGTGCTAATCTAAGCCTGAATTGCCAACGTCTTTCTCTCTCTGTGAAACAGAACCTTTTACACGCTGTTTGGATGGTGGGAGGGGCTGGAATTCCCCCACATGCAAGAAACAAAAGATGAACTTCTGAAGCCCCCCAAAAAGTAGATACATCTGGAGTTTCTGTCTGCAGTAAACAGATGATTAATTCAGACTCCCTCTGTGCCTCATTCTTCTTTGAAGTAATCAAATGCTGTCTTCATCCCTTAAACAAGGAAAGACACTGCATTCCTTTTTTTCTTCCTTTCCTAATGCTGGATTCCTTTGTCTTTGTATCAAGGCAGGAAGGAGTAAATTCCCCCCCCCCTTCTCTCTTCAGTGAAAGATGTGCTCTGTCTCATGTTACATCACTGTTATCTAAAAAGGAGCTCATCTACAAGCAGGGAGAAGAGCCAAACATTCCATTTGTCTCTGAATTCCTCCAGTTGCCAACTACCTTTCTAATGCAAATATATGAAGACAATCTCCCTTTGTGGGCTAAAAGCTAGAAACAATGTATTTACTAAAAAAGGCTTGGCTTCCCTTTTTTTGGTCTCTTTTCTTCTTCCTTCTGACAGAAAGTCTGCATTTGCACTGGCCATTCCAACCAACAGTTGCTACGACCAGATACCAACCATAAAAATACCTCGTCACCACAGAAAAACGGCCTGCCACAAGGGTCTTTGTCTCAAAGACTCCATTTGTATAACAAGGAGAGTTAGAAACTTCCCAGCTCTCAAAGGAAAATCAAATCTCTGTCTTAAAACCTTCTACAAATGCAGTGAGAGTCTGATGCCTGTGTCCTTATAAGCAAAATGAAAGCTGATCTTCCTCTGCTCATCTGAAAGGGAGGCAAAGCCATAAAAGAGGCCTCTCCAGCCTGTTTACAATCTGGTATCCAAGTAACAGGGTCATAAAAATTCCTCCTGCCAGAGTCATCTCCAGAGCAATGGGCACATTCTTCCTCCCTGAAGAGAGATACTTAATCTAGCAATGATTTAAACAAAGTCAGCATCTTGCTTTTTGCTGAAAGTTGATAAGGTTTTTTCCTTTAACAAAATTAGTAGTAATCTAAAAGAACCATGGTGGCCACACAACATACTAAAGCATCATGTCTATGTAATAACCCTTCCTTCCAGCCTCCTCAATTGCCATTTAACTCCTAGCCTCTAGCACCATCTGGTAGTCAATTAGAAACAACCCCCCCCAAAAAAAACTTTTGCCCACTTTAACCCAAGGGTCAAGCATCACTAATCTGTGCTTAGCAACAGTGTCTTCCAGACCTAGCAAGTACCACAAACAGGCAAATTTGTGCTCTGTGCCAAAAGTCTCCCAGACTTCGCACCACACCCTATATGGCCGAATTGTGTACTTTGTCTGCATCTCCCACTCTCTAGTGGTCAACCACCGAATTTTGCAGAACCTGCTCAATTCAGCCACACGCCTGCAGCACCATCTACATGGTCAAGTAATGAATTTTGCAGAAGTTGATTATGTTCAGTTACCTGCTTGCAGCACATCCTAGTACAAGAAAAAGGGAATTGCACAAAACACCACTAAATTTTCCAAATTCACCTTTTACCAATTTGAAGCATGGCGACTTCTTCATCCATGACAGATGTCCCTGAAGTACCAGAGGACTCGAACCTTCCACCCACCCTAGCTGTAAACATAGAGCCTGGTTCCCAAATCACTCATCCAGACATTCAAACCTTCAAAGACATGGTGATACCTCAGAAAATCTGCGACCTCAGAAAGAGTAAGAAACCCATGGAAGAACACTTGAGGAACGATTGGGAGAAGCAATATCACTATTATGCAGACTCATGGTTGGAGCTAGAGGACATCTGTGATGCCTCAAAACACAAGCTGCTAGTTGATCTAGATGCCCTTCTCGCACGGTGGAGATGCAGCGAAGACAACCTCAAGTCCATCCAGTCAAGCCTGGGTGACCCCAAACTCCTAAAACATGTCCAATGCTTCAAGGAGAACAGGTACCTTCTTTCACGCTTGGTCGCTTTGCCCAAAAATTAAAAGTACTGGAAAAAAATAGAATTTGGACAAAAGAAATTACAAATATACAACTAGAATTTAAGGACAAAATATTTTTGTTGGGAATGTTAAAAGGGGACTATGCAAAAGAAAGAAATATTTAATTTTTCATATAATCACGGCAGCAAGAATTGCATTGGCACAATACTGGAAGGATGTCCAAATGCCAACAAATAATTTGATAATTCAGAAAGTTCTTGACTGCACTGAAATTGACTTACAGAAAAACTTAGGGATAAGGTAGACTCAAAATATAGTACAGCTTGGGAAAATGGTACAATTGGATCAAGGAGAAAAACCAGGAAATCAAAAGATAAGGATTTGAAAAATGAAGTGGTTAGATTAAGAGCATTTATCAAAAATAGAAAATGAATATTAGTAAAATTGTTTTCAATAAAAGATCACACCGTCTTAGCTGATTAGAAATATACACTGCTCAAAAAAATAAAGGGAACACAAAAATAAGACATCCTAGATCTGAATGAATGAAATATTCTAATTAAATACTTTGTTCATTACATAGTTGAATGTGCTGACAACAAAATCACACAAAAATTATCAATGGAAATCAAATTTAGCAACACATGGAGATTTGGATTTGGAGTTACACCCAAAATTAAAGTGGAAAAAAACACTACAGGCTGATCCAACTTTGATGTAATGTCCTTAAAACAAGTCAAAATGAGGCTCAATAGTGTGTATGGCCTCCACGCGCCTGTACAACACCTGGGCATGCCCCTGATGAGGTGGCGGATGGTCTCCTGAGGGATTTCCTCCACACCTGGACTAAAGCATCCCCCAACTCCTGGACAGTCTGTGGTGCAATGTGGTGCGGGTGGATGGAGCGAGACCTGATGTCCCAGGTGTGCTCAATTGGATTCAGGTCTGGGGAACGGGCGGGCCAGTCCACAGCATCAATGCCTTCGTCTTGCAGCAATTGCTGACACACTCCAGCCACATGAGGTCTAGCATTGTCTTGCATTGTCTTACATTAGGAGGAACCCAGGCCCAACTGCACCAGCATATCTCACAAGGGGTCTGAGGATCTCATCTCGGTACCTAATGGTAGTCAGGCTACCTCTGGCGAGCACATGGAGGGCTGTGCGCCCCCTAAAGAAATGCCATCCCACACCATTAATGACCCACTGCCAAACCAGTCATGCTGGAGGATGTTGCAGGCAGCAGAATATTCTCCACGGTGTCTCCATACCCTGTCACGTCTGTCACACATGCTCAGTATGAACCTGCTTTCATCTGTGAAGAGCACAGGGTGCCAGTGGCGAATTTGCCAATCTTGGTGTTCTCTGGCAAATGCCAAACATCCTGCACGATGTTGGGCTGTGAGCACAACCCCCACCTGTGGACGTCGGGCCCTCATACCACCCTGATGGAGTCTGTTTCTGACCGTTTGAGCAGCCACATGCACATTTGTGGCCTGCTGGAGGTAATTTTGCAGGGCTCTGGCAGTGCTCCTCCTGTCCCTCCTTGCACAAAGGCAGAAGTAGCGGTCCTGATGCTGGGTTGTTACCCTCCGACGGCCTCCTCCACATGTCCTGAAGTACTGGCCTGTCTCCTGGTAGTGCCTCCATGCTCTGGACACTACGCTGACAGACACAGCAAATCTTCTTGCCACAGCTCACATTGATGTGCAATCCTGGATGAGCTGCACTACTTGAGTCACTTGTGAGGGGTTGTAGACTCCGTCTCATGCTGCCACTAGCAGTGGTGAAAGCACTGCCAGCATTCAAAAGTGACCAAACATCAGCCAGAAAGCATAGGAACTGAGAAGTGGTCTGTGGCCACCACCTGCAGAACCACTCCTTTATTGGGGATGTCTTGCTAACTGCCTATGCTTTCCACCTCTTGTCTATTCCATTTGCACAACAGCATGTGAAATTGATTGTCAATCAGCATTGCTACCTAAGTGGACCTAAGTTTGATTTCACAGAAGTGTGATTGACTTGGAGTTACATTGTGTTGTTTAAGTGTTCCCTTTATTTTTTTGAGCAGTGTATATGTTTATATTTATCTGTTATGTATTTGTATAATGGTTTCGTTTGCAACAAAATGTTGTATTCCACACATTGTGTATATTTTTCTTTTTAATTTTTAATAAAGTTTATTTTTAATGATTAAAAATTAAAAATTAAAAAATACTAATTAAATGCTGGCACAGTAGGCATCCTGCAGGTCCCATCAGTCCAACTATTTTGATGGGCAGGATCCAAGCTAAGGGCCTTCTCTGCCATTGCACCTGCTCTGTGGAACATCTTGCCCCCCAGGGTGAAGTCAACCCCAACCCTCCCTCCTGACCAGGCTCTGCCAGTTAGCTTGGGACTCCAATGGGGGATTATCACAGTGGAGGTGATTGATCAATTCATAACAGATTCCACTTCCCTCCCATCCTGCTCCTACTCGCTCCATCATTAATAGTGCTTTGAATTTTCTGTCAACTTATTTATGTTTTTAATTTATAGAGTTTTATTTTTTTATGGCTATAAGCTGTCCAGAGTTACCCTGAGGTAAGATGAGCAGTCTATACATTTTATAAAAAATAATTAAATAAAAATCCATCATTTGGCATGTAAATATTCGTGTTTTCCTCCCAGTAGGCAGTAGAGGGCAGCAGGCGTTCTGTGTTCATAGCTTAGTTCTTAGGCTGAGAGCTACATGCAGAAATAAGTTTACAATTCTGAGGTTGAATTGTAATTTACACTGAAAGTTCTGACAACATGATAAATACTTCCTTTCTTTATTTTATATAAATCTTCCTTTCTAGATTTTATGAACAGGTAAAAGTACAGGGATAGTTGATGTTTCAGTTTGTCACAACTGCTGACTGATGCCATGACTTTATAAATGTTTTCTTTTTTTTTTTCTTGGCTCCTTTATACATTTTCCTGAATGCTGATGGGAATGCCAATTGCTGACACAATCCCTGCAGGTGTAAGAAGTGTTTTGTTTTTCTTCAGTGCTAGAATTTCCTGTCCTGTTCAAGGATGTCCTTTAGAAGTAGATAACGGAAAGCCTAAATGTCTACGATAACTGACAGGAGAGACTACCAAGCACCATATCTGAAGTGAACAGGCAGGAGGCCTTGGGTTGTAAAACTAATAAGATGTAGATTGAAAGACAGATCAGCTCCTACTTTTGAATAATCTGTCAACAATAGCCAAATGTCTTATGAAGTATTTTGATCTTAGAAACAAAAATGAAGGACTAGACTAGACTACCAGGTAGAACATGGGTGTCAAACTCACACATCATGTTGCCATCACATGACATATTGTGATGTTTTCCCCTTTACAGAGCTGGGGTGGGCATGGCCTACACATGATACATCCAGCCCATGGGCCGCCAGTATGACAACCCTGACTGGTAGCAGGAACATATTTGCATCAAAACTTAAAAAAAAGCAATCCAAATATAATAACAATAAAACCACCAGATGAAGCTCAGTCAGACTGTTATAAATATTCATAACCTCTAAATACGTTGGTTCTACTAAATTCATAACAAGTAAAACTGGTTACCATGTTGGTCTAAATCCTTGGATTTACAATCCATCTAGAAGGCATACGTTTTTGGAAGGTTATTCTGAAAAGCTATTCTAGTTTGGGAAAAGCAACTCTATGCAGTTTTTTTGTGGGGGTATGCCTAAAAAAACTCTATGCATATATTTTCCAGAAATTAGGATGGTGACAAATCATGGATTAGTATCCTCAGAATAGTTAAAGATTTGTTCATTCTTTTGGCATAACTAATCATATGTGTCACAAATGATGTTCTCAAAAACTATTCCCAACTGGGGCAGGCATTCTCTCCAGATTTACAAGAGAATAATTAATCATAAAATATCTGTATTATCAATGTTCACATTTAAGCAACAGAAACTAACAGTAGGTAGTCCCTGATTTACAATCATTTGTTGAGTAACAATAGCACTGAAAAAAGTGACTTATGACCGTTTTTCACACTTATGACCCCCATGGTCACATGATCAAAATTCAGTCACTTGGCAACTGGCATATGACAGTTGCACTAGTCATGTGATCACCATTTGTAACCTCGCCTGCTGGCTTCTGACAAGCAAGGTCAATAGGGAAAGCTGTATTCGCTTAATAACTGTATGATTCATTTAACAACTGCAGTGATTTGCTTAACTGTGGCAAAAATGTTCGTAAAATTAGGCAAAATTCACTTAAAAACTTTCTTGTTTAGCAGCAGAAATTTTGAGCTCAATTATGCTCATACATATAGGACTACCTATAACTGAAATGTACATTACATAGCTGTACATATTCTTTATATGCAATCATAAATAAGACAGAAATATTGGACAAAGACTAAGAAGATATTTTATCTAGATCAGTTATCAAAATATTTTCCCCCTTCATTAAGACAATACTATCTGTAAGTATAGTGTGCATATGAGTGTGGTTGTGTATGTGCATGTGTGAAAGAATTGGCAGGCCAGTAAGGTGCAGATGGTGATGAAATGCTAGGAGAATTTGAAATGATGAAAAAATTCAAGAAGAATATAACTGGAGCAAATCTATGAGAAGTCAAGGGAGATAATACGAGCTCCTTTTGTAAATTTGTAATTTATCTAAATGCCTATAGTTCTTGTTCTGTTTCAAATAAAAATAACTTAAAGGCAAAGTGCATGATTAAGAGATTGAGGCTACCAATTGCATTTTTATCTCAAATATTGGTTGTGGAGTATGGAAGAGTTTTATTTTGCTACATTAACAGAGTAATAAAAGAACATAACTGATTGAGTTATGTAAAATGAAGCTAACAACAGTGAGAAAGTGATCATTACAAAAAAAAAAACCAACTGTACATTTTTCCCTGGTAATTTTTCAGTTCACGCTGTGTCACAACTAACATGCCAAAAAAGCTACAATCAAGTAGCTTTTTATGCAAATGAAATTAACATTAAGTATACAGTGGAGACTAATAAACTATTCTTTTTTAAGATATATTTTTATTGTTTACATATAAATATATTGAATACAGTGTAACTGTCCTGGCATTCCACTTACCATAAAACAAAAGTAAAAACAGAATAACATATGTACTATCTTCAACAGTGCTAATGTTGTACAATAGTTTCTGACCATCATATTCTGATGGTCTATCATTCTAATACTTACATTCCTACATTGATATTAAAAATAATATTTATTTCCATGTCCACCTAACCTTATTATTTCGCATTCTAACTTCTACTATCTCATGTTTCTAACCACTGATAGAACCTATTCCAAACTATTCTTATTAACAGATTTAAAAACTGTCAAAAATAAAACAATTCATGAAACAGATAAATATTGTGTAAGATCATAATTCATTAAAACATCTATACATTCTTTTCACAACAGAAAAATGCTTGGATTAAATTATACTTGATAGCTGTATTCTCAAACTTAATTTGAGTAAAATTGAAAAAATCTCTGAATCATTGCTGACGATTTAGCTTTTATTCTGGAAGACCCGTTAGAAACCGCTCCAAAGTTATTGGAAAAGGTAGAGACATATGGTGAGATGGCTGGCTTGAAAATAAATAAAGATAAAACAAAGATTTTGACAAAAAATATGTTGTTGAGACAAAGAGAAGAACTGACAGATCTTTTGAAAATTCAAATTACAAACAAGGTTAAGTATCTGGGGATATATTTGACAGCAAGATGTAGCACATTAAAAGAGAATAATTATATTAAACTTAAACAACAGATAATTACAGATTTGAAGAAATGGGAAAATTTACAATTGTCATTAATAGGGAGAATTTCAACAATTAAGATGAATATTTTACCTAGAATTTTATTTCTCTTTCAAACAATACCAATTAGACTTGGAAAAGACTATTTTGAAGATATAAATAAAACTATGTTGAAGTTTATATGGCAAGGTAAAAAAGCGAGAATAAAGTTAAAACTTTTGCAAGATGCTAGAAATAGAGGAGGCTTTGGCCTGCCTAATTGGGAATTGTATTATCAAGCTGCAAGTTTGATGTGGGTCAAAGAATGGATAACATTAAGAAAACATAGATTGTTGACATTAGAAGGACATGATTTACTGTTGGGCTGGCATGCTTTTTTATGGTACAAGGGAACTAAAACACAGGGGTATTTCAGAAGACATTATATACGGGAGTCTTTGTGGTTAAATTGGGAGAAGATAAAAAAACAATGTTATTTGAAAATTCCAATTTGGTTATCGACTATTGAAGCATTTTCCTATCCTATGATCTATAAAAAGGAACAAACAGTTAGATATGGGGAACTGTTGGATGAAAAGGGTGGACTTAAAACGATCCAAAATTTAGAGGAACAAGGTATAAGGATGAATTGGTTTTCATATGCGCAAATACACTCAAGATATCTTGAAGATTTTAAAACGGAAGGATTCTATGATAAACAGACTGATTTAGATAAGATATTGATGGGTACTGATGAGAAAGTGATTAAAAAGTTATATGGTTATTTATTGGGAATTAAGCTAGAGGAAGAACAAGTTAAAGAAACTATGATTGCATGGGGGAAGAATTTTGGATATGGAATTGATTTAGAACAATGGCAAAAATTGTGGTCTCAAAATTATAAAATGACAATGTCAATAGCATATAAAGAAAACTTGTATAAGATGTTTTACAGGTGGCACCTTCCCCCGACAAGAATAGCAAGAATGTTCAAGAATAAATCTGAAAAATGTTGGAAATGTCATCAGATACCTGGCTCATACTATCATATGTGGTGGACTTGTGAGAATGCTAGAAAATATTGGACTAAAATTCACATGTGGTTGGAAAAAATGACAAAGAAACACATAGACTTGAAGCCAGAGATCTTTTTATTGGGAATTTTACCTGATATATATAATAAAGATTTGAAATATTTGATTGTAAATGTATTAACGGCGGCTAGGATTGTATTTGCTAAAAACTGGAAGAATGAGAAAATACCATTGTAGGAAGAAATTATTAAGAAAATATTGGAATGTGCTGAGATGAGTAGATTGACATTTGAAATTAGAGAACAAGAAGATAAACAATTTTATGCAATTTGGGGTTTTTTTTATCAATGGTTAGATGATAAAATACAATAATAGAGGGATTGATTTGTTATGATTATACGACAAATTATAGAATAAACTGTTTGAAGTATTGTTATCTCGCAAAGCATGAATGATTAAAAGTATAGTCAGAAAAAGATTTTTTTTTTTTTTTTTTTTTAGTAATATTAGAATATGGATTGACAATATGAGTGGTTATGCAATATAATTGTAATTGACACTATAAAATGAATGCACAAAACTGATGAACCAACCGATACACCGGAAGTATATATGAGAGTAGATGTTTTTAATGTTTTGTATGTTTGTTTGTTTGTAGAAAATTAATAAAAACTTTAAAAAAAAAAAAAAAGGTTAAATTTCTTAGAGGATATACATATATTACCTCTAATTTAGAGAAGTGATGGGAGAATATTTTGGCAGGAATCATAGCCAGAGGGAAAATGGTTATATATATCTGGCTAGATGTTTTGTTATTCTTCTGATTAAGTTCACAATCTCTTGATGCCTTTCATGAAAAATGAACATGCGTGTGTGCAATTCCCCATGTAATTTTGAGTCAGATTGCCAGGATTGATATTAGCAGGATAATACTAAGTACTGTATAATAATAACTTCCAATAGAACACAAGGTTATATCTCACTTTTCTTACAGGAAGCAATATTTATTGTATCTAAATAACCATAAAATGTTTCTTAAAATGAATGAAACCCCAATTGATTATCTGATTCTGTTTATTCACCATCTGGGAACTATTTGCAATTGAACACATTTTTAAAAGGTTATCTCATATTACATAAATTCTACCACAAGAATGCCAACAATAACCCTCCTTCCTACTCCCATAAAACATTTTGTAAATATAATCCTGGGCAACAAATCTGCAAATTTCTAAGGCCAAGAAAGTCTGTACATCATTAAAATGGCTGATGAGTTCAGTTTTTTTGGATGCTACCACTGAAACAAAGCCCAGATTCAAAAAAACTAATAGATGTAGAAGCAGAGGTCACTGAAATGTAAATTGATGCAAATGTTTGTGAATTTAAATCCAAGAAAAGTTGTATTACCTATGCCAAAATCTCATCTCATCCAACATTTTATTACTGTAGTTGGCTTTGGAAATGAAGTTTGGTTTCTCAAGTGCTCATGAGAATTAACCCAGAGAAAGTTAATGCTGAGATGAACTTAAGTAATTTTATTGAATGAATACAACTTATTCAATGTTGAAAAGTAGAAAATGTAATTGCAATTACAAAACAGTCACCGAACCAGTAGTAACATCGGTTGAATCCCACCCCTGACTCACTTACATAAACTGAGACACCCCACCATTTGCCAAGTGACTCCATTTTTATAGGTAACCTATTACTGAGCAAGCTGGTGTTGAACTAAGGTTTTATGGCATCCTATGCCAGCATATCTCCATCATGGAATCCATAATACACAAGAGACTTTAGAAGTTGGCAGATTTCTGAGTTTCAGTGGTCTAGCAGGTCTGCTGTAAGATTAAGTTATGTCCATTGTGTTGTGACTGGAAAAGGCTGGAAACCTCTCTTTGTATAGCTATTTCTTTCTTTCTAGTGTATTTGTCTTCGGTGCATACGTTGTCAGTGTATATACAAACAACAATATAATATAACCATAAGATACCAATAGGAGAAGGTAATACAAAAGATGAGAAGGATAATAGTAATACAGCCATACTACACCGGGGAAAAAAATCACACATAAGACAGTACTGTGGTAATTAGGTATTCTGGACAGTGATGGCATGAGGGAATATTTCCATTCTTGCACAAAACTTGTGATTTGCTAAACTTACAGAAGTATTGTATTCAGAGTCTCAATCTTGAATAAGTGTGCCTGAATGATTTGCATCTGTGCATATCTGCTTATTTCCCACTATCCCTGAAAATATTGCAGGTGACTGCAGATAAAGGGAAAGAGAATACTTGACTCTTCCAGCTCTAGGGGCCACACACTCAGGACAGTGATAGGGAGATCATTTTCCTGCTGTTAGACAATATGGAGATGGAAGGATGGCATAGAATTCCTCAATCATTGTTCACTATACTAATGTCTGGGCAGGTAGCAACACTGGCCTGGCCTGCTTCTGAGGGTAGTGCTTTATTTACCAATGTACTTTCCTTCAATGGAAAGACAGAAGAGAGAGTTCCTAGTACATAACTCAAATTTTTCTGGATTCCATTGCATATTCTCCCAAGTGAACAATTCTAAAAATTGGGAGAAGTATTTTCCTCAATACTCACACATTTCCCTACGATTAAGTCCTGATTCATTGCTTTGGACATATTCTATTTGTTATATGTTCTGGTCTGTTATAATTAGCCAATGAGGAGGAGGAGGAGGAGGAGGATCATTGGGTAGTATCAATACAGAGTTCTTGGTGTTCTCTGAACTTGGTTGTTTTCTTGCAGATGCTTCATTATCAGGCTAGGCAGCAGCATCAGTTTGCTAGCTATTTATATATAGTGACTTGTACCATTGATCTTAGTGGAGATATTCCTTGATGGTTCTTTGATTAGGATATTATTTTCTTTCCCTGATTGTTTAACTGATGCTATTTTCCAGTACACCACTCTACCTTTCATTGATAATCTAGCTTGGGGGAAAAATGTCTGTGAGGAAACAACCAAACTTGGAGAAAAACCAAAAATCCAAAATTCCAACTCAGAGCTACATATATACCTTCTCCACTGAATGAAAAGTTCTCCACTTTTGCATAACCTACATTATAGCTACAGTATATCTTAAGGAAGGTTACCAATATATAAACTATAGTCTTTCCTGATCTAACACTCTCCATTTGTGTTAATAACTCCCAGCTAGCATCTGAAGAATATGAAATTAGGGAAGGCTATTCTAATTTATGGCATATGTAATATGATAAAATACAACTTCAAATATTACTATCACAATGTAACATCATAAAATAATAATACTAATAATCCATTTCAACACATATAAGCTAACCAAGACATATATAAGCCAACATATATAAGCCAACCAATAAGGTTTCTGAATTATATTTACCGTGTTTAAAAGTAACCAATTCCAAACTGCTATATATATTTAACCTTACAATTAAAATATTTAGGAAAATTGTTGCTTCCATATTAAACATCATAAACCATACTGACTGAGTTAGAATCAGTTTGTTTAGATCAAGATGTGGCAATTACAATGCAAACAGCCTGTATGTATATTTCTATAAATATACAGTAGTTAACTCCATGAATTAAATACTTGTGAGCAGACATAGTGAAAGATACTCTTTGGGTTACTGGAATGGTTAGCAATAAGTATTAAGATGTAAGATTGCAGCCTCATTAAACATGCTTTTCATTAATTTAATAACTAGTTTTCAAAAATCCTAATGAAGAATTTTAATTATATGTTAGTTTGCACTGTGCTATTATATGTAAAATATCAGTAATAACAAAATCACATTTGTGGATTTTGGAACAAAACAATTATTTACATGTGTAACAACTCTCATGTTACTTCTATATGTGCTGATGAAATTACAAGAATAGTGAACAAAATCTACTCATTTCCATTAGAAGCTTGAAAATATTATTATCTATGCAACAAAATGAATGTGTGTATTTATTTTCACCAAATCCCCAACCCAAAATAAAAATACTTTATCAACCCAAGGAAAATAATTTTGCGTCTTTGTTCTATATTAAATTTTCAGTCAAACGTTATCTCTAAGAAATGAAACCAGTATTGGAAATTTATTATTGGGATGGGAGTAACTTATTACTGGTGATCCCTGAGCCAAGCCAGGTACCCACCATCTTCTTGGCACCTTCTTTAATGGCTCTGTTATGGATGCTAGAAGACATCTGTGAAAACTGATGGACAGCTTGGGAGAAGAAGCAAAAAAACATGCTCAACAGCAAGTTGTGTGGATAAGTCTTTAGGGCATTTTCTTGCCCTGGATATGAGAAAATACCTTAAAGGCAAATGAATCCACCTGATCTATCATATGCACAGAAGTGCAAGAGATCAAGGCAAGCTGTAGTCAACCATAAATCAAAGCAGATACTCTTCAGACTTATAGTTATCAATCTCCTGGAAGAAGTCTCTTGAACAAAATGCCTGTCTTATAATTCTTAAAAGCATCTTCTTATTATACTTAACAAAAGCATGGCAAATTTAAAGAGTAAATGTTTTACAGAATTAATATATAAAAATGGACAAATTTTACTTACTGGTCTTTCATGTTCAAGGATTGAAGACTTTCCTGGTTCATATTCAAAAATGCTTCTTGGTTCTGAACGGAATTTGCGGGTATCTACTTTTCTATCGGGAGGCTCCCACTCATTTCTAAAAATAAAAATAAATTGACAACTGATCTAACATCCAATGCATGCATCAGAGAGTTTTAAAAGAACAAATTCTTTTGTTCTTTTTATTTATACTTTTAAATAAAACTGGAACAAAATTTTCCATCACTATAGAGATTCTCCTGATTTTGAATGGAATTAGTAAGATTACCACACAGAAAATTACATTCCATATCAACATAAGTAATAATATTATTTTTAAAAATCAAAAGGCAAAAAGCTACTGCTTTTACTAAATAAATACTGAAAGCTGGATGAGTAAGATTTGTCTATCTAGATTTGAGTCATTCTTTGTCGATGATAATAACAGTGTAAGATGGAGTGGTGAGGAATAAAGATTGCTAGTAGCAAGGGATTCTGCACTGGCAATAGGCAATGGCTATCTGTTTGTAAAATTGGACCATAAGGACAAGCTGAGGGTGTCTGCATATCTCCCACATGCTGCTTGACATATGGGTTGGGGGAGGTATCAGGGCTCCTAAAATAGCCCTGATTACCCCCCCCCCCAAGTTATAGAATAAGGGGGTTTCAAATTATTTATATTATGTTTGGCTCTGAGTAGAGTTCAGGTGTTCCTGGCCTTCCTGACCTCCATGGCAATCATGGGGATGTTCTGAATGATCTATGGGTCAATGAATATAGGTCACCCATTACAACTACCCTTCCTTCATGATTGATCATGAAATTGATTGATCTTTCATGACCTATCATGATTGAATTGCATCATGAATGGAAGACGTAGTTCTTTTTTTTTTTTTTTGCTGCAGTCAGATGATTTCCCGATTATGCAGGTGGAAGGGCCCATTACATTTGTGTGTTCTGGTGTCTTCTGGATCCAAATGGATTCCAGAAGGAGATGGGGATTTCTTTTGCCTTCTTAGACAACTCATTTGAATCTTTAATTTAGCTCTGGAATATAAAGATGACAAGGATGCTAGGCCAA
The DNA here is from genome assembly GCA_015471245.1 of Laticauda colubrina. Taxonomy (NCBI): domain Eukaryota; kingdom Metazoa; phylum Chordata; class Lepidosauria; order Squamata; family Elapidae; genus Laticauda; species Laticauda colubrina. The sequence goes on along the minus strand of BLBF01000039.1, from coordinate 7,429,641 downwards.
TTATTTGCAAGTAGCCTCTCATTGTAAATATTGAGTTGCTCTGGGAAATGAAGTAGCAGAAGAAAAGTTGTTGCACATATCAAGATTTCAGATTCTGCTCTAATGAGTAATCTTATGATGTATATGGCACCATGATTGCACTGGAAATTGGCAATATATAAAAAAGTCAGTCAGTCAGTCAATCAGACAGAAAACCAACCAACCAACAACGAACGAACCAACAAACCAACCAACCAATCAAGTGCTTCCATGAAAAGTCATGTTGTATCCCTGAATACAAAACAAAACATTGACATATTGGCTCTCACGCTAGTATTAAATTTTCCACTTCTGCATTAATTGCTGTAAAGTAATACATAGCTTACTTTTCTGGGGCAGATCTTTGCCAAGGACGAACAGGTGGTACTGGAGGTGGTGGAGGTGAAGAGACTTTAAAAGCTTCAGTGCCATTGTCAGAAGTACTTTTTGTCAGTGGCCTGTATGTCTGAGTCTTTGCAACAGGATGTGCTTGAGCAGAAAGTGATGGACTGAAGTTTCCTAGTCAAAAACAAATCAAAATCATAAAGGATCTAAATATTAGTTCTAGACAGATAGAGGTAGACAAGTGAACACATAGATAAACAAACAGCAGTGTGGTGTAGGGTTAAGGAATGGGGAAAAAAGAATGTAGTTCTGTCTTATGCATGGAAGTGAGTGGGAGAATTTGGATCAGTCACTCTCTTTCTCAGCTTTAGACTGACTACATGAATGAGATCTGCCTTGCAAATCTTACAGGACTACTGTGTTATATTATGGCCCATAACTTTTAATGAATAGGGCTTCATCCTGAAGTGAATTGATTCACCCCAATAAACACATACACACATGCTCACATTGTCCATTCAAATATGAATTGAGTAAAAGGAGCCTTCCCACTGTCCCCTAGTAATCAACACTAGTTTTGGATGGAATCCAAATGTGGATGCAATCCAAAAATGTGACTCTCCCAGATAATGTTGATTGTTCATTTAATGGAAGAATAAAGTTGTTTATATTTTTTCATCATCTCTGAAATAGGCGGTTTATAATTCATAGTGCCCTCTCTTGAGCATCACAACTATGAAGATCAAGAGTATTAATACATGCATACTCTGTTGCTGGGGATAAAATTGCCCTTCTGTATCATACTGAATCTCTATGATTCGACTGGGAAGACATTTGCGCAGTATTTTTCCACATAGAGATTTCTCTTATTGAATCAGGATTAGACTTGTTAAGCAAGTGGAACTATAGACGAGCAGGAATATTTGCTGTTGTGTCTATCCTTTCTCCCTTTCTCTCTGATAGTTTAGAGATAGTTTGTTAAGAACAAGGAACAGAAAAAAACAAATGCACTGATGAAAAATGAAACTTGTTTGAGTGATGAGATCAAATGAAATAATTAATGATGGCCTATAAGGTTAGCTTGGCTCCAGACCATTACTCAAAATTCAAAAGGACATAAATGGATGCACATTTATATATTTGCCTTATTAACCATGCCTTATTAATATTGTTAAAAGATAAAGCCTTCCTTGTTAGTAATAATTATTAATTAAAATTATTACCCAGGAATATCACATTCGATGAAAATTTACAACATGCAGCATAAAGTTAAAGCTGAAATGACATTTAAAATACAAGCTATGTCCTGTGGTAAAATGTTGCATCATTCTGAATCTAGGAACATCATTCACATTTACAGTAGGCTTCCTGTTATTCATAGGAAACTTAAAATATTTTCACAATTTTTCTGATGTATTTTTACCATATTGTTCATACTAGTGAAATGGATGGATCTATTTATGGCAGATCCATTTTTTCCTTTTGGAGACAGATTTTCTTTTGGAATCTGATGAAAATTAGACCATTCAATGCTCATGCTTTCTTCAAAGTGGGGAAGAATAATATGCCTTTCTAGGTTGTGAACATATTTTACGTTGTGCATAGAAACCAAGCAGTACCCTTCAATGCTGCTATGTCCAATGCAAGATATTATGAAAAAGTTGTTGCAAATACCATGATTTCAGACTCTGTGCTAATGAGTTACCTTACAATGTTAAGGTCTGCATTCAAGTGTTCTTCACTCTAACATAAAAGTTGTCCAACCAATACAAATAAAAATTAATAATACATCTTGGATTATTTATGAAAAGAACCATTAATTGTTGATATATGGAAAATAATGAAACAAAAACCCTATGTAGAGATTCAACAGATAAAACCAGTTATGGAAGCAGAATGAAGTATGGTCCAGTGGGGTTAGATATTGTTAGAAGTTGCTGGCACTAAAAAGAAAAACTCATGTGAAAGGAAGGAATAATTCCTACCAGTATTATATGCATATGAAGTATTATACATGTCAGTGTCATCATCTATAAAAAGAAAGACAAATGTTATAGCAGTGAAATATCTGTCCATTTATCCACAGCAAGGCAATTTTAAACTCTCTCCCTTAATAAATGTTTCCTATTTGTGGTGTTTATTTTCCAGTTTATTCTTGTGATATAGCACTAGACTTGTACTCACTCAGAATTCAAATTAAGATGCCACAAATGAACTCTAAAGAATATGTAGAAAGAAGCTTTAATTTCTTTCCATTACTGAAGCAGCTAAAGTGATTTGTTGCCTTGGCAAATAATAACAATGGGAATCAAGCCTTGCTAATTCCAAGGAATGCAAATGAAAATAGGACACTCATATTCAGCCCTTCACTCTCTTCCTGAAAAGACCACTAAGTAGGGGTTTTTCTTTAACTGGAAAAAATAGTGAACTATGTTTAAGAAACTTACTGGATTGAAGATGTAGTATACAGGCGTAACATGTCATAGTGCCTGGGTCTCTAAGAGACTCTAGAATAGTTTCCGTTGTCCAATCCAGGCAGCAAAGGAGTGTTACTAAGAGTTCCCATTTGTGTTGTATAGCAGGAGAGGACTTAGTTAAAGGTATGAGAACTGCTTGTTATGGAACAGCCTGTTCCTAAGGCAGGAATAGTCCTAACTCTAGTGGTTTTCCAGAAACTGTCTCTTCCAGAGGCCTTTGAGAATTGTTTATTGTTCATTGGTGCCTATATTAATCCAGTCTATAGAACAATTAATTCTACACTCTTCAACATCGTAAGGCATCCAGAGTTGTGCAAGAGCAGGCAGATATAGAAATGGAACTTATAATAGTACTAATAAAGGATCAAACACAAATAAAAATGGAAAATGTTATTTATGATTGTAGTTATTACTACAATTAATTACTGGTTATTAGTGTTTCTTTTTTATGTTTTCATGACCTATAATAATCAGCCTAATTCATCTGGATTGAGGTGGGATGAATTATATCAATAAATAAACAATAAAAGACAAATCTATAAAAAATTCTAATCTGTTAAAAGGCTACAAAAAAGGAAGCAAAAAGTAGAAATTAAACATACCTGGCTTATGAACCATATGGATTTGCTTAAACATTGTCTTATACCAATCCTTTGGCCTGTCAACAGTCTAAAAACAAATTAAATTTTAAACAATTAGCAGATAATCAGTACAAAAGCCAGACTGCCAACAAAGTAGGAAACAATTTATTTAACAAATTTATAAAGCTATCCAACTCACACATACTGTAAGTGATTCATGGCAGCTTACAAAAAGTTTAAAATCCACCATATAATAATATATCTCGCCATAAAAAATCTCGACCACCATGTCAGCAACCACAGTCAAATTAGCCACTTTATCGGCTTCATCTCCATTTGTGGTTCGCAGACTCATTGATGGAATGTATAACATGCCCTGCCTTCCTATCCTGGAGGGCCAGGTAGATGTCTTCAAGGAGAGGTGGTCCTTCAAATAGCACCCTGAATTGTAGCCAGAAGCAGATTGGCAGCCAGTGCTGCTCCCACAGAATAGGTGACACATATGCAAATATTCTTCAAAGGCAGTCCCATATAGAGCATATTACAGTTGTCCAGACATGAGATGAATGGGAAATTAATAAAGCATTAGCAAAGTGGTTAATTTAGCCTCTTAATGAGTCTCCCTAAATAGTTGGCATGTTTTGTTTAGTTTTGAGTTAAAATGATGCAATATACTGATTATATACAAAATAAAAATATGGTAGGAAAGGATTCTAGTCAGATAAAATAAATAAAATGTTAATATCTATCATCAGATTCAATAAATCTGAAGACCATTACTATCATTAGCAGTTAATCTGCTAATGCTTATTCACTGGTGCATGCAATTGAGTTGCATTCTACTACATTCAACTGTTAGGCATATTTTTTGTGATAAAAGACTAGATGCTACTGTTATATTATCACAGAGTGGTAATATAAATAAAAAGAACAAGTACTATTTGAGAGTATAACGCAATATATATGTGACATTGAATGCTGATTAAACTGAAATGGTACCGTTAACAGAAGCATTTTAATCTCACTAGAGTTTTTCTTCTTTGCCTGGTAACAGTCTATAATAAAGTAATCTTTTGTCAAAGTAGGAGCCTAATTTTCATTGGTTAAAAGCCCATATTTAAAAAAACAAAACCTGAAAAGTTAACTATAATATTTCAACATTACTTACATTTAAAAAATCTGGATAGACCAAGTTTACTTGTTCACAAATAAATGATTGGTCATCCAGAAGACTGACAATGAAGCCAATGGACTGAATTATATGGTTAAAACATGTATAGGTAGTACTTGACACATGACAATTGATCCCAGACTTTATGTTGCTAAGTGAAACATTTGTTAAGTGAGTTTTGCCCCATTTGATGACTTTTCTTGCCACATTTGTTAAGTGAATCACCGAAGTTGGTAAATTGGTAACAAAGTTGTAAAATGAATCTGCCTTCCCCATTGATTTTGCTTGCCAGAAGGTCACAAAAGCGGATCATGTGAGCCAGGGACACTGCAACCATCATAAATATGATACAGTTGTCAAGCATCCGAATGTAAATCACATGACCTTGGCGATGCTGCAATGGGCATCACCGTGAAAAATGGTCACAAGTCACTTTTTCAGTGATGATGTAAGTTTGAATGGTCACTGAATGAACTGTTGTAACTATAACTGTTGCAAGTCTACCTGTATATATAAAACCTGATTTTATTCTATTAAATGCAATATAGATAAAAACTATTTTTAGTCCAAGATGTATAGATACAGAGAAGTGGTAGAGAACATAAATTCGGAAACAGTGCCAGCAATACTGCTTTTTTAAACTTATAGTAGGGAAAGCATATTATTGCTGTAGATGGTCTCAACACTAGAGTTTAAGTAAAACCTCATTTTCTCCTAAACAGAGAACATAACTGGCAATAATACACATGGATTTTTCATATCTTCTAAATGGACACCAGTGTCATGGCCCTGTTGCAGCCTGGGTCCAAGGAGGAGGAGATGAAGCCAGTGTCGACGGAGGAGGATGGTGTGGCCTTGATGGCCCTGAAAGAACAACCAGAAGAGCAGGACAAGGCAGGTCCCTTGATGCTTGGAAGTGTTGCCAGGGTTGGAGAGAGGGCACAAGATGACCAAGAGAAGAGGAGAAGGAAAGAGTAAGCAATGGAGCAGAGGAGCGCCAGTGCCCCAGAGAAAAACAATTGTCTCCCCCACCCGATCCTCAAGCATGGAGAATGGAGAGGAGGCAGGACAAGCGCAGGGCAAACAGACGACTTGGGAGGAGGATGCCCCACCCCTCATTACAAAACTCACCTGAGGAATAAGATTTAAAGAGACATGTTGGGAACTAGCATTGCCTTTTTCCAGCCACACTTGCAGTTACCAACTTTGCCAAACCTTGTTTTGCCTGGGTTCGACTTGCCTTGGTTTGCCTAGCCTCACTGTGGGCAAGTAATCAGTGACAGAGCTCTGCTTCAGGTTGTGCTACAGCCCCAGTGACCCCTTTGTGCAATGAAAACTCTCTGGAACCAAGTTTCCAGAACTTTGTCTGCTCTAAGAACTGGCTGCTCCTCTGGACTCAAAGTAGCCAGGAACTAGTGGATGTGCGTATGTGTGCTTGGAGCATTACTCTTGGATTCACAGTGAACTGTGGGAATTTTGGGGGGAAAATTGGACCAATAAGAGGGAGTTAAACTTCACTCTGGCTGTATTGCTTTCATGCCCAGCCCCGGGTCATCACAATTATTTTCCACAGGTGATTAAAATGCAAACCAGTTCTTTAAAATTATGGATACAAAAGTAATACAAAGGATTGGCCCATCATTTATTATCCAGCTCCTTTCTAATGTGCTTTCTCAGTGGGGAAATTCCCAGGCAGGATTTTGGAAGTGGAAAGGCTTATCATAATGCTAGAGAAAGACATACTCCCAGAAAGACATCTTATCATCTTCAAGGGATGTGGTGGCTCTGTAGTTAAAATGGAGGCTTTATGATCAGCAAGCCTGAGTTTTGAGACCAACGTACTGCATGGAGAGGTGAGTTCCCCCCATTCACTCTAGCTCCTGCCTACCTAGCACTTTGAAACCATGTAAAAAGTGAGCATAGATAAATAGGTACCAGTTTGATGGGAACCCACATGGAGAAAGAAGAGTCCCCACTGGGTGTCCCCCAGGTAAGAATGACATCACCAGCTAATACCTCTCAAACTTGGCTGTCAAACATCTATTGTCTTCGAAGCTGTAGTCTCCTGGCTATCTGTACATCACCATACGCTAAATAATAAATAATAATCACCTTGTTTTCTCCTGTTCTGCTGCAAGACAGGAGCTGGTGCTTAACAAGTACTTATCAGGCTTTGATTACCAAGCAGAATGTATGCCTGCATAATTTTGCTTTCTCTGTGCAAGAGAAATACAATAATAACACCTGCCTAGAATTTAATAAACACACATAAACATTTCTAGGAAAGCATGTATTGAAACCAAATTATATCCTTATTATTTAATGCCCATAATTTTCTTGAAAGTTTATCAGCTTTTCTTTCAAAAAGCTGATAAGTTCATCAGGATAAGGTAAAATTACAACAAACAAGAACAAAACAATAAAAGGCTACTGCTAGCAAGTGTAGTTTTAAGAAAACACACTTTGTAAAATATTGTGTTTGGAAACAAACCTGTATCTTCTTTTAAACACATGCTAATAGATGGTTAATGATGGTTAAAAATTGTAACTCCCAAAATATTGGATGGTTTAATTCAGAGTTTCATTGGATAGATCATTTGATTCATAAAAACAAGTAAACAAATGCAAAACCATGTGCAACTAGCATCACTAGAAATGATACAACATTATCTTGTAATATGATGTACCTATGCCACACCTATGCCTCTATACTCTTCGTAGGAACAGATTAATCACCAAACATAATGAAAAATATACAGGACATAATTTTATTAAATGGAAATCATGCATGTATCTGTTCTATATACCTTACTATTAGCTATTCTATATATCTCACTATTTGACACTGTGCTTTGAAAATGCACTCTGATATTTTTATTTACAAAAGCTTCTGCATGTATGATTTATTCATACATTCTACTATCTAATTCTACACTTTTACTATGTAATAACAAATCTAGAAATTATATTCCAATAAAATATCTTTATACACATAGAGTAGCTTCTATTGTACTCAGATTATATTTTAATATTTACACTGTTTTGGATCCCAAAAATACAGAAATAAAATTATATAAAGTCCACATATATGAAAATTTCAAAGGGCCAATATTTTCTATAGCTAGCATGTTGGAATCTGTATTTTCCAAAACAGCTTCCGAGATATAATATTCTCATACTTTGTAGCACTTTCACTGGGCAATTACTAACAAGTCAATAAGACAATTCTTATATTGGATTTTTTTAAAGTAGGATTTAATATAACTGCTAAAATTACTCAACCTATAATATTTTATTTCCATCCTCCAGAGGCTAATAGGGTGCTGGGCTGCTTAAACTCTTGGAAAGCAATCAGAAGTCCTAAATGGATAGACATTACATCTTACAAAAATGTCTTGGCTGAAAGATACTTTTGTTCAGCAAAGGGCACAATATACAGTAGTCAACTCTGCTACAGTACTAAAACTTCCCTTTCTTGCAGCTAACTTTTACTTGATGAAGCCAAAACTTTTAATTTCATAATTTATTGCAGTGATCAACATGCTTAAAATGTGGCTTCTTTTCATTTAGTGTTCTGCCTTTGGGCAAAAATACCAAACAATAAATATGCATGATTATGAAGTGCACAGAAGTGCACCATACTATGTTTGTCCACATGAAATGAACAGATAAATTACTTTAGGCATTCAAATTATTAGAAAGTCTAGGCCAAGATTGTTGAGATCCTCCAAGCTTTGTTTTTATCCACTAATTCTAGTTCGAAAAACACATGGGTATTCCTATAACTGTTAAAATCAGTAGATGAATAAGAAATTGAAACAAATGCCATTATTTCAAATGTAATAACTGTAATTCTTAATTAACTGTTTAGTACTTAGGCTTGTAAGTTTTCTTATCGCTGGTACTTCTAGTAATAATAAGTCACATGAAGTTGGGAGGAATCATGAAGCTATTTCAGTGCCAGATATCAATATCCTAAGCATCTTCAGATATAATTTTCTATTATACCAAGCCTGGAATCTGAGATTCTTGGAATGAATGAAGAAAGGCTATAGGTAAATCTTGGTTAGCTGGAAGGTATAGTCATTGCAGCAATTGGCAAAAACAACTTCCACATCAATTAAGGGGCGCTGTCAAAGTTACTTTTAAAATAGCAAAGAACACTTTGTCATACTATGAGTCATCGAGTACACTATAGGGATGATAAAAAGTATATTAATTTCCCATCAGAGGAGGTTGTTTATCATAACTGAACTTGAACAGAATACTGCATACATATTTAATGAAAGGGACACATAGAACAGAAAGCACATTTTATTTTAAAATGATTTTTTTTCTATTTTTGAGTGCATTGGAACAACTTCCAGGTTCGTTTAGATTGCAGCAGTTATCATTCAGCTTAGCTATTTATTTATACATTTTATCAATCCACCTTTTTCTACCAAGCTGCACTTGCACTATATTTATCTAAAATACATTTTAAAATGATAAATACATTAAACTTTGTTTAAGTTAAGTGACATAGTTGCAAATAAATATAAATATCGACTGCAACTGAAACACTACTGGTATTGCATATTCACTTTATCTGCATTTGAAGGTGAATTTGTGTGTATTCATTTTTTAAAAAACGTAAACAGATCAAAATTGTGCATGAAGTATAATGCTTTAAGAGTTCCCATCTGCAGTTATACTGAGATATAAAAAAATCTACTTCCAAGCACATTTCTCCAAGAATAACCTCACAAAATCTAGAAGAGTGACTTCTGAACAAACTTACATAGAATTGAAGAGAACATCATGAAACATCTAAACAACGGGCACAATTTTTTTCAAAATGCCAACCAAAATGAGATATTATTACAAATGTTAGACAACCAAGACAATCTGATTTGAAAGATTTTAATATATAGCTAGCTATGTGTCAAGTCCATTAGAATAATTTAATTCATATGTCAATACAAACTAGTGGCAACCATTCTATATAATCAAACTGTGGCTTCAAAAAATGATCTCTTATATATCCTGAAAGAAATCATACTTAAGAGAAGCAAGGATTTAATTCCCACCATTTTTAGTTTTTAAAACATATCTTACTTGATCAAAACTTCTCCCTCAATTCCCTCCTCCCTTTTGCCCGCCCCCAACTTAATCTCTACTGGAACCATTGGTAGACAAGCTACTTCCACTGCTTCCATGGCACGGCTGTTGTTCAAAGAGTCACCTGAAATCTGAAAGGCTTTGCTGCTTTCATTCCTGCTCCTCCTTGTTCTTTTATCCCTTTCGTTGAGAAGATTGGCAAACTGTTCTTTCTACCAGTTGCAGCAGCTACTGCTGCTGCCTGTCCCAGACGAAAAGGGTTGCTGGAGCAGCAGTGTGGAAAAAATGCTTCAGCCTAACTAAAAACAAAACACTTCACTGTGGCATTCTAGAAGCACTCAAGCACTAACTAGTGGCAAGCGTTCAACATTGACCTGAAAATGTATTTTCCCCTCTGCTTCGTTCCATGTCAGCAAAGGAGAGAGTCCAGTTCCGTTCCGTGCTTCCCAGCACTGCAGCTAAGTCAGAGACTGTTTAGCAGGAGGTTGTTTACATTCTTTCATTCATTTGATTTCTCTTCACTCATAAACGCAAGAGGTGACAGGATATGTAAGAGCATCTTGATAAAAGTGGCAGTAAATGCCAAACTTTGAACAAGTTGAACAAGTTTTAAAAGAGGTTGGAAAAATGGAGCAAACAATTTTTTTTTCTAACAATGGTGTAGTGGAGATGCAAATAAATTAAACCAGGGCTTTTCAGGTATACCTGTCTCTTTCCCCCCAGTGACTCTGATTGTGCATATTTCACTTCATGTTATATAAAGCCAAGAAGAATGTGAAAAAGCCACCATCAACAAGACATTCATTGTATGAAGTGCACACACACACACACACATACACACACATTTCCTACCGTTCTAATTGCCGTTGGAATTCCTGATTCATCAACTGGCCCAATTCCTGCATAATGTGGTGCTTTAATGACTGTGACTTTCTTTTCTTCCTCTGAAGTCCTACAGATTGGTATGGTGGTGGTGGTCGTGCTGCTGCTGCTGTCACCGCCACCAACAGAATGTGCATGCTGTGAGTACATCTCTGTGGATTCTACAAAGATAACATAAGGCTGTACAACTGTAGAACTGCCCTGCTTCACCTGCATATTTGAAAATGCATTTTCACATGGCAAACAGATACAGATAGATGATCTTCTCTGTGCTACTGGTTGGAAAGCAGCACAAGAACATAGCAGACCTTAGCTGTCCAGGTCTTTTGCTTCAGAGGCTGGAAGGCTTCTACAAATCAGAGCAGATGATTTGGGCTGCAAATATCAGGATGACCACCAGGTAGCAACAAAGAGATAATCTTGTGAGACTATCTTGTGGCCATCCAGATTTTTGCAGCCTGAAACTGGTAACCTTAAGTTCACAACACCACTAGTTTATTTCATCATAAAACACAATTGGCTCAGTTCTAATCCATAAATCACTGTTTACAAATCATAATGGTTAGACGCAGCAAAAATCCTGGACCAATGGAAATTTGAATAGTAGGAAGGGGAAGACATTTTGTAATTATAAAGTCATAATAATGAAAGTTTACTTTGAACAGAAATCTCAACAGGCAGAGCAGTTGCTACTAAGGGTTCTTGCAAATAGTTTAAATGTATTTATTTATTTAGTTATCACATTATTGAAATTAAACACATTTCCTTCATAGGGGGACTCTTGGCAAGTAAAAAATATTAAATCCCTCCCTCTCTTTCTATCTCGCTAATTTTTAAAAAATACAAAATTAAATCTGAGTTAAGTTACATATTCCCACAGAAAATTTTCAAAATTGCAGAATAGATTTGAACAAAGGCAAAATGTCAACATTCTCATTTGACAGATGACCTATGAGACCTATATAAAGACCTGTCAGCACAGAAACAGCCATGGCAGTATACTGTTAATGTTCAGATTTAATTGTACTATTCTTATTCAATTTTTGAAATCTGAGTATCTTGTTGATCTACGGCAACATCACTCGTAGTTCTAAAGGAAACCCAATCTATTCATCTGATTTGAAGTATGTAATATTTAATTAATGTTTATTGTTGAACTATTAAATTAATAGTAATAGTAAGATGCCATCAATACATGACATCAGATCTTTTGTTTATTAAAATTTGCAATCTACAATTAAGATAGCTAGGAGCATATATGGTAAAGCATTTTAGATTTAGAATGGATAAAATATCTAGATATCTGGGCTTTTTTCCAAATATGCATAATACTAAATTTAGAGAAAAAAAGGAATGTTTCTACAGCCCAAGAATAGCAAAAACTGTCTGCATTCACCATAAGAGCTTAAGGCATTACCACACATAACATCAAATGTATAAATTCAATTAATCTATAGGTTTTTAAAAATGTAAATATAATCTGTAGGGAGATAGAAAAGGCATTTTCAGAAGCTGAAGGAAGAATTTAATCCTTTGCTTTATCATAACTGTAACAAAACAACAACAACTCAGAAATCCTGTTCGTAACAGGAAGGTTATTTAGAAACCTTTCATTACAACTGTACTATATTTTGACATACATCTGTAAATATATATATTCAAATGTTTCTTGTCATATTTAAAGCTCTAAATTATAATGCATAAAAGGGAAGAGCAGATTGAAAATACAAAAAAAAAAAAAATCAAAAGGCATGAGGACCTCAAATCTAACCATGAAGATTCAGTGAGGTACAGTCGAATATGGATTTAGAGGATAAAAACTGACAGTTGAATGGAAGACAACATGGATTCTAGCAGGTGAAGCAGAAAGAGGTAGGAAAAAAAAATCTCTTTGGCCATGTTCTCATTTGTGCACTCACAACACAAGCATGCCTTCCTCACTTTTTTCAAAATATCAAAATATTTTCTCCCTTCTCTGACTCAAATTGAAGGACAGAATCAAGATATATAAATCAGGTAAATTTTGTCACCAAATGCTTTGGAAATAAGAGAGATGAATGACAATGACTGAGAACAATGGCAGAAAGCAAGATTGGAACTGCTCGGTTTTATGCTTGTTTGATTTTCTGCTGCCTTAAGGAAGGAGAAAGAACATTTTAATTTTTCAGTGGTAAATTAATGACCCAAAGTATCAGTAAACTGAACTGTTTTTAAATATTCCCAGGAATGAAATGAATGTAAATGTTTATGAACAAACCTGATTTTTTGTTGAAAGCTGTTCTGGATAACACCTAATAGATTGCATATCCCCTCCTCCCCCCCAAAAAAAGGATTTTAAAAAGAAGAAAACACAATCATTATGATAAAGACTGGGGATAGAGAACAGCAATTGATGGAAGGGAATACTAAAAGAAAATTATGTAGGCCAGGATTCAATAGAATGAAATTTCTAGAAATGCAAATGTACATAGTTCATATTACAGTATTTTGTGGCATGGATTCAGCAGCTTTACTTAAACAATCTACAATATGCTGCACTTGATTTAAGTTCAGCTTTATAAAGAAATATTTAATCCAATGGAAATAATTAATTTCAACAATTAAAAAACAACTATTGGACAATTGTCATAAATTCATAAAGGATACGTGAACCTAGAATCTTCAATTTACACTGTGGTGGCATGGTACAGTATGATATATTTAAAAGTTTCACAAAAGTACACTTTCACTCTCACTGACCAAATTTACATATTTTTCATTCCAAATGTTCTAGATAGTCTTTCTTTCCAGGAATTTTTGTAGAACAATATTATGACTGCCAGAAAAATCTGCTGTCAAATTTTCTGTTCAGAAGGCTAATATTGTTAAGTCATTTGGAAGCTAAGAAAAAAGTGGTAGTGTATGGTTTTTTTCTGCTAGCATTATCAGTATGTGCAATGACAAAGTAGCAACAAGAGCTGGAACCTATTTTGAGAAAACTGAATTATGAAGCACTCTGTGTGGTGAAATTCTGGTATAATTTCAATTTACATTCTTATTAATCAAGTGAATTATGCTTATGGATTTAAAGAAAGGTGTCATTTTTATTTGCATTCCAAACTCACCCATTGTCCTGCTCTGTTGCAGGAGAGAGGAGCTTGAAGTGAATGAGACTGGTGGAGAGTATGCCAAAGAAGGGGAGAAAGGCCTTTGAAAGTAACTCATTGGGCTGGTTGCCAAGCTAGAATTCCCATTCACTGTTATCTGAGCCTGAGAGGAAAGAAACAAAACAAAAACAAAATCCCAAAATCACATCCAGTCATATGCAATCAACCTCTGAAGTCGGAAATCCACCATCAACATAAAAGATGAAGGAGAGAATGGTAAAATTCGTAACAATAGCCAGTTTTCCAGTGTTTAACTACAATCCATAATCATTCCTAGAATCACGGGGAAATTAGTTTGTTATATGTGGAGAACTACTTTTTATTAAAAGCTATTACATAGGAATTAGATCTCTCTTTGCTTTTATCCTAGAGGAAGAGTCTGGTCTGAGAGAGACCAACTAGCTCTTAGTTTCTCAGTAAGTTTCTATGGCTGAGAACAGAGTGGAACCTAGATCTTCTCAGTTTTAATACACCTTAATCACTGCATTACATTAGGTTTCACAAAGGCCTCAGTTAAGGTAGCATTTGAACAACTGCTTACAAAACGAAGGAGCTCGTCAAAATTGTTTCCTCCATTCCCCTAAAGATCTAATTTTTGTTTTCCCTATGCCTGACTCTTACTAGTATTCATTAGGAGTCCTCCAACCCAAAATATCCAAAGAAAATAACCAAATTTCTTTCAAGTGACAAAAATCAGTGACCATTGATATGTGAAAAATATTTTTATAAGAATTTATACACTGCCTGCTGAATTGTCAATATTTCTACCATTTTTTTAAAAAAGAGGACCATCCCTTTAAATATGCTTTCGTTTATTATGATTACACTGCTGCAACTTTTTCAACATTAATTGGTTACTTTAAAAAAAAAATCCAGACGGACTTTGGGTCTCAAAATCCTTTTAAAAATCAGGAAGAACTGAAGGAAGATTACTTTGAGTGATGAGTCACTTTGCTCTATCTGTGTAGATGGAATTGAACTTGTATTATGGTGCATGATAAAGATGAATTACAGCAGGTATACAGGTATTTAAATGTTCCAATGTAAATATACTTCATTGGAAGCAATTGGCTCTCCTCTCAGTTAGTCTGGTAAATGATAGGTGTTTTTTTCTACAAATACTGGGCTAACCTAAAAACTTTCAAGGATCCATATCATGGTTAATACTGTTTTAATTTTTGATGGGTCTTTTAAAATGTAAACTTCTGTCATTTGTAATAATTTGTTTTATTAAGTAGAATATTTGTCATTGTCAAAAACAGAATGCTGGCCATGACATCTTTCTGTTTTGTATATTATTATTGTAAATGTATTTGCTGCATTGCAACATAAATAGGAACTGCTTTGATCGAACCAGCATATTGACTTTCTCACTTTACCCTGCAGATTCCTGATTAGGCACTAGTTTATACCAAGACACAAAGCTGTCATCTATAAAATACACCTAACGCCTGCAAGTTATAGGAATAGATCCTAAGCTCAAGTTGTTGTTCTAACCTGGTAACAAATTTTATTTACTCATTTATTGGATATATGTCTCATCTTTTTCTTAGTTTGATGATAGGATTAATGTGTTTATCACCCATTTAGGATTTGTTTGCTTTTATGTAAGAATTTGGGCTTAGTCTATTATCTTCCTTCATTTTTAAATATATAATTAAAGAACTCACATGCACTGCAGAAATTGAATTGTAAAAGTATACTTTATTTCTCTGTCTCTTTCTCTGACACACACATATGCGCACACACACAAGCACACATACAAAGGGCACTGTTAGTTTAGGAGAGAAATTTGATTTAGAATCAATTTTATGCAGTCAGCGATTACAGCTAATAGTTGTGCTCTTCAAATATTTTAAATTCCATTGTAAGGGCATATACAGATTTCTCACTTTTTTCTCATTTATTTGTAACTTGCCTAAAGATTCTGTTCATGTAGGCTAGCATCATGCTGTAGACTTGCTTATATTCTAAACACTATTCCTATTTAATATGAGGGACTGTAGAATTATAACCAGTAGATTTATTCAGGATAGTTGAAGCAATTGGAACAAGGGTGTGTTCATCAACAAGGGTGTGAAAATCTGACATTGAAATGTATACAGCAATGATAAACTTTTCATGCTCATTCCACGCAGATCCCACCTGGCAAGAGGCTCAGTTGATATTCCCACCTCCCCTTTTTTGCATCACCTATTGCTCCTTTCAGACAAAGCTAATCTTGTAAAAAATAATGCCCTGAAGGAAGAGGCAAGCCACGCTGATCATGTTTGTACCTTAAGCTGGCGAGGAAGAAAGTTGGGTGTGGGAGGAAATGAGAAACCAAGATACTTTGGTTTTTGGAGTGGGATGAGGAATCCAGAAGATATGAGATGTGGGAAGAGTTCCCATCAAAAGAAAACTAACATGCACAGATCAAAACCATAATTGCAGTAATTTTCTCAATCGTGTTCCAAGCAGATTAATTTTGGAAGCTAATCAGCCCAGAATTACAAGAAAAAAAAATTACAAACTGAACATGTTTGTACGGGTGTGCATGTGCAATTTAAGTTTCCATCACATTTCTATTATAATCAAAATTCAATCTTTACAAACTGCAAATTGGAACGAAATAGCACACCAGTGACACAAGGTAACTTTATGCATTTCCCAGGTAGAAAAAGACATTTGAATAGTTTTTGTAACAGTTGACATCAGGACCCATTAGTATTCCCCAGAGTACACAAAGTAGACAAAACTATTGTTTTTGTCTTTTTTTGCGCTGAGATGTTTGGAAGATTGAGAGACCAAATGGGTGCCCTAAACTTTCATCCTTTAGTATGACCCACAAATAGGAATGGTTTTCTCAACTGAGGGCAAAATAGTGCCTTAATGCCTTTTCACACCTCCTTCAAACTCAACACACAGAAAAAATCCTGCTGAACACTTCAGTAACATCCAGTCTGCTTCATTGGCCTTCCCTTTGCAAGATACAAAATGCAACCTCCTAGTTCTCATTGACAAGATAAAAAAACAACTATTTTCTATTTCACTAATATTGTAAAAATCATCATTTTGGAATATTGAAATTATATTCCTCCCACTGTATTCCTTATTGCATGGAAAAAGTTCAAAATATTTACAGAACAAGATATCACCAATAATCAGCATACCAATTAATTAAATGAGGTGACAAACCAAAGCTAGCTTCTTTTCCACTTTGACAGTAGGTTGAACAGAATGGAAGAGAAAAAAGGAAGGATAATTACATGAGAGCTGGCGGCAGTGGAGGTTAAGGTGGTGCCATCAGACGCAGCAGACGTCTGGCTCAAGGTTGGGGAAGGTGTTTCAGAACAGTCAGTAGTATAGTTACAGCTCTGTAGCTCATCTAGTATGGCAGCGGAGAACTCGCTCACTGGCTGAGAGGAGAACTCACTCATGGCTGACACAATAGAGTCAGTTTCAGTCTTGTGGAGCAGAGTGTCAGGTACAAGGAAGGGGTACATATAGGAGAACGGTGAAAGGGCTGGGGTTCTATAAATGTGTGACGGCCAGAAATCATCACATGGTGGTAAAGGAAATGATGTTGCATGGGTGCCACTGTCAGGTGAGAGAGAGGGCTGGTGAACCGGAACCATGGGAAGAGGAGGAGGAAATGGTGGTGAGGGAGACAACGGTGCAGCTTCAGCTGATATTTGTCTGTGTGTCTGGGAAGCATTTACCTCCATCACATTGGCAGTCACTTTCTGGTTTCCGAGCTGAATTTTGAGAAAAAAACAAACAATCAAAACATAAGAAAACATATTACTAAAATTGATTTTAAAAAATGTTTTCCTTTAGTTGTGTTCAAAAGTAGACAAAAAGAAAAAAAAGACACACACTCTGTGTGTGGCTTTTTCCAAGGTTTGAAAATAAAAATCAGATAGAAAAGAAAATAAAGTTTATTTTAGATGGAACACATACTAAGTGAATTTGTCAAGCACTAATAGAAGCAACGCCAGAAACTACAGTGTACTGAATAAACATTTATATTCATTTCCTAAGCTTATACTGTTTGAGATTTTATTTAAATTAAGTCTAAGCTTATCACTAAAATTAGAGGGACTTTAAAAAACACACACAATTGCACCTCCTTTTTAATAGAAATAAACAAAACAAGCCCCAGTTCTGACAGGACTCCTGTACAATGGTTTCAAGGCATGAAAGCAATGGACTGTACACCAGGAATGTACAAATTACATGCCATTCTTATAGACTCAATGGCAAAAAGGATCATGATACTCATCCCTTTCATGTATAGAAGTTTATGCCATGAAGAAGAAATAAGACTGTGCCATTGATAGTGGTCTCCTGACATTTGAATCTGGATAAATGGGAGGAAAAAAAGAGAAGCACGTACACATATATATGTTTCTCCTCTTCAAATTCCATCTCAATAACTGGATGAGGGTTGTGGAGGCAAGAAAAGGCTGCTTGTAACACTAGGGCAAAATGAAATCCCCTGATTTCACTCCCCCTTCAACTCATGAAAGTTTTCACTAAATAATCAATAAAGACGAATGGACTTACTGCTTATTAAGACTACATGGAAGGAGACAACATGGAACAAGCTGTTTCCACTAGCTTAAAGTTTTCACATAGATATCTTTTCCATTATTAAAATATAAATCATTTGGAAGTATAGAACCCAAGAGCAAAAGCCCCAATCCTAAATTTCATGCTCAACTCACATATATATTTGTATGAGCCTAAGGCTCCTGGGGTCTAAATGGCTTGACTCAAAATCAACTTTTATTGGATAGATGTGTGTGTAATATTAATATCATGGAATAAAAGGCTACATAAGTGCATAATAGAAAAATTACTTTTGTAATTGGGTCAGTAGTAATTGCTCTAGTAAACAATTATTAGAAAAGGGATCTAATTTCTACATGAAGAAATTCCCTTTCTAAAGGAAATGATTCTTTGGGAAGATGGAAAACAGGGATGAGGGACCTGTTTACTTTGTCTTCTTCTCTGAAGAAATTGCTAGGGAGGATCTATCCATATTTAATTAGCATATGATTACAGGGCTTACTATACATACATTTGACTCATCAAAATAATTATACTTCACTGTGTATGTGCTTTTTATATACAATCTGTTTTGACTAAGGAAAGTGTAGAGAATTTTAGAAGCCAATATTAAACTGGAATATTAAACCCAAATTTAGGAACCATTAGATTGTTTCAAGAAATACAAGCTTTTATGTATTATAATGTTTTATAAAATCAACAAATACATATTCTCATAGAAATGGTGAATGGACAGCAAAGATAGCATTTAGTATTAACACAAATGTAGCTTTCCTCAACACCTGAAGTGGTAAAAGAAGAAATAAAGAATATAAATGTAACTGAGATGCCATCCTCCAGAGATGGGAAAGCTATGACCTTACAATATTACTAATTACAATTCCCCATATTCTAAAACCTCTTATACCTATGGTGGCTGGGCTGCATAGGAATTGTAGTTCAGCAACATCTAGATGGGTACCGCTGTCATAGCTGGTGATAAAAGTAACAGCATGCTGGTTTGCATGATGATCTCTAGATGAGAGGCCCCAGCTTGCATAACATAACATCACATGCACATGCTTAGATTAAAGTTAGCCATTGGTAGGACTTGTCCTTATTAAAAGAGTGCTACACAAAGCATGGGTTTAACAAAGACTATTAACTTAAACTAAATCAACTCTATCTTACTAAAATATTATTTGGAATAAAGAAACCTTGACTGATGAAAGCCAAAATGGATAGTAGAGGTGAAAATTTACTGGCCTCTTTGGGAATGAACATAACATATGGAAGAGGGAGACTAGAATATAAAAGGAAACAATGGAAGAAATTAAGGGGAATCAGGTAATAGATTTGAGTGGTAATCTGATTTTATGGAATGTTCAAGGAAACAGAGATGTAAATTTAATTATGAATAGAAGGACTGAAATGCTTATCATAAAGTATGAATTGATATCATCTTGACTGTTAGGATGCAATAAAATAATTTACAGACTGTGATTATAGTTGCTTATCCAGTAAATGTTTATAATGGAAGAACAAAATATGAATGTGCAATTATGCAGCATTCTGAACGAATATGATCTGGGAGAAAATTATTTGTTAGGTGAAATGAATTGATGAGTGGGAATGAGACAACAGAAAAAAATTTAAGGAAACTCCTAAATGAATGAAAAATGTCAAGTGAATAATTTTTATTTAAAAAGTGTTTTAAGAATATATATGCTTCTATGTATACACCATAAGGAATTGATACAAATTTTAAATGATTAATGTAATACTTTAAGATGAACAACTGAAAGAAATGAAGGCTATAAGGGTGATGAATTGTTTTGATTGTGGGATAGATACAAGGAGTGAAAGGAATAGTGAAAAAAACAAGACTGAAACTACAGGAACAGAAAGAAAAAGTTATGTAAACTAGAAACAGATTAATCTTTATCATTCCATGATGAATGGAAAATTGATAAAAGGAAAGATGCCTCTTGCTTTGGTTAGTGGGCTGGTCTAGAAAATCTCACAGTCCCTCTAACTGATCTCTGAATTCTATGGTTTGATGAAAGACAATCTTAACTGGACTCTTTTATTTATCTCCTTCCTAATAAACCATGTCTGATTTGGAGAGATACAAGTCAGGTATCCTGATTTGGACAATAAAATGATAGTTACCCCAGCATCAATTTCTGCTTGTTGTTTTGTCCCTTCAGTGTACAGAAGGAACAGAGTGGAAGGAATTAAGTAATGTGTATTTGCTCATATAAACTGAAATCCTTGGAAATTCTGACTTATTGTGGCTTGTGATTTGTTTACATTTTCAGGCTACATGAAAAAAGCGCTCCGCATACTGTTAATGTTTTTATAATATATTTCTATAGATTTCCTGACATAATCTCAGCAGATGGCAGCACCTACCAGATCTTAACATTGGGAAGCTGAACAGGGCTAGATCTGATTTATGTCTGATTGTAAGACCTTCAAGAAATATTATACTGGGGCGTGGGTTAGATTGTCTGGGAAGTTGATCAAATATATTGAAATGGGCAGTAATAGCTCACTAATATATTATTTTGAATAAAACTATCCCTTAAGTTTTTAGAAGATTTCAAAGGATTAATAAACCTTACATAACCTGATGATAATTAGGAATTCCTTTTGTGTTTCCAATTTATCTCCTACCCTCTCTGAGAAGAGAGGGCTGCAAATTTCATGGAATTTCCTTCTTGTTAACTTCCCAGAGTATACTTTTTCTCCTACCTACAAAGAATGTAGGTAGCTAGAAGGTAGGCTTTTAGTTGTCCTCCATTTCTTACAAAAAAGCTCATTTTGATTAATGTCATAAAGAGATGTTTCAACTTTCTTTGCTCAGTTTAGATTCTAACTCTCTGGGAATACAAATGACTTCCTACAACAGAATCTTCAAAACATTATGAAGTTTATTACTTCTTATAGTATATAATACCTGTTGGGAAGAGATCAGCAAAAAAGGTCTGCTTGGACCATAGTAACACACAGCAAATTGTTTCCTAGCAATGCATCTTTTATTTATGATAATTTATATGGCCACTCAATTCGCTCTCAGTAACTCCTGGCAGCTCACAATAAGGATCATCTTCATAGGAAATTACCTTTGCATGAAAAGGTAAGATAACAGTCACTTTAAGTCATAAGTCTTACATATAAAAAAGATAGCACTCTGCTGTAAGATTATTGCTTGGGCAATTATCGACACCAAAGTAGACAGAATCTATTTGGGCAGTTCACAGAGTGTTGTTTTTTCTAAATATTTATGTTGAAATATATTTATTAGGTTGCCTAAGTTTTCATAAGTAGCAAAATTAAGTATACGAATACAAACGGTTTACAGATATTGTGGACAATGAATCTCCAATTTTAACGTAAGTTCATCCTCACAGCATAGTGCAAGGTAAATAATGACACCACATTGCTGGCCTTGCTTCAAAAGAACAAGACACAAATAAGAATTTAAGATGAAGAAAGTGAACTGATTTTTGTTAATTAATGTATAGAATAAAGCAGCACACAAAATTCATCTTTTTAACGCACACAGAGACATGGGTAAAAATACCTTGTAAAGAGCTAAACTCAATTTTTAAAAATATAGTTTATAAGAATGCATAAAATAATGATGACAGCCTTTATTTCACTTCAATAATGACTGGGAGATGTTATGAGTATGCTTTTGGTAATTATGGAAAATGGCCTATACAAATAATTTGTGGGGTGACTGTTGGATGAATATTCTTGTATTCTTAATTATGTTTTTTTCCCTCTCAAAAGCTGAACTATTTAACCAGCTGAATGATACTTCCTTTACTGTACATCCAAATTGAAGAGGTACCTTCTCTAAATAATCATGCCAATGAGAAGCCATAAAACTACCTTGAAGACTTCCATACTAATTATGGGATTTAAAAATTACATAGGGGCCAATGAACAATGCAATTCAGGAATGCAGGAAATAAATTTCAAATTGTTATTGCAAAAACTCTACTGGTTATCATAGCTCCATATGTAATGTCTTAGCAGAAGAAACCTCCATATCCCCAGAAATTTCCTAAGTTAATAAAGTAATAAAGTTTAAATAATAAACATTACTTAAATGAATTTATTCAAACAATATAGCAATTCTGTGACACATACCAGATTCATACCAGATTCCCAGAGAAAGAGCATAATGAAAATGCTCAATTTAATATTCTGCTTAGATTAATCCCCTCTTGCTCATTTAAATATTTCTCTATCAGTTGGTACATCAATTTAGTTGCCTTCACTTTCCTGAACAGCTTGACTGGGATCTAAATTGACTCTCCTATGGAGATGGGAACCCTTGTCAACTGAAAGCAAAGGAGACTTAGGAGATTTAATTCTGAAGGTGAAAATGGAAAATGAAAAATCTGGGTTAATACGAAATACTGGTAGTAAATTTAATCTTTAAAAAAACACAGTAGATGATTTTATTTTGGGGGACTCAAGAATATAGATAGAAAGCATGCTAAAGATGTAGACATTAATTTTCTGCAGTAATGAAATAAGGAACTTAGACAAGAAAATGAAAGCTGGAGACAACTGCAATAAAATATTAGTTACAGCAATGTTCTTTCCAGTTGAAAGATATGAAATCTGGAGATTTAAGAAAGAATTTGTAAAAAAAATGGAAACCAGCCTTGAACCAATAAAAACTGACCACTCACTTGATATGATAATTAGATAGCAGAAACTTAAAAAATATAATGACTGGAAGACTTGAGAGAGGAATTATAGAAGTCAACAGATCACATAAATGAACAAGATTGAAGAGATTACCGGAATGATCTTGGAACAGCTATGAGTTAATTTGAAAAAAATTAATATGATGAGCATTTCCCCATGAAGTCACCAGGTACTGAGTCTGATTCAATGGTATATAACTAATTAACCATTAATCTTAAAATCCTTCGTTCATGGAAATTTGTTATGTGTTATTTCCATTTAGCTGTGAATTACTCTTCTGAGAAATAGTAAATTTCAGAGTCAGACATTATTAAGTACACTTTTAACAGAAAGTCTGGTATTTTCTCAGTGATGTATAAATAACTAACTACTGCAGCAGCCTTAAGCAAAAATATGCCCACTAGTGTGCTATTAACAGCTATTTCCTATTCATTCAAAATCAATACATAAAATACTATTCAGTTTGCAACCTTCCCTGGAGAATTGAAAACTTTATGGAGAAATGTCAAAAATGTATGTGTACCTGACTTCCTCTCTTTTATTACTACAGTGCAATAAAAGGAGAAAGAGAGTGTGTCCTTTTTAATAGTGCAGATACAGGACCTAGACATCTTACACAGCAAAAGTGAAGTGCTGTTCAAAATACTCCTACACCAAATATTTCTGTAAAATGTCATTGATCTTTTTAGTTTAGCACAAAATCTTTCTTCTTAATGAAATGCCATATTAGTGTCTCCTAACTTTTAAATACAAATAACTGTGTGTGAAAGGGATAGATGAATTTTCCATGAAGTCATAGGAGACCAGGGATGTCTCTTTTGATTCAGAGCACTGCCTTTCAGTATTGGCATTGCTGCCAATTAGTGATAATCAGAAAGTTTATGATCTGTTTTTTGGTGGAGTCTCCTTTCTATTGATCACAACTTTGCCCTATCTAGAATGCAGGAAAATGTTCTCTTTATATGACTTGAACATTTTATATTCATTGTCTCTCTTCTTTCCTTGGATTAAAATGGACTCTAAATGCATTTGGTAAGACTAATACTAATACTAATTTGACTGGTGATTTGTGATATGAAACCCAGCATAGTTATCTTGTTTGCTGTGGACACTGTTGTGTTTTGTTAATAATAATAATAATAATAATAATAATAATAATAATAATAATAATAATAATAATAATAATAA
>BLBF01000039.1:7384243-7405456 GCA_015471245.1 Laticauda colubrina | reverse complement strand
AATAATAATAATAATAATAATAATAATAATAATAATAATAATAATAAATGGAACAGATTTCATTATTGTGACAGGTAGTTTTACCCAGAAATTGTGGTCATTGTCAGAACCATGTGAGTACGCTAAAGAGAAAAGAGTTAGGTGATACAAGAAAGAGCTAAAAGTAAAAAGACAGAGAAAGAGATAAAGATATAATATACCACATGGCATTGCGCAGCCGGAGGATCAGACATTTGTTGCATGCTTTCTGGTGGCATCTTTGAAGGGTCTGGAGAAAATCTAGATGGATGATGTTGGCATTCAGGTGCTGCTTTACGATCAGGGGTAGGGGCTATCTGAATGGAGAGAGATGCTTTGTGTATCTCAGGCACGGGGTTACAGGCAGGTGAGGCAGACCTCCATGGAGCTGCTGAGGCACCACCAGGCACAGGTATTTGCTGTGTATGAGAAGGAATACCACTAGACACATTCTGTGCCTGAGTTAATTTCAGGGTAGAAACTCTACGTTTCTGAGGCTGTTTGTGGCCTTGATGAACAATAGTTCTAATGCCAGCTATTGTTTTTATGCTAGAAACCGAGGCCAGTGATTTTGTGCTTTTTTGTGTGCAAGACATTCTTGTGTTAGACTTTTTAGAATAAATTGTCCTCTGAAGAAACTCCTTGTTAGTAGAGTAGTTCCCATCAGAAAATGGCTTAATTTGTTTGGTTGTTATGGAACAGGAGTTACTTCCAGTCTTCTTCACATTAGATATTCCAGATCTACCAAAACTTTTTTTCCTAGTGGGTAGGGGGGGTGCCTTATTTGCCAAAAGCATCCACACAACAAAAGAATATTACAGGAGAAAGAGACAAAGCAAAACGTTAGCAAGAAAGTAAACAGAATTGTCTTTTAAAATCTAGGACTTAATAAACGTAAACGTTGGCATAGCAATTAGCGCTTCTTGAATCAAACTCCAAAATACAACATTCCAGAAAACATTTTATTTTGCTAATGGAAAATTAGCACATATTTATTGACATTTTTCATCTCTACCTTTAAAAATTTGACATTGAGTCAAATGTAGCTTTTACTTAATTTACCGCAGATACGATGGCATCAAAAACTGTGTAACAACATGGATATAAAACATTTTACTTTTAGAGCAAAACTACTGGTTATCAGAACTGTTAAAGCACAGAGGAAAAACGCACATGCATGGGATAGATCATGCAAATAAAACTAATAAAACAAATCTGTTTGTGTCTGCATGCACATATCCCCCCAAATTATTAATTTATTGATTTACTTAACAATTCTTGTATGCTGCCCATCTGCAAACTGTAGGCAGCTAACAATGTAAATAAACTACCTCCCAAACCTCAAGTACATATAAATACATATAAAAAATAAGTTCCAACAAATACAAATACCATAATCCTGCAAGCCTCCTTCCCATTAAAGAGCACCCATCTCCTGTACATGAGGAAAGAAGTAAGTCTTCCATTTTTTTCCTGAAGCATTGGAAAAATAAAGTGGGTAGAATTTCTTCTAAGCAAAGTTTGATAGAGTTGAAAGAGTGAGAATGCGCACCTTTGAGGCATTTCAGGTGACAATTCTGTGGACCCAAGACCTGCCCTGAATTGTCCCTATTTGATCTGACTGGTTTGGAAGAGGAATGAACATAGGAGAATATGGTCCCTTAGATACCAGGTCTGAAGATATGTAGGACCTTAAAAATAATAACTACACCTTGAACCATAGGTGGAAGCCAGTTGTAACCAATGTAGCCTGTAAAGCACCTGGGTAAATTGAATATATTGAGATACATCCATTTCTATCCAGGTCATTGCATTCTGCAGCGACTAAAGTTTTTAATTGTTTTTCAAGGGTAGTCGAATGATAGCGTTTTAGAATAATGTCATGGCTTTGTCAGATCTCCTTGGAGGGGACTGAATTGGGACCGTTGGTTGGGGATGGCATGGTCCCCTCCAAATGAGTGAAAAGTCCAGGGGCTGAGGCCAAGGCAGTCCCAGGGCTGTCTGGCAATGGGGTAGGGGGCAGCTAACCAGACAGAAAGCTACCTGCATCAGCATATCAGCTACAGAGGGCCAGCAAAGATGATAGGGTTCAGAATAACTCTGATGAGAAACAGCTGCTTCCCCTGCCTGATCCACAGGCAGGGAGAGCAGAATGCAGTGAGGCAGAGAGGAGGTCTGCGAGGCTGCTTGCAAGGAAGCCTCTTCCCTTCCTCACAAGAAAAACCTGGGGAAGTGATTTAACCAGACACTGGGGAAAGGTCTGTTTGTCATGATGTGCACATGATGTGCAAACAGACGCACCTACGTCTGTTTGCTTTGATGTGCACCTTCCCGGCTTTTGTGAATATTGCTTTGTGAATCTTGGATCATGTTTCTTAGCCAAACTTTGGACTTAACTTGTGACTTTGGCATTGGCTCTCTGACTTCAAACTCTTGGACTGTGCTTTGAATTCTGAAACTCTGACTTGTGTTGCAGACTTGGTACTTGTAGGTATCGTTACTTCCCTTTTTGCCTTGTGGATCGGCTAGGACTTCTGGGACTGGGGAATTCATACTGTGAAAACTGGGGGCTGTGGCAGAGCTTCACTGGCATCATTGGTGGACCATTTGGCATTGTGTTAAGTGGGCAGTAAACAGACTCTACTTAACATCTGTCTTGCAGGCGTGACTTGGTGGTCAGAACAAATAAGTAAGTGAAATATGAGTAGGACATGACTAACTGTAAGTAGGATCTCTTGGTCCAGGAAAGACCACAATTAACAAACAAGGTGTACTTGCGTAAAAGTCATCTTAGCTATAACTGCCAGTTCTTCCTTATGCCTCTAATGTCTAGGAGAACTTCCAAATTGTGGCCCACTTCTGAGCAGAAGGCTACAGAGACAGAATTTCTCCGGAATTTTTAGGTCCAGAAACTCCAAACTGTTTCTTTCTTTTTTTTTTTTTAAAGCATACATTATTTCAGTAAAACAACTGCTCCTAACCTGGTGCTGAACAACAAGTGTCAAATTTTCAAGATTAAGAATGGTGGGCTTTCTGTTTAATGCCTGTTAGAAGACATCAAGTCAGAAAAGATGTAGCAGGATTTATTTATTTATTTTTAGAAAAAGGGGTATCTTCCAGTATTTTTAACTCGAAGGACATTTCATAGCTGGATGCTTTACTCCAGGAAACTAATTTAGAGTAGGACACAACAACAAACTGTGTATAAGTAGCATAATTTTTTATCATACAGCCAAAATGTAAATGTATGTCATATGTACGTATGGCTGACTAATATAAGCTAGGTTAGGATAGCATCCAGGAAACATTCATCCAAAGGAATGAATAACCCCTTCTGTTTCTGAAAACATAGCATTGAAAGTGGAAGTGTGATTGTATACAGCTCCCTGTTTACCTGAGTTGGTGATTTCTTTTCTTGTAGGTTTGGCCGGACACTTCGAAAGCCTTTTGCTGCAAGAGAGGAGCTGCTAGTGTCTCCATTCAGTGTCTCTCTACTTCCAATGTTAAATGATCTCCAAGCTTTTATGTGAAAAGAAATCCAAGTAAATTTATTTCTGATACAAAAATCCTTTGATAATGTAATTAGTGAAATCAGTTCTTTTTTTTTTTTTTTAAAGAAAAAAAATCTCTTTGGATAGAAGTGGTGAGACCAATGTAAAAAATGAAAGGATATAAATATGAATTAGCATTGTAAAACATACTTTTATTATGAAGAACAATGAGGAGGGGATGTGGGGCCCACCACCATTGTTCAACTGAGACAAATGACTGTTTCGTCAAGTAGTATCCATGAAACAAAATGGCTTAGATGACAGTATGAATATAAAATAATCATACATGTATTATTATTCATCCTTCCTTGTGCCCCCCTCCCCCCACCTATGAACGCCCCGATTCTGACTTTTCATAATAGTCCTTCTCAGTGGAATCTTCACCAGTTCATTTTATAACTTGACAAAGAACTAAGCCTTTATCTGGAAGTGGGAAATCCATGTTCCATTTATAATCCTGAAATCCCATCACTTAGAACTGAGGAAATCATTAGGACTCAGTTGAAGAGATGCCAAAAGACCTATCACATGCTTTGAAATAAAGGAATTAAGAGGTTTTCAGGGAAAATGACAACTGTTTCATTCCCCCTCCCCCTTATGGAGAAATGGAATGTTCCTACATTTTGGGCATATTCAGACAGCTGGCTCAATGGGTTGCTGTCCAAATATGAATCAGTTCAAAGTATGCCAGCCTAAATTCATAGCTCCTCTCTATTCAACCTCATTAACAATTAATAGTGTTCCGTGGAAAAAAGATGAGATGCTAAATGTCCTTGCCAACAAAAAAATAATCACTTTTTAATGGAGAATAGGAATAAGACAGATGGCTGGATCAGTGGATTTAATCATCTAGGAGAACCTGATCTAAAGTAAATTGGGTCTTTCCATTTTAACTGATG
Source organism: Laticauda colubrina (assembly GCA_015471245.1). Lineage (NCBI taxonomy): Eukaryota > Metazoa > Chordata > Lepidosauria > Squamata > Elapidae > Laticauda > Laticauda colubrina. Next base: position 7,400,988 of record BLBF01000039.1, on the reverse strand, counting down.
TACCCATCCTGTGAATCACCTGCAATGGCTGATCTAACAATGGGGATACAATGAAAGCTTTCTAGTGGGCTAAGGGGAGAGCAGTTCTTGTAAAACAAGAAAGGCTTTATTTTCCTGTTTTAGTGGAAATTACCAGCGTCTCACCTGGCATGGAATACCTGTAGCACCTGATGCAGGGAGGTGGGTGATAGAAGCTTGGACACTCTATCACTCTATGTCAGTGTTTCTTGGCAACTTTAAGGCAGATGGCTTGGGGCCTGGCTGGGGAATTCTGGGAGTATGAAAGTCCATCCTTCATAAAATTTCCATGGTTGAGAAACATTACTCTACACTGCTATAAATCAGATGGTTCAAATCATTCACAGGGCGGGATGGAGTTGATGAGTAGGATGCTTGGAACACTGCTTCTCGTGATGGTAGCTCAATGTTGACTCACTGTCCTTGCCCTGTTGAAAAAAAATATCTTGCCAAAAAAGCAGGGGTTGGGGATAATGCAGGCTTACCTTCTCCACCAGAAAAAAAAAAAAAAGAGTTGTAAAAACTGTTTTGTTCAGAAAACACACGAGGTAGACCGGGTTCCAACAACAAATACTTTATTCTTAACTAGTCAGTAAATAGGAACACTTGGCTGAAGCCGAGGCCAGCCTTTTATACAGGCTGGCTTGCCTGCTTGTAGCCAATGGCAGTTGCTTAAATTTGCCGCCTTTCAGCAGCTCTTTGGATTGGTTCCTAGTGAACCAATCCAATGCTTAGTTTATTTGACCAATCAGGTTTGCAGATTTGGAGTCACCCACTTTACATAAAGAACACCCCTCCCCTCTTAGTTCAGTCCTATGTGGTGACGTAGTCTCGCAGGTAGGTGGGGCTTTTCCGGACTCGACTTGACTTGCGCGGTTCATTCTTAGTGAAGACTTCGACCGGTTCGGATGGGGCTGCTGTGTCGTTCATTCTTCTCCCTGGAACCGTCTGGAAGGGTGAGTCAGCCATTTTACCGCCGCCTGAGTTTCTTAGGCTGGCGGTTTTGCCGCTCCCTCCCATTTCCTCCGGGCAGGTCGAGCTGGCCTGGCTGGCCCCTTCCGATGGGCTCTTCACGCAAGTCTCTCCAAACAGTGAGTCTTTTATTTGCTCTTTTTGTTCATATGTTTCATATGTTTTATTTTTTAACGGTTCTTTATTTAATTCTTGCGATTCCCCCCCCACCTTAGTTGGCAATTCGTCGGTTTTTTCGACGAATGGTTGTATGTCTGTGGTTCTTTCTATATTTCGGGATCGAAGCTGGTGTATGTGCCGCTTCCATTCCCTGCCATCATCTACTGTTAACCGGTAGGATTTGGGGCCTGTGATTTGGGTAATTTGTCCTGGTAGCCATGCTGGGTCCCCAGTGAAGTTTTTGGCGTAGACTAAATCGCCAATTCCAAATTTTCTAAAATGTGTAGAGGAGTCGGGGGGGTTTTCTGGCGTGAATTCTGGGTGCAGTCTATCAAGGTGTGACCTTAGTTTTCTCCCCATGAGTAACTCTGCTGGGGACTTGTTGGTTGTGGTACTGGGTGTTATGTGCTGGAGTGTGAGCAATTGGTTAATTTTTTGCTGTACATCTCCAGTGTCCATTTTTTCTAACCCTTCCTTTGTAAATCGGACCATTCTCTCTGCCCTACAGTTTGCAGCCGGATGGGCCGGCACGGTTAGGGCATGTCTAATACCTAGGGAGGCTAGGTATTGTTCAAAGTGTAGGCTGGTTAGTTGTGGTCCATTATCGGACATGAGGACGTCCGGAATGCCATGGGCGGCAAAAAGGCTGTCCAGTTGTTTTATTACTAATTCAGTTGTTGTTGATGGCATAATTTTTACTTCTAACCAGTTAGAATAGGCATCCACAACAATCAGAAAGGTATGTCCTTTAGTTGGACCAGCGAAATCGATGTGGATTCGTGACCAGGGGCCCCGTGGGATTTCCCAATCTCTAATGGGTGCTTTGGGTGGGGATGGTCTAATTGTTTGACATTTGTTACACGAGGTTACCCAGTATTCTATGTCCCTATCAATACCCGGCCACCAGACATAACTTCTAGCAAGGCTTTTCATTTTTACAATCCCCGGGTGACCTTCGTGTAGCATACTAAGTACCCTAGGTTGTAGTTTGTTAGGAATAACCACCCGATCACCCCACAGTAAACAACCTTTTTGAATAGAAAGTTCGGTTTGTCTGGTCCGGAAAGGTTTAAAGTTTTCAGTTTTTTGATTTTCCGGTCAGCCTTTACCTACCCAGTTAAGAACACGGGCAGTCAAAGAGTCTTTTGTGGTGGCTCTGGCGACATCATATGCTGATATGGGTAGATCGGGGCAAGTCTCTATTTGTAGTGCTGTCATCGCTGGTGCCGGATCTTCTTCAGTCGCTGGCAAGGGTGCTCTGCTTAGAGCGTCCGCGTGTGAAATCTGTTTCCCTCGTTGGTGTGTCAGAGTGTATGAGTAGGCTGCTAGGAACTCTGACCATCTCGTCATTCTTGGGGAGAGGATATTTGGTGTAGGTTTGTTTCCCGCCAAAATTCCTATTAGCGGTTTGTGGTCTGTTATAATTTGAAAAGTCCGCCCGTATAGGTACTCGTGGAAACGTTTCACTCCTGCGACAATTGCTAGTGCCTCTCTGTCCAATTGGCTGTAATTCCGCTCGGTTTTAGATAAAGTCCTCGAATAATATGCGACGGGCACTTCTCTGCCATCAGGTAGTTGGTGGCTTAGGATGGCACCTACTCCGAATGGGGAGGCGTCGCAGGTCACTCTTAAGGGCAGTGTGTTGCTAAATTGAATGAGAACGTTTGAGGATGTTAGCAAGCTTTTAATTTTTTGGAAGGCTTGCTTTTCTCTGTAACCCCAAGTCCAAATTGCTTGTCTAAAAGACGGTGCAATGGTTCTGCTATAGTGGCCTTATTTGGCAGGAATACATTATAGAAGTTAATTAGTCCTAAAAAGGCTTGTAATTCGGTCTTGTTTTTTGGTTCTGGTGCATTTTTAATCGCTTTAATATTTTTGTCTGCGGGTGTATACCCTCTCCGTCTATTAAATAGCCCAGGAATTCGACACTATTCTTAATTAGGCAACACTTTTCTCTTTTTACTTTGAGGCCAGATTCTCTGAACTTAGTTAGTACTTCTTTGAGTCTGTTTTTTAATTGGTTTCATCTTTGGTTGAGATCAGAACGTCGTCGAAATATGGTACGACTCCTTGTATGCCATTTAGGAGGCGTTCCATTAGACTCTGGAAGATGCCTGGGGCCACACTCACTCCAAATTGGAGTCGGTGACATTTGAATGCGCCCTTATGTGTGACTATAGTCTGTGCTTCAGCAGTTTCTGGGTCCACTGGGAGCTGTTGATAGGCTTGTGCTAAGTCAAGTTTAGCAAAAACTTTTCCTTTTCCCAGGGAGTGAAGCAAATGCTGGACTACAAGCACCGGGTATGCGCTTGGTTGTAATGCATGGTTCAGGGTAGCCTTATAGTCACCACAGATTCTAACGGACCCATCGAGTTTGACCGGTGTGACTATAGGTGTTTCCCACTTGGCATGGTCCACAGGTTCTAACACCCCTTGGGCTATTAATTTGTCCAGCTGTTCCTCTATTTTTGCCTTTAGTGCAAAAGGAACTCGCCTGGCTTTTATTCTTCATGGGGCTATTTGGGGGTTTAGACTGAAAGAAATGGGATTTCCCCAATACTTGCCAAGTGAGCCGTCAAAAACGTCTTGGAATTCTCGGATGAGGTCGTCTTCCCAACTGGTTGTAGTCACTCGATCGATCCCGGTCATCCCGATGCCCAATGGCGCGAACCATTCGATGCCCAGGAGGCTTGGTCTGTTTTGGTCGACTATGGTCAGCGGTAGCACCTTGACGTGTTGTTTGTAGGCGACTCGGAAATGTCTCATGCCGACTACAGGGATTTGGTTTCCCTGGTAGTCCTTGAGAGTTAGGTGCTGCTTCTGTAATTCTTTAGGTTTGATACCTGGGACTAGCTGTTTTATTGTGTCCCATGATACCATGGAGAGGAAGGACCCCGAGTCCACTTCCATCTTGCAGTGTTTTCCTTCGATTTTTACAATGATTTTAACTTTCTTCCCGCTTCCCGTCTGAGCGCTCTGTATAATGACAGTTTGGTGTGTATTGGCTTGCTTCTCTTGTTGCCACTTTCTCTCGGCTTGTTTAGGCTCAGCTCGTGTTGGGGAATCTCTGCGTCTCGTCGGGCTGTAGTATTTTTTGTTCCTGCAGACCTTCTCGATGTGCCCTCGTTTCTTGCAATGCCTGCAGATGGCATCGAGAAATCTGCATTTGGCTCGGGAATGGTTTCCTCTGCAGCCAGCGCACTCCCGCCAATTCCTTCTTTCGTGCTCTTTTCTGTTCGTGAGCAAACGGTGGATCTTGTCTTCTTCGCTCGATTCGAATGTTTCGCCAGACTCTTCGTAGTGGGTTGCGGTGGCAAGCTGCTTTCTGTCTTTGGTTTCTTCGCTGTGTGTGTTCATCTTTTTCATTGCGACGGCCGATTTTTTACAGCTTCAGCGGCTGTGGCTTCCGCGATGGCTTTGGTCACGGTGATGTTGGGCTTGTTGAGTAATTTCCTCTGTGCGGTCGAGTCTCTCAGACCCAACACCACGCGATCCCTCATCGCTTCGTCAATGTTCAGGAATCACACTCACCCCCTAGTTGTCTAAGGGCAGCAATGAAATCTGCGACGGTCTCTCCCTCTCTCTGGTCTCTGTGGTAAAATTCGTGTCGCTTTATTAAGTTTGACACCATCGGAGCATAGTGTGCTTTGAGGATTCTTTGCAATTCTGACCACGTTAGTTGTTTAATGTCTCGGGGCTTCGCAAGGGCCTTTGCCATCTTGAAAACCGTTGGCCCGCAGTGAGTCAGGAACACAGCTCTCTTGCGTTGCTCTGAAATGTCTTCCATTTCATTGCTCTCCAAATACATTTGGAAGTGATCTGCATAGGAATCCCAATCCTCTTCGTTGGGATTGAAGGGTGCGGGCGGTGCGTTGTTTCCAGGCATCTTGGTTGTCATCTGGACTTTTTATCACCGCGTGCAGGTTTTTTCGTTTAGGACGATCCCACCTTCGTTGCCAGTGTTTTGTTCAGAAAACACACGAGGTAGACCGGGTTCCAACAACAAATACTTTATTCTTAACTAGTCAGTAAATAGGAACACTTGGCTGAAGCCGAGGCCAGCCTTTTATACAGGTTGGCTTGCCTGCTTGTAGCCAATGGCAGTTGCTTAAATTTGCCACCTTTCAGCAGCTCTTTGGATTGGTTCCTAGTGAACCAGTCCAATGCTTAGTTTATTTGACCAATCAGGTTTGCAGATTTGGAGTCACCCACTTTACATATAGAACAAAAACAAGTCCCCGGCCTTTCTTTCATCATCATGGTTGCCATCAAACTGCCACACACTTTGTATCTCAGGCTTGGGTTGCAAGATAGAAATCACCAGTTTAATTCTGGATCAGAAACCTCTGAAATCTAATGGTCTCTTACTATGGACTGAGGATTAGAAGAAGGCTTCATCAGGACGGCCTTAAACATAGACTTAAACATTAGTTATAGTAGCACTCCTAAGAAGAAGATAGGGGAATATGTGCATTAGTTAGTCTGGTATGGTGGCAGTCCCCAAAGACTAAAGAGTCTACTTTCCTGTTGGTAACTGTCTGAAAAAGGAACAAGATAAATGGATCTTTTGTAACAGTTATTTGGTAGTTTCATTACTATATTTAAGAGCTGTGGTGGTGTAGTGCTTAGAATGCAGTATTGCAGGCTAACTCATTGCTCACTCCAGGGGTTCGATTGTAAGCAGCTCAAGGTTAACTCAGCTTTCCATCCTTTTGTGGACAAAGATTGTTGGGGGCAATATTCTGACTCTGTTTATACTTAGAGAGGACCGTAAAGCACTATGAAGTTGTATATAAGTTTAAGTGCTATTACTATATTTAAATCTGTGGTGGGTATAAGAATAAAGTATGCATCTAAAAATGCCACATTATTGACTTGGAGAAGATAACAGTGGAGAAGACCCAAATTAAATGCAGTTTCCTCGAGAGGGCAAGAATAGTAATAAATAAAAAACCACACCAACCTTACATATCTAATTTATATCTAAATAAGCCTAGGACAATGGCAATTTTTTAAAGAAAAAAATCCTAAAGTTGCTTATTTTAAGTCTGTATCTTTAATTATAAGAAAATTTTCAAGAGTTTTTGCTAAAAATAAAAGTTACCTTCCAAACCAATGCAATTCTTTTTTTGCTTTATACTGGTTTCTAATAACAAAAACATATCAGCAACTTTGGAATTACTGGCTGCATTCACATGACATTTTGGTCCAGGATTAATTTACCTAACTTCATTTACTCAATTAATCCAATTTTGTGGTCTGATATATTAGCTAAAATGTGGTCAGCAAATGTGGATCAATGTGTAAATGTAGAGTCTTCCTTGATGAGTTGACTGGATTTAAGCAAGCCACTCAGAAATAGAAAAAAAAAGGTTTCAATAATATAAAATGGGATGCTCATGGTCACACATTCACAAGTTTTCTTGTCCATGGTAAGATCATTCTCAACTTTAGTAAGATTTGTAGGAAAACAGCATTAGATTAAAAGTATGTCTTGCTTATTCTGTATATATACAACATACAGTACAAATTATGTAATGATGCAAAAATGAAAACTTGTGACAACACAAATCCTGGCCTTCTATACTTATATCCTGGCAGAAATAAGTTAGTCATGGCGCGTCACTGAAATGCCACGACAGACATCTCGTTATGGATGCAATATCATTATGGATGCAATGCAAACACATGCAATATTAACTAAAATAAATTATTATTTATTTATTTTTAAAAAATTACCTGAGTCTGTTGAATGAGAATCAAGTCCTAGAAAGAGTAAATACTAAAGTTAATATATGGGAAGTTTAATTAGGATTCTTACAACTTGTTTTAGCCTTTGAAAGTCAGAGAAATTTACTTACCAAATGTACACTTTTTAAAATATTAAAATTTTAAATACCTATTTTGGGAATAATCTTCATTGAGCACAGGGAGTTGTAAATGAAAATAACTAGCACAAAATAACTTCTTTTGATGATTTTTTTTTGGCTTGGCCCAAATTTCTTTTATTTATGAGTTCAACAACTTGGTTTATATATATCTTAATCCACTTGTAAGTTAGTTCATATACAACCAAGGTTTAGTCAACCAAGGTTTAACTACATCCATGGCGACAGGAGTACTAATATTGAAGTCTGTCTAAAAAAGAACCCATTACTATTTTAAACACTAATATTTATTATACTTCTATTTCAAAATCCAAACTTTCTGGGTAGATTACAAATTACTAAAAAAAATTAAATACATGAGACCCATAATGTTTTGAGGGACACTCATTTAAAACAAAGAATAAATGATCCAGAACAATGTTTACCAAACCTCAGCAATTTATCAGGCAGAGAATTCTGGGAGTTGAAATCTTAAAATTGCTAAGAGAGAGAAACATTGAAAAAGTTGCTGAGGTTGAGAAACACTGATATAGAAGCTCTTTCCATTTTCATTGACAATATTTTGGCAAGATCACACTTAATCTGTAATATTTTTTTCTGAATCAATCATTTTAAACTATAAGTTTAATCAATTAATTTTAATTTAAAAATTAATTTAAAAAACACCATAATTGTGCAAAAGCTGTATTAAAACATTTTACAGATAACGTAATCAATTTTAAAGAAGCCACCACAACTGTGGAAATTAACTCCTCTAAAGCAGCTGAACAATAAAGCTTTTGTACTTAAAAGCATTGTGTTTTCTCAGTGCTATAATGTCCTTAGCACACACTGATTTATTGGAATTATTTTTTTCTTCTGGTGCCTATGCATAGTTTAAGACACTACAAGAACAGTAAATCAATACCCGTGGCTCTATTCAATTATTCTCAGAATTACAATTAATCTTCTAATATGATTCATCTGATATAATTCATCTGATTACATTCTCTGGGCTACTATCAAATGCATTTATTTATTTTTTTAAAAGCATTTAACTCAGGATTGTTTTTGAAAGTTTGTAACAAAATGACTCCACATATGGCTTTTGCCATTTTGCTTTCACATTTTTTACCTTTTTTCACATTTCATTTTTCTATGTTGACAGTTTTGTGACAACACTTAGCTAAGGGTTTTTAATTTAATTGCTAAAAGCTATTAATATCGGAAATCTAGTATATGGTTTTCTATCAGCCAGAGGGAAAACTTTTCAATCCAATATTCTAAAGGGCACTGAGAAAATGACAAATGTTACACTGTTTTCAACCAGGTGAAATAGTTGACACCTGAAAGCTACTTCCTAGTTTTGCCCTATAGGCTTCTATTCTTTTTCAGTAAGGAATTGCAAACTGTATTTTTAACCTGGTATAATTATAAAGTAGAAAAAATAAAAACAGCATTTTACTTCAGCACACAAATTTGGGCAAAGGGCCATGTTACTAATTTGGTACAGTTGTCCTTAAACCAGTTTATTTATTAAAATATTATAATGCCCTTGTTCTTCTATTGTCATCATGCGCGATATTGTTTCTCTTTTTTCCTGAGTGGAAGACTCTCACTGAGGTCTTATTAGAAGCTCTGCTCACATAGTTCCTTAAAATTGCCTAAGCAGAATCAGTGGTTCAGTATGATTAGGAAATATTACTGCCTGAATTGCTTCTGTTGGAAGATTCAAGGAAGCCTTTACATTGGAGATACACAACCTATGGCACATCTCACATGATCCCTCAAAATAGCATGTGTGCAGGTCACAGCCCTTCCCAAAGTTGTAGTAGAATTGAATGTTTAATAATATAAAGAAACATTATATATAATGGAATAATTGATAATAACTGAATTCAGTTCATTTTGTTTAATACAGGTAGTTAATATTTAATGACTGCTTTGATTAGTGACTGTTTGCAGTTGTGACAGTAACAAAAAATTAACTTTGCAACCAATCCCTGCAGTTATGATTTTCAAAGGTCTGTAAAGCAAAGGAAAGATAAAATAAGAGAATAAGCACAGTAGCAGTTTCACTTAGTGACTGCTTTGTTTTAACAACTGCGTTGCCAGCCCAATTGTAGTTAGTGAACAAAGACTACCTGTATTAATTACATCTAATTTTCACTTAAATATAATCAAATGTCACATTTATTCTGAATATTTGTGCTTTTATTTCTGGCTAACATTTATTTTCTGAAATAACAGTCTACCTTTGAGTAAAGTAGGTTAACCCAGAATTCCTTTTCATTGTTTAGAAGTGTGGACAGTACATGTTCTCATTTGCTCAAAGACTAATATTTCATATAAATACTTGGAATATATGCAAGCTCTAATATTATGTTGAGGACTACAGTGCTTCTGGTTTATTTCCTAGACCAGTGATAGTTTGATGTTCCATCTATTTGCAATACGTGCCGCAATTCTTTGTCATTATATATGCTAGAAGGTGTTAAGTCTAAAATATTGGGTAATCTACCCCTGATCTAAACAACTGGAATATCTGAATATATCTCTCTCTCTCATATATATATATAAAATTCAGCTTTGTTGGGGTATTTTCCCACGTCATTATGGTTGTGCTTTTAAAACTAACTCTATAGAGAGGCCTGAGGATGGCAGATGGGATTCTGCTGAAACGTTGCTACAACTTTAACAGAACTACAATGACGTGGGATAATACCCGAAGGAAGCTAAACAGCACATATATATATATCATAATAACAGTGGTAAGGATCTGTGATTATAATTTCAAATATTCAGTTTTAATGCACAACTGTATAAAAGATAACACAATGATACTGAAGTGTGGCATTCCATGATTAACAGCTATACCTGCAGTCAAAAGGTTTGGAGAACTTTGAACTCTCTTCACCGCTGTTAATTTGACAGACATGGCAGCACGTTTGCGAGCACACCCACCACTATCTGAAAGCAGAAAAGGACACAGGCACAAGCCCACGACATAGAACGCAAGCACATGCAATGGACAAAGTGAAGATTATTGAGATATGTAAATGTGGACATAAATCCATGCAGTTAAAATTTGTGGTTGATCCCTAGATACTTGTACATACGTACCAAAAGGTTGAGGAAGCTGTTGTTAATTAATACTGCCATTCCAAAGAATACACCAGCCAAAGAGATTTATCATGTGCTTTCCAGTATTTGAAAAATCACTTGGGTGTACCTAACTCACCACAAAAATAAAAAGACTAAAAGGCAGGATTAAAAATGACACATAAAAATAAGGATCTAATCATAATGCAGAACTAGAAAGTAGTATGTGGCCATAACTGAATATTCTATATTAGTGCCCAGAGCTACTGTGTGACAGAATGGGCGGCTAATAAATTTTACAAATAAATAAAAAACAAATAAGTATAATATGGATTCAGATTATTAAAATGATCACCTGAACTATTTACTTAAGGCAGAAATGCATGGACAAGTAACATTTTGCCTTCATCTAACCATCTTCCTTCTCGACCAGAAAGAATTACCATAAAGTACTGTTAAATTGTTTCTTTTTTCTTTCTGGTGGAGAACCAATTTGGTGGTTGGGGTACAAATACTTGGTATTTGTACATATGGTAGAAGAATTATAAGGAACAAGGTGAAAATGGGTACAACTGATTTTTTAAGGTTTTTTTCCCCTGGCTTTTTGAAGTTTAGGTTTTCTCATTTTAACAAAAACACAGTTTATTTTAGAAACACTACAGCCTTTATGTAAATGGCTAGAAACAGTCATAACTCTGGGCTGCTGAAAGTTCTTCTGAGGTGTCTGAAGGGCTGTAACTATTCCTGATTTACAGTATTTTATGGCGGATGTGATAATGCTAGAATCTGGATGTGAGCACATGCCCCTTTAGTTCTTCTTCAGAAAGTGCAATGAATTTTTTCACCAGGGATTATGAACTACTTAACAGAAACAAATGTGGCAGAAAATGCTGGCTCTAATTGGAGAAACTGTGGGAAAGAATTTTCCTCGTCAAAATTTACTGGAGGATTTATGCATGGAAAGATTTTTGAATCTTGGAGATTTTGCATTTACAAATTGACTTTAAATCTTGAACTCCCCTCCCTCCCCCTCTTTTGAGAACTATTATTTCCAAAAGAAAATTAAAGAAGCAGTTGATCAGATTAAACATGAATGCAAAGGGATAGTTGTCAATCTGCCTGCTGTTTATTAAGATGCTGGTATATGTGTTAAAAGACCTAAAGATAAGACGAAAATAATAGAAACCTTCAAAATAAGAATCACAACATTATTCTTGTACTTTCATGCCTATAAATTTGTGGATGGACACTAAAGATCCATTTAAGCAAATTAACTTTGGCCCATTCATTATCTATGTGAGAAAAAAGGTTGCATATAAACAGTCTGCCCAGATTATTTGAAATGTTATGTTCTTAGAAGGAATCTGGATAAGTGGAAAGCTTGGTCTATCCAGCCACTTAAATCCACTTTAAATTAATGCACTTGGATTTGAACAGTTTAATCTCATTAAAGTTAAAGACAAGAATTCTTTCTACGTCTGGTGAGAGAATGTTTATTTATAGATTGTGGATGTGTGTTATCTCTGCTGAACACTCTGCAGTGTTCTGGGATTTAAAAATCCCTAAAAAATCTAGGGATTTTTAAAATCTCTAAAAGTGGTTTGCTCTACTATGGAATAGGACAATGCTGCAGCTATGTGGTTATTTTTAATTAACAAAATATTTTTGATCTGGAATACAGAAAAAGGAAGCTAAATTCTGAACTTTTTGCAAATTGGTTGAGAAATTCAGATTTGCAGTTGAATAATTTCCATTAAACCTTTTGGGTGTAATCTTTGAATATGCATAAATTGTATATATTTAAATAACGATTTTAGGATCAAATTATTGATTCCTATAACATTTATAAAACACAATGATTCAAAAAAGAATCCATCCATAAAAATGAATATGATTCACCTACTTAATAAATATGGATATACAACTGTATATCCAGATTTGACCTTGCTTTGATATATTACACACTATGTACATTTTATCCTGGGCAATAGGAAAAGTGAGTTTCATTCTGCCTTAAATGAACAGTAAGAGGCTTGCTCAGGTGCCTCATAACCAGCAATCCCCAGTCTGGAGCAACATCTCAAATAAATATTGGCACATACTGAAAAGATTTTAGATGCTGAGTCAATGTTTAATGATAATGGCACTGAAATCAAACCAACTGCATGTTATTGGACTGTATGTGTCAAATTTTTCAACTTTCAATTTCCAAACGTTAGGGTGCTCAAATGTTGTGATATGACTTGGTGAGTGCAAAAATATTTTGGTTTAATATAATTTAGATGTGCTTGGTAGGTAACAACATAGATATCATGACTTTTAAACATTTTGTTTATTTCACATCTATACAATGAGGAACTCTGAGACTAATGGAAGATTTATTTTGTTTAAAAATAGTTTAAGAGATGGACAGCATTTAGCCCAATTTAGCATTGGTGTATCCCTTTAATTTTGATAGGAGACATTCATGGATATACTTAAGACTAGTCATAGAATTCAGTAGGATTTCCACTAATTTTATTACAAACAGAATTATTGCGATCCTTCAATACTATAGATTAACTCTTCATTGGCTTTGGACTAATGTGCGGATACAGGAGTTTTAAATAGGTAATGCTTGATCTGTTTTTTAAAGTGGCTGCTTAAAGGCCTGCTTGTAAAATATCACTTATAGCTTTTATATACACTGAAAGCTTATGCATTGAAGACAAATACCTTGTATTTCCAATCATACTTGGCCAAGAATTCTAGTCTATTTATTAAACTTCCTCACAAAATCAGATTGTATCTTATTTCCATGAAACTGAATCTCTAATTAATGTCTTTAGAAAGTTAAATGGTGTAGTTGTGGCCTAAAATACAACTTAGTTCCATTTTAGGGTAATCAACTAACTCCAGGGTTCATCTTAATGGTACTAACTCTTTCTACTCTTACTCTTAAGGAATGCTTCGTCCCATATGTTTCTGTTCATATACTTGATTACATATTTATTATTTTCTTTCCATTTCTCCTTGCTGACTGTGATATAGAGCAAGGGCAAAAAGGGCTATGCTTTGTGGGAGGCGGTTATGACAGGATATTTGGATCTATTCCCTATAGTGATCTGTACAGTCCTGTCAAAATTTACTTCTGGCAGCTGACAGAGATCAGATTCTTGAAAGAGTTTTTTAGAGAGGCAAATAACTGAGCACTTATTCTCTTTGCTGCTTTTATGATTAGATTAAAACAGTGTTTCTCAATCTTGGTAGCTTGAAGATATGTGGACTTCAACTCCCAGAATTCCTCAGCCAGCCTTGCTGGATTCTGGGAGTTGGTTCATGCATCTTCAAGCTGCCAAGGTTGAGAAACACTGCATTATATTATTAAATTATGTCCGATATTGTTTGGACTACATTATCATTCACTGAAGTTGCAGAATTTATGCTGTCTAGAATGGGTATCAAAAAAAGATGCATGTGGTCATCACAGAAATTACTACCTAACAGGTTTTATTTTTTCTTTTCTTTTCATGACCCTTGTAAATCCCTTTATTCAGAGTCTGGGCGACTGAATTACTGACCGGACACCCTTCCTGATGTCTACGTGGATATCACAACACTATTTTGTTTTTGTGCCCTGAGAGAGAAACATCTGTTGCTGCCTAGGATTGAACTCTCAACCATCTGAATGGGAGGCAAACATCTTCACCACTTGACTATGATGCTGCTCAAGAGATTTTAAATATAATTTTCCAAAATGTAATACTATAAGGCATATATAATTTAACTCACATTTTTAAAATACTCCAGTAGATGACTTAAACAAAATAAGTAGGCAATAATTAAATCATTGTAAAAGTAAATAGTTTGCCATTAAAGAAATAAAGCTTTCTTGATTTATGCCACTGTGTTAGACTACATGGATATGTTCTTTGCCCCAATATATTTTACTAAGTATCTGAAAATATATTGAAATGAAATGCAGATGCTTATTTACATATGCATGTATAAATGCATATATTTATACATAATAGTGTATCTAGAGAAATATACATCAGAACTTCATATGTACACATATAAGAAAGCAAAAGTATGAGCAAAAAGTTATTCAAAAGATCTGTAACTTGCATTAAACAATATGCTCATTTTTTTGCACCATGAAAATGCATACCTGTGTTCATTTTGATTCTGGGAGATTTGCTACTGAAGTCTTCAGTTTGCCTGGAGAAAATAAAGGCAATTTGTTCATTATTGCAATGTAATAGAACATGAGATAAAGATTTTTGAGTAGGCAGACAGGAAAAATAAATAAATAGTGGCATCCAGGTTGTATATGCTTCAGAAATGATTTCTTTCATTTTTTAAGGAGCAAAAAGAAATTATTTTAAATGCAGTGGGTGGCTGAAGACTGCTAAAAGGTGTCTATTCTTTCTTTGTACAATCTCCTCTTCATGGTCTCCAGCTTTCTTAACCTCTCAGACTTCCATTTAACTTAAAGAGAAAATTTCATGAAGGAACTGCTCCCATTTGGCTTTTTCAAATCAAAAGCATCAGCAGCAGGGGGGCTACAGAGAGATGGGAGTTCTTGGCTTCACCCAAATCACAAAAAAGAATTTCAAAGAAATGAAAACTCTAAACAAGGAAGGAAAAAAAAAAACTGGGCACAGTGGTGGAAGCTGGAGCAAAAATTCAGTTCATTAATTCCATACCATTTTTTTTCATCTGTACTGCACTGTATCTGGACACTTATTAAAGAAGGGAAGCAGCACTCAGAAATCTGTTTAGGATTGTCTATGTCCAAATTCACATCCCCAAATTTAAACAAACTTAAATCCTTTTTAAATCAAGTATTACTGTGGTGAAAGACTTTTTAAGATGGAAGCTACACTTTTTTTACATTTTCTTACAAAGATTCAATTTAGACCTTTTGAGTGCCTGTAGCCTCAAAAAAATGTCAAGATATTTAAAGGACTGAATTTATTAAATAACATTCCTGCTAATTCGCCATCTATATTTCTATCTAGGCCATTTTGAGAAACACATACTTTTTTATTTTTTTAAATAAATATGTCATTTTCAGGGCAATAGGAAATAGTTGAGCTTAATGCCCTCCGTGGTTTAGTAGGTGAAGATGTGATAATCACTATATCATCAGACTATAAACTAAAACAATAGGTTTGCCAGTCCAAATTATGTTCTAGATTTGTGAGTTTTTGTGCCATATCATAAAGATTAAATGGAAAAGGAGCTAAAATACACAGCTGTTAACATTCTGGGAACTAGGCAGCCCAGCAGAAAGCTGACTTTATTTGGATGTGGGTTTTATTGTGTAACAATATATGTGCCAGCAGACGCCAATCAATGGATGGGATTTGACCCATAGTGGTTCTCTAGAATCAGACTCAAGAGCTGTTTTGAGTTAATGAATGCCACACACACTGGGCTCTTCTGGAGACTGGTACGTATTTTGATGCCTGGATCAAGTGACTTTAAATATGTCTTTTGAGCTTTTCTTTTCTTCTTTTCAGTAAAGCTTTGCACTTCCTTTTTTGTTTTTCATGAAGAAATTCAAGAATAATAGGTATTTATTATTCTGATACACCGCAGATGTTTTTAATTGCTTTTTGCACATTTCTCATCCAACCATGATTTGGATCTGTGTTTTTTTTTAATTGTTGGAACCCAATTTGGTTTTATAAATTAGTACTTCTTTAAAAGTGGAAATGATAATACAATACTGTGTGCAAATGTACAGAAGGCAGAAACAGAGAGGTTTTCTTTTGTAAACAGGGCCAGTAGGTGGTTTACAAGATACAAAGCACATTTTGTTTCATGCACTCATGCACCATTCTGAACCTAGTTAATTCAAAATTGTTTTCTTACTGACATTGTGAGAATTAACTGCTGCTGAAGCAATGACTTCAACGTAGTTAAAATCTCTGGGAATGAGGAATGCTGAATCAGGTCCCAGATGGAGTCTGCAAGATACTTAACATGCATTGAAAGCAAATTATAAATACATTAATCCAAGAAGTTGGAAAGCTTTCAGATTCTATGGTATTTCTTTGAGGGACTTGATACTCCATGGCATTCAAAACACATACAGGAAACACAACATGAAACACAACTAAAAAAGAAAGTCATGCTATCAGAAGATTGCATTTGATTGCTGACATTGTTGTCAAAAAGTATGCGGTCTGCTAGTTTATCTCAAGCTATGGTTACTTGGGTACTTCAAGGTACATTATTGTATGAAAAGTTACACAATTAAGCATCAGGTTACAAAAACAAAATCCAGAGATTTGTTGATAAATCATTTTAGTTGATATCAAAAGTTCTTTAATCTCTCCATTAAAAAAATGATGTTAATGTGGTAACATCTTTTTCTACCAGATATACTCAAAGCAGGGAATTATATAAAGATGGCTGAAAGAATTAGTGGGAAAAAGCAACTCTTAAGTTGATATCCTCCAAATGTAGCAGTACTGTCCATCAAATATCTAAAGGCAGTTATGAAAGGATGTGTTTGTGTGTGTTTAAATTAAAAAAAATAATTTTTATGTGAGTCAGTGTGCTCACAGTAAAAAATGACAATAAAAGTTATCTATCTATCTATCTATCTATCTATCTATCTATCTATCTATCTAT
>BLBF01000039.1:7366066-7384233 GCA_015471245.1 Laticauda colubrina | reverse complement strand
TATCTATCTATCTATCTATCTATCTATCTATCTATCTATCTATCTATCTATCTATCTTTTATCTATTTAATAGGAGACATTAAAGATTACAGCCACTATTCAAATTGTAAGATGATGATATCTCGGTAAGCACTGTTTTATATAATGCTTAAATATTCTTTCAACTGCTTGATCTTCTGATCTTCCAGTATGTTGCCCATTTTTGGGGGTGGGAGGAAATCACATCTTTTTTTTTTTAAATCCCAACAACCCAAAGAAAACAATTGAACCGAAACAAAAATTCAAATCACTCTAATAACACTGAGAAAAATGTCCCTTTCAGAAAGCATTGAGCACTACAAAGTGAATAATAAATTAAAGGACAATTGCAGGGATAAAGATTGACTTATCCTCTTGACATTCTGAACAAAACCATCTTGCAATTAATGCCTCAGAATTCTATGTGGATGATTCAAAGATTATACTGAGTCCAGGTTGTTTTGTTCAATTTCAAGAAACTGGCTTTGGTTATAATACTGGTTTTCAAAACAGCCCACAAATCATTCCTGAAAACAGCAGATTCCAGAAAGCTTTGCTTGCTTCTCGAGGAGACAGCATTTTCAAAGATTCTTATAGTTGGGAACTAAATAAACAGTAGAACTTGAAAGCAAACTGTACAACGCTACAGTATACCGAGCTTTAAGCCCATGTCACACTGAACCAACGGATGCAAAGAGGATGTAAAACGGACAAAAAACCTTGCCATCCGTTCGAAATCGCGATGTACTCACTGCCTCCGTTTGGCTTCCTCTCTATCCGTCCAGCATCCGTTTATTGACGTTTCATCCGCTCTGAAAGTTTTGGGCTGCCTAAAACTTTTGCACGGAAAATGTATCCAGTTCGTCCATTCTGCATCCGCTACGCACCCGTTACGCATCTGCAAAATCTGCCAGGCGTCCGCTGCGTATCCGCGCAACTCCATCCGCCCGGAGGTAGGGAGGAAGCAGAACAGACGCAGAACGGACGCAGAACGGAAACAAAGCGTTTAAAATGGTAAAAACGTTCGCAGAGGGGACCTATCTCAGATATTAAGGATGTCTAGAGGATGCCTAGAGGATGCCTAGCGGAAAACCTATACTGCCTATAAAAAGGGGAAGCAACTCGCCTGCATCTCACTTTCACAACAGCAGCCCAGCGGTGCAGACCTCTGCAGCCTTCATCTGGCTCTTCCTCTTCCACAGCATCCAGTCATGTCCACCGTGGATTGTAACAAAGTCCTTTCGGCAGCCACCATCGTTCTGCAACAGTGCGAAGCCATCTGCAGGCTCTGTGAACTCTACTGCGAGAAGAAAAGCAGCCACCCAAAAAGAGTCTGGATCCGAAGATGGTTTGCCAGAAGAGCAGAGGACGGACTGTACAACAAGCTGATGGTGGAGCTCAGGAATGAAGACACTCGGGCGTTCCAGAACTTCATGAGGATGCCTCCAGCCATGTTTGACGAAGTTGTGCAGCGGCTGACACCCAGGTTGACCAAGGCAAACACCAGCTTCCGGCCCAGCCTGGAACCTGGGCTCAAGGTGGCACTCACTCTGCGCCACCTGGCCTCAGGGACCTCCTACAGGAGCATACAGTACGGCTGGAGGGTGCCATCCAACACCATCAGCATTGTGGTCAGAAAAGTGGTGCAGGCCACCATAGAAGAATACAAGAAGGAGCTCCTCCAGTGCCCCTCCACTGAAGAAGTATGGAAGAAAGTTGCAGAGCAGTGGTATCAGAGGTAGAACTTCCCACACACCGTTGGAGCCATAGATGGCAAGCACGTGTCTGCAAAGCTCCAGCCAAGTCGGGGTCCACTTATTTCAACTACAAGGGATTCTTCAGCATCATCCTCTTCGCCATGGTCGATGCTGACTACAAGTTCATGTACATCGATGCTTCAGGCAACGGCTCATCTTCAGATGCCCAGGTATACAATGTCAGTCACCTCAAGGAGGAGCTGGAACGCAACCTCATCGTGGGCTTCCCAGATCCAGAACCCCTGCCCAACGACACACAAGATGTGCCCTACTTCATCGTGGGGGATGATGCCTTCTCCCTCACAACCTACCTCATGAAGCCCTACACTTTCAGACTCCTCACCCGTGAAGAGAGGATCTTCAACTACAGGCTGTCCAGGGCAAGGCGGGTGGTGGAGAATGCCTTTGGCATCCTGGCCAACAGGTTCCAGATACTTCTCACCACCATGCATCATTGCCCAGAGACCATGAGGAGGATCATGGAAGCTTGCTGCATCCTGCACAATCTCATGCGCACCCGCTACCCAGTCTTGCAGAACAGGCTCGTGGATCTCCAGCAAGGCAATGGGGACATGGAGCCTGGGGAATGGAGGCAAGGAGGAGGCGAAACTTGATCGTCACTGAGGATGTGCAAGGCCCCAACAGAGCCTCACATGAAGCAAAGAAGCAACGCAACCTCCTGAGACACTGGTGCAACTCCCCAGCTGGAGCAGTGGAGTGGCAAGGCAGGATGGTAGATGCTTAATGGATGCTTCCTTCAGCCTGTCTCATCACACGGATGAGATTGGGCCATGTATGTTTGGTTGGCCTACAATGAACAGGGCATTTAATAAAGAGTTGTGTTTGTGTTGGCATGTGTGGATAATTATTACATTATTATTGATAATAAAGGGCCGTAGGTGTGGCACCTGGGAGGGTGGACCATACAGTCCCACTATGCTTGCATTGGAGGTTTATCTATCCCACAACTATTACCGATCCCACAGGTATCCCTGCCCATCCCACAGCTATCTTAACCCATCCCACAAGCATGCAAAGGCTTAAACCATTTCTAAAAGTTTCCAGCAAGACTTTATTAAAAAAAGAAATGAAGCAAGTGTGTGAATCGAAAATAGACTTTATTAACAACAAGCTATAAGACAAAAATGAGTCTCTGGCACTCCTCTTGGTCGCTCAGTCTCAGGGGTGAAGGGTCCAGGTGCTGTAGAGGTGACTGGTGCTGGAGTGCTTGTCATCAGCTCCTCCAGAAGCAGAAGCAGCAGAAGCCCCAGCCCCAGAAGAGCAAGCCCGTGCTGCAGAAGCCCCAGCAGAACCAGAGTGAGGGCCAGGGGGCGGGATGGTAGCCCTGTCCCTCTTGCCAGGGCTGGCAGCAGATGGCTGAGGCTTGCTGTGCTTCCGCATGGTTGTGGGGTTGCTGGCTGGCAGGGAGGCTGGCAGGCACCAAGGCTGGCAGGAAGGCTGGCAGGGAGGCTGGCACCAAGGCAGGCACCAAGGCTGGCAGGGAGGCAGGCACCAAGGCTGGCAGGAAGGCTGGCAGGCAGGCAGGCACCAAGGCTGGCAGGCAGACATGAACCAAGGCTGGCAGGAAGGCAGGCAGCAAGGCTGGCAGGCAGACCGGCTGGCAGCAAGGCTGGCAGCAAAGCTTGCAGGCAGGCTGGCAGGGAGGCTGGCAGCAAGGCTGGTAGCAAGGCTGGCAGGAAGGCTGGCAGGCAGACATGCAGGCAGGGTAGGCAAGGCAGTAGATGTGTCGGGTAGCAGGTCTTTCCTCTGAATGGCGACCTGCTTCCGAGCTGCTTCCTTTATATCCGCGGGGCTGATGCAATGCATCCTCCCCGCATGGGCAACTAATGCCAGGCATCCATTAGGCTTCCGCTGTGCATCCGCTAGGCTTCCGTTGTGCATGCGCTTCATCCGCTTGGCGTCTGTTCTGCATCCGCTGTATCCGTTCTGCGTCCGCTTCGCTGAGGCCCCCTGGAAGCCCTGCAGTTGCGCCATCCGCTCCCATCCGCTTCTATCCGCTGGGCTTCCGTTCCGCATCCTCTTTGCATCCGCCCTGCGTCCTCCCCGCATCCGTGTTATCCGCTCTGGTTATGCAAATTTTTGCCCCTTTTGAGAGCGGATAACAATGGATGGAACATTTTGCTCGTCCGCTGTGTCCTTTTTGCATTGATATTCTGAGGCCAAAACTCTGCACAGAAATAGGTTAGTAGGGTTTTTACTCAGAGCTTCAATTTGTTATCACAAATATTCACCGCACCAATCTAGCCACTGCTTAAGTAAGGGACTTCATCATATCTTGTAAAACAGAATGTAGCCATTAGATCCCAGTATAATAAATATACTGAATATAAGTAAAATAAAATAAAAAATCTAGAGAGTTGGGAGAAATGATTTGCTTATACTGGAATGTAACATTAAAGAAACAGGCCAAGCCAAGAATCTGGGAGTAAGCCATTTATAATGGCTTGCAAATGATTTCCAAAGGCAAACTAAAATAATCAGATTGGCCTGTGGATATTCCAGTCAACATAAAATCCTGAAGGATCACAAATAATATGGGATGTGTCTATGTTCTAATTTACCCCATTACTTTATAAAGCCCATCATGATTTAATTCCCTCAAACTCAGTGCAGACTGTGGGGTATATGGAATGTTATCAAACATGAAAGCTCCTTCAATTACATACCAAATATTGATACCATATATCAATAGATCCAAGGTAGGCTGGACAGAGAAATAACCCTGCCACCCTATCCTAACACTACCGAGGGAGATGTTGATTCCAGGTTTAAATTAATTTGCTGCTATACTGGAATGAGCCATGGTTTACATTTTATGCAAGTACAAGTGAACACTGCAAACAGTGTTTCTTTTCCATTTTGTTCTAAGCCGCTAAGGTCTGTTTATATCATCAAGTGTGTCTCAAGTCACTGATGACAAACTCATCCTTAAAAGGTTTGGTGCTGTTATTTTCTTTTTACTAAAAGGCACACTGTGTAAAAACGTCCAACCAGCAAAAGGTACTGTAACAATTTGATCCCTGATCTTATGTAGTAAAGTGGCAACTCCTGTCTCTTAATTTCTCCTCCCCTACTGTAGTCCCGTGCTCAAGACGTGGCTTAAACTTACCATTTAAGATTCAAAAGATTTTTTTTTCCTGAAAACGAAAACAAGTTGAAGTATCAAATCAAAGACATCAAAGAAGGCATACAAACTGACAGGTTAATGTATACATTTTATGGAATATTTTTATAGTTGCAAAAGCAACCTTTTTCAGGATGGTCAGTCATAATAAACAGGATACTTTGATACCTGTAGTTTGTTCAACAAATTAAGGTTTATATAGCTGTGCATTTTTTATGGCTTCAAAATTAAATAAAAAGAAAGTGAACGCTGAATAAGAACTTTTCTTATAAAATTTACTTCATATAAAATGCTTGTTCATACTGCCATGATTGTGTTCATTGCCCAAGACAGCCCCTCCCATCCTCCTCCCGTGCACAAGAAAGCACTGTAGAATCCAAGCTATCTTTTAAGAGGGTCTGGCATACCCCCAAAGCCACCAATTAAGTAACTTCAAAAATCATTATGATTTACAGTGCGCAAACTCTAAAATAAAGGAAATAAAGACTTCATATTTCCAGAGGGAGGTTTATGGTTTTATTTTAGAGATACAGTACAGTTGTTATGTATTTTTCATCTGAAAAATGAAAGTGAACGAATTTCTAGTGGAACAACTGCAGTGGTGGGATTCAAATAATGTAACAACCAGTCTTCTGCCCTAATGATTTCTTCCAACAACCAGTTCTCCAAACTGCTCAGAAAGTTAATAACTGGTTCTCCCGAACTGCTGTGAACTGGCTGATTCCCACCCTGAACAACTGGGGTATATCTGAGGTCCAGGTAATTCACTTCTGATTCACAGCATGAAATGCATTGCAAGGGGTCTTTTGAGCCTCCCATGTATTAAAATGGGTTGTAGTGATTTTTAATTGTTTAATGTTCCCTTCCAGGGGAGGATGTAAAGCGCTAGAATGCTGCTATGTATAAGCTGTAATAGTTCCAGTATTAAACAGAAAAGTCATTCTCAGTACTATGTTTGGGTGTTGTTACCTTACAAACTGGTAAATACCACAGGGCTTGGACTAGGTGCCTTGGTAATTAAATACTGATGCCCTACTCAACATGCAAAGCTAACATGTGCCAAGTGGTCACCAAGAACAAGTTTATGAGAATAAAAGATGGGTTGTTTATTCCAAATACTGTCAAGCAACGGAAACAGGAAGCACTTAGCTGCCTAAGTGAAACTGGGATAACATCCAATTCTGACTTTATAGACATATAAACCGTTGCATGGATGTGTCACTGTCCACAGCAACATTCTCAGAATTCTACTTCACTATAGACAGCTTAGTCGTGGAATATTATAGTTCTGAAAAGTTAAAATGTATAATTACACCTCTGTACTTGAAAAAACAGCCCATCTCCCAAGTCAAATTTCACTTTAGAATCATCTCTTATAGAAGTACCACACCTCTAATACAACAAGAATCAGGCTAGATGATATGCTGTTTTAAATGAAATCCAAGCATGCCAGCCTCCCTCTCTGATCTGGAAACAAATAAAATATGTATATATTGTGCTTTGCGTTCTCAGAATCTACTTTCAATTCATCCATTTAGTATCTTCTGTAAGAGGAGTTTACACCAGCATGAAGCAGCCTTACATGCTGTGTGAGAACAGGCAAAAGAATTTAAAAGCATAACACCATGGTCTCAATGGTGTGCCTGCAATGTTTACATATATATTTTTGCCCTAGACATGGAATTAACCTTCCCCATTTGCAATCAAAACCGACAAGCTGTTTCATGCCTTATTATTAGAATGGCATAACATGTCAGGGCAATTTGTCCTTGGATATTTGTATGAAGTGAACCCTGAAATGTTTGTAAATGCTACCTGATGAACAATTTTTATATCAGTCCAATGGTCCAATACAGTTACATGCTTATTTTATGAAAAGAAGAAAAGACCACCATTAAACTGTTACAGACTTCGTTTCGCGTCCATATTTACCCATCTTTTACATTGCTTCTAGTTTTATACCTAATATAGTCCTACAAGCTTTGTCACTATATAAAGAAAATAGCTGCTATTCCTCCCTCTATAAATAACCAAAGTAAACATGACCAAAAAAATTAAACTTGGCAGACAGTAAAATCTCACATGATTGGAAGTAGTTAGAACAACTGCTTCCTTTTAATGGCTGGCAATTGTTAAATTTAAATTGATAGATAATTAAAATAGAATGAGGAAACTTTGGGAACTGCTGATGTTGCTAAATGATAATTTCCAACATTCTACCAAAATGTTGGAGGAGCTCTTGGGAGTTTTACCACCTCAGAAAGATTATAGGTATCTATCTATCTGTTTGCTTTATACCCTGCTGGTCATACTGTTTTTATCTCACAAAAAACGTCTTCTGTGGAAAATTATTTGGAGAGTGAATGACTGGTGCCAATCATCCATGGTGAAGAAACAGAACTTGGGGCTTCCCAGTGCCAGTCCAAGACATCTTACAAGGACAACTTGTTTTCTTAGCATTTCTCAGATCCATGCATACAGTTCATTTAGTCAATTTTCTTCACACAAATGAACAATGGATAATGTTGCAAACATTTTCTTGTAGTTAACATATTAATTAGCTATTTGGAAAAGGCATTTAGTAATTAAAACAGTATAATTTAAAATTTGATCGATGTAAACATGTTCAGTAAGAAGACTAACACTGACAATAGACACAGATCAATGACCGACCTAGCACAGTGCAATGTAGCTATTTTAATTAGTGTGAGCTATCAGAATAGTGTCAGCAACGTAGGAGAGGGTATTCATATTTTTTCCTCTAAATTTTAACCTTTCTTCATGTATGTATGTGTATATATATTTGTTTTTTTAAGTTTTCGTGGGTACTTACATGTGTGCTGTTCAGCTTCCTTCGGGTATTATCCCACGTCATTGTAGTGCTTTTAAAGTTGTAGCAACGTTTCAGCAGAATCTCATCTGCCATCATCAGGCTTCTATACACACACACACACATACATATATATCTATATATCTATATGTGTGCTGTTTATGTTTCCGCGAAAACTTAAAAAAACAAATATATGTGTGTGTGTGTGTGTGTGTGTGTGTTTTTAAGTTTTCGCGGGTACTTACATGTATGCTGTTCAGCTTCGTTTGGGTATTATCCCACGTCATTGTAGTTGTGCTTTTAAAGTTGTAGCAACGTTTTGGCAGAATCTCATCTGCCATCATCAGGCTTCTGTATTGAGTTCGTCTGTGAGTCAGGCTATCACAGCCACTTCTGTTTTAAATTTGGGGCTAGCCTACTGTTGTGCCAGAATGCTTTTTTCTTCATCCTGATTGGTTGGGAGCCTTGGTCTGTGTTTATTGATCTTGGAGTTTGCTTGATTGGTGTTTCTGGTTTCTTCTGTCTTGTTTTGTGGCTTTGATTGGCTGGCAACATTGTGTTCCTGTACTGGAGGCTTTTAGTGCAGCTTGGCTTCGAGTAAAAGGATGGCTCTCATCTATTAGGAAGCTGGGTTTCACCTGGGTGCCTGGTTGGGGTGTATTTGAGCTGGAGGTATCAGGGGGAGTCTGTTTGTGCCCAGGTGTTTGCCTGGCTTGTGGTGTGGAGATCTTTCTGTTTGAGAGTGCAAGCTTCCAAATGATTTGAGAGTCTGGTGGAATCATCTCTTCTATTCATGCTTTCAGGTCTTTTTTCAATCTCTATGGCTTCTCTGATAATTCTGTGGCTGGGGTTTTCTGTAGTGGCTAGGGTTTTGGTGCCATTGAAGTTGATGTTGTGACCTGTGGTTTTCATGTGTTGGACTAGTGAGGAAGTGTGTTCCAGCTTTTTTACTGAATTTTTGTGTTCATCCAGGTGGGTACTTATTCTTCTATTGGTCTGTCCAATGTATGTGGCCGGGCATGAAGCACAGGGGACTTCGTATATGCCTTGGTTTTCCAGGTCAATTTATCTTTGGGGTTTCTAAGGATGGCTGCTATTTTTTTGTCTGTTTTGGAGGCAGTCTTGATGTGATGCCTGTTTATTATCTTACTGATTTTGTCTGTAGTACCTCTTACGTAGGGCAGGACAGCTGTTCCATAGGTCTGCTGATTTTCTAGGTCTCTATTATGTCTTAGTGTGTTTTTGTGGATCAAGCTGGTGATTTTGTTTTTGTGGAAACTGTTAGCTGCCAGTACTTTAGTCCAGGTGCATAGTTCAGTCTTTATGTGTGTTCTGTCTGCCAGGCATCTGGTTCTGGCGATTAGTGTTTTGGCCACGGAGTTTATCTGTACTGGGTGGTTTTGGGATTGGGCGTTGAGGTAGCAGTTGGTGTGTGTTTTCTTCTGGTATACGGTGTGTCCTAGTGTGCCATCTGTTCTTTTGTAGATTAGTACATCTAGGAATGGTAGTTGTTTGTTTATTTCCGTTTCCATGGTGAACTTGATTTTGGGGTGTGTGCTGTTTAGGTGTGTTAGGAAATTGTTTAGGTTTTCTTTTCCATGGGGCCAAATCACAAATGTGTCATCGAAGTATCTTAGCCATAGTTTGGATTTGTGGGTGGCATTAGCCAGGGCTCTGGATTCTAATTCTTCCATGAACAGGTTTGCAATGACGGGTGACAGTGGTTTCGACGTGGTTTCACTATTCACTCAAGTCCCGATAAAATAAACTCTTGAAGTCATCAAAAATAAATATCAACCAGCTAAACACCTCATGGAACTAACAGAACACTGCTTAACCAACACATATTTCATATACAAAGGACAAAGATACAAGCAAATTGAAGGAGCCCCTTTGGGATCACCAATGTCACCCGTCATTGCAAACCTGTTTTACCCTTTTGCCTCCATTCTTCTCCTTTTTAGGGCTTTAAACATGACCAGAAAAAAATATTTATTCTCCTTTTGACACTTAAATTTCAGCTTAAAATTGCCTATTAGTGTCAAAATAGATTAACATAAATTTCTTTCCGTACCATTTGTAATTGTTAATATAAAGATAAAAAAAAGTTTTTAACCTTCTTTTCTCTCTCCTCTAAGTACTTTTAGATTCAGAGTACCTTGCTTAGATGTTCTCTGTTGTTTAGCCTGGTCTGTCCTGCTTTCCTCTTTGTCTTCCTCCTGAACAATCTTATCCAATTGGGTTCTTCTTTAAGGTGGCCATTTCTGACCACCGCTGCAACCGCCTTCGGGAATGGGAGTTTAGACCAGCCAAGGAGGAGAGATGCGGGTCCCCTCCACTTGGCTAGTAATCTCCTCCCTCTTCACCACCTCTACGGGGTGGCTTCAGCCCCGAATCCAAAGAATCGGGGCGCTCCAGCGGCGAGCACAGATCAAAACAGCACACACACAACCCCTGTGTGGTGGCTCTTGATGCACTGACTCCAGCTTAAGTCCTTGTGAAAGTCCCCAACACTTTTGAATGGCCTTTTCCTGACAATCCTCTCCAGGCTGTGGTCATCCCTGCTGCTGGTGCACCTTTTCCTTCCACACTTTTCCCTTCCACATAACTTTCTATTAATGTGCTTTGATACAGCACTTTGGGAACATCCAACTCCATTTGCAATTACCTTTTGAGGCTTTTCCTCCTTATGGAGGGTGTCAATGATGGTTTTCTGCACAACTGCCAGGTCAGCGGTCTTTCCCATGATTGTGCTTCTTACTTAACCAGACTGAGAGACCATTTAAAGGGCCAGAAACCCTTTGCAGGTGTTATGGCTTAATTAGCTGATTAGAGTGGGACACATAGCCTAGAATATTGAACCTTTTCACAATATTCTAATTTTTTTAGATTGTGGATTTGGGGTTTTCATGAGCCATAATCATCTCAATTATGACAAATCATGGCTTGAACTATCTTGCTTTGCATGTAATGAGTCTATCTCATATATTAGTTTCACTTTTTCAGTTGCATTACTGAAATAAATGAATTTTTGCACAATATTCTAAGTTTTTGAGTTTCACCTGTATTTTAAAAATGTTCTTTCTTCAATGTGTCTTAAAAATATTATTATAATACTGTTTGTCTCTTCTAACAGCTCTTTGAAATTCTTTAAGTTTTACTTAAGATGTTTATCAATCTTGCTTTTAGTTTCTCCTTTTATTAATTCCCATGGTTCTTCTGACAAGATATTCTTCCATTTTTTGATCTCTGATAATCTCTTTTCATATTCATCTTTAATCATTTATTTATGTTTGTTGCATAATTCCTTCAATTTCCAAACAGGGACACTAAGCAGTTCAAAGTGATTCCTTATGTACTCCTTGAAAATGGTAGCTTCATTCTCAACATTATACTTTAATTTGGAAGATTGGTAACAGTGTAGAAGATGCCTATGTTGTGAACCATATGAAGACATTGTCTGACTTGTATGTCCTATCTGAACTTATAATCAGATAGGATATATAAATGTACCATTACTTACTTAATATTTTCTTTATAATTATTAATTATTGCTAAAGTTTTCAGAGTGGATCCTTTTTTTGTACAGATTGGTACAAATCAACTTCACTTCACAGTTTTAACTTAGATGTGTGCGTGCTGCACATAAATTCTGTTGAAATATGATTAAAGCACACAAGGCCCCAAGTGTTATCCAGATTCTTGTGTTTTAAAGAATTTATCTCTTCTTAGGATATGGTAGCATTAGCTGGCATCTTTTGCATGAAACTGCAACAAGTCTGGCTCACCATTTCAAATGAGATGTATATCACAATCAAGGGAAATGGTATAAATAGAAATGAGATAATTGAAGTATGGTGAATAAATGGTACAAATATTTTTACTTACTGTTACCTCTTGAATATTGTTTGTGGAAGTCATACTTTTCATTAATGATTTTGTGTATTTAAATTTGTTTATATCACCAGTTATTTTCATAGTAATTTTATAATGTTCACAGCTTCCCAAACCAAATGTTCATAGAGTTTTCAACCTTCTTATAATATCTTAATAGTAGTCATGAACTATATGGTGTGTAATTACAGATTATCAAAAAACTTGCACACCTGCTACTTGTGCCTTAGAAGTATCAGCAATGAAATTATGAAAAGTATAGAAAATGAATATTATTATGTGAGTAATTGTGAGTGAGTATTGAAATGAGCAGTTTCATATTTTCAAAGCTTTTTAAAAGAAACTGTTTCTTGTATTTAAAATCTAATAAGCTACCCTAAGAATAGAACGTCTCCTAAGGAGGCTTATATAGTAGCAATAAAAACACATACTATAAAATGTGTTTTGATAAAATTTTAATAAACCCAACAAATATCAGGATCTAAAACATTTTACCATTAGACTGAGTTTCATTTATAGCTAAATGACACAAAAGAAGCATAAAAACAATTAAGGGAAAAGCTTTAGTGTTTTCTTAACAGCTTCCTAGGATGAAACAATGTAGACTCAGGATGGTAGCTTATTGTCCAAACATAATGGAGCTGTGTGGCTAGTTTTCTTTTCAAAGAAAATAAATCCCAAGGCTCTCTCCACCCTCATTGGGGCAGACGATATCCCAAAATGATCAAGGTTTTATGTGAGTTGATGTAGTACAGTCTCATAAAACCCAACTGCTATATGGGTAGTTGTATTCTGCACTATCTGAAGTTTCCGATTATCTTCAAAAGCAACTGCACACAGAGTATATTACATTTGTCTATTGTAGACTGCACCAGTGTATGTTGACTGAAGTTGGCTTTCTTAAGTTGCACAATGGTGTCATTTTGGATGCTCAATATTTTTTTACTTTTACAGATTTAAGCACTGAGTAGAAAAAAATTAAATCTATTATGATGAAAGTCAAACTTTTGCATGTAAAGATAGATGCAGGTAGTGAGGTCCATTTCTGGACTCAAACATCAATCATAAGTCATGACTGGGAAATGTATAATTCTAAATGGATTCAACAAGAAGGATCAATGGGACTGCACAAGTATAGGAAAATCATTTAGGCACTTCTTCAATTGAAAAGATTTTTTTTTTAACAAGCAAGTGGGACTGGTTTGCAAAAAAAAAAAAAATCCACCGCAAAGACAGAAATAACCCTTGGTTTAGAGAACAAATTGCATTGCTTTCTGAGCGTGATAGACTTTCCAGTGTGGTTGAAAAGGGAGGTTCCACTGTGATTTTAACTACTAATTTCTAGCTCAAATTGGTTTCATCGGAATTCACCCATGAAGTTATTTTATTTTGGTTCTGTATTAGCATGTAATTTTATTTTTCAAAAAATGAAAATTGGCAATATCATTTTAAAATTACATTTAAATATTACATGCACATGTTTTTTATGAATTCCATCTGAAAATATTGAACTAGTAATTCATATTAATATTAAATATGCATTTTGTTCAAATTTGAGTTTTTAACTTAAGATTCTATATTTAAAGCTTACAGAAATAGAGAAACAAAACACTAGTGATAATTTGGTTGGTTGAATGGCTGGATAAATAAAAGACTTTTCTCCTGTGTTCCACTCACCATCTTGTATAGATAAAAATGGAAAAACAATACAAATACACACACACACACAGACACACACACACATATTTTTTTTGTGTGTGTGTGTGCATGTGCGTATGTATGTATATATTGAACTGTTACATATTAAACTAGAAAAAGTGTGCAAATATACGGTATGTGGTCAATTTCCCAATTTTATTTAGTCTATTATTCAAGCCAATGGAAAAAGTTGCCCAGAGTCTCTTTAGATACAGAGATGAACAGCATATAATTTTAATAAATACATAAAATGATAAAAATGAATAAAATAATAATCTCCTAATTACCAACACAATACTGTTCCTGGTATTTGACTATTACAGTATGTTTAATACTTTTTCAAATATACTGTTTTAGTTTGGGAACAGTTATTTCTTGTGAGACAATATTGTAAGTAATATGTAATAATCTCTTTTGATGTGATTTGGAATTTTGGAATTCATAGCTTATTAATGTAAAATATATAGTATCCATGTATCTATTATTGCTTTAAAAAAAACTGCCCAACAATGACAGAGCTTAAGCCCATGTCACACTGCACCAACGGATGGAAAGAGGATGTAAAATGGAGAGAAACACTTGCCATCCGTTGGTTAACGCGATGCTTCCGTTCCGTACTCACTGCCTCCATTTTTCATCCTCTCTATCCATCCAGCATCCATCGACTGAGATTCCATCCGCTCAAAAAGTTTTGAGCTGCTCAAAACTTTTTGAGCGGAAAATGTATCCAATGCGTCCGTTCTGCATCTGCAACGCATACGGGGAACATCTGTTCTACATCCATCGTCATCCGTTATGCGTCCGCTATATCCGCTAGGCATCCGCCGCGCATCCGCGCAACTCGTATCCACTCCAGTGGAAAACGGACACAGGGAGGAAGCAAAACAGACGCGGAATGGAGACGCAGCGTTAGTAGCACGGACGGAGAAAGGATGAAAGTGGATGCAGCTCGCATACAAAGCATTTAAAACGGAAAAAATGTTCGCAGAGGGGACCTATCTCGGGTATTTAGGATGTCTGCAGGATGGCTAGAGGATGTAAAAGGACATCTAGCGGAAAACCTATATTTCCCATAAAAAGGGGAAGGAATTCACCTGGATCTCACTTTCAGTCCAGCAGCCCTGCGGTGCAGACCTCTTCAGCCTTCATCTGGCTCTTGCTCTTCCACAGCATCCAGTCATCTCCACCATAGATCATCACACACTCCTTTTGGTAGCCACCATCGTTCTGCAACAGTGCAAAACCATCTACAGGTTCTTTCACCTGTTCTACGCAAAGAAAAGAAGGCGGCCAAGAAGTGTCTGGGTCCGAAGATGGATCGCCAGAAGAGCAGAGTACGGACTGTACAACAAGCTGATGGTGGAGCTGAGGAACGAAGACCCTTGTGCATTCCAGAACTTCATGAGAATGCCACCAGCCATGTTTGACGAAGTTGTGGAGCGGCTGAAACCCAGGTTGACCAAGCAGAGCACCAACTTCCGGCCCAGCCTGGAACCTGGGTTCAAGGTGGCACTGACTCTGCGCCACCTGGCCTCAGGGACCACCTACAGGAGCAGGCAGTACGGCTAGAGGGTGCCACACAATACCATCAGCATTGTGGTCAGAGAAGTGGTGCAGGCCATCATCGAAGAATACCTGGAGGAGCTCCTCCAGTACCCCTCCACTGAAGAAGGCTGGAAGAAAGTTGCAGAGCAGTGGTATCAGAAGTGGAACTTCCCCCACACCGTTGGAGCCATAGATGGCAAGCACGTGTCCTGCAAAGCTCCAGCCAAGTCAGGGTCCACTTATTTCAACTACAAGGGCTTCTTCAGCATCACCCTCTTCGCCATGGTGGATGCTGACTACAAGTTCATGTACATCGATGCTTCAGGCAACGGCTGATCTTCAGATGCCCAGGTATACAACGCCAGTGACCTCAAGGAGGGGCTGGAACGCAACCTCATCATGGGCTTCCCAGATCCAGTCCCCCTGCACAACGACACGCAAGATGTGCCCTACTTCATCGTGGGGGATGACGCCTTCTCCCTCAGAACCTACCTCATGAAGCCCTACACCTCCAGATGCCTCACCCATGAAGAGAGGATCTTCAACTACAGGCTGTCCAGGGCAAGGCGGGTGGTGGAGAACGCCTTTGGCATCCTGGCCAGGTTCCAGGTACTTCTCACCACCATGCAGCATTGCCCAGGGACCGTGAGGAACATCGTGGAAGCTTGCTGCATCCTGCAAATCTCATGCGCACCGGCTACCCAGTGTTGCAGAACAGGCTTGTGGACCTCCAACAAGGCAATGGGGACATGGAGCCTGGTGAATGGAGGCAAGGGCAAAACCTGATAGATACTCTGGATGTGCAAGGCCCCAACAGAGCTTCACGGGAAGGGAAGAAGCAGCGCAACCTCCTGAAACACTGGTGCAACTACCCAGCTGGAGCAGTGGAGTGGCAAGACAGGATGATAGATGCTTAATGGATGCTTCCTTCAGCCTGTCTCATCACATGGATGAGATTGGGCCATGTATGTTGGGTGGGCCTACAATGAACAGGGCATTTAATAAAGAGTTGTGTTTATGTTGACATGTGTGGATCAATGATTACATTGTTATTGATAATAAAGGGCCATAGGTGTGGCACCTGGGAGGGTGGACCATACAGTCCCACTATGCTTGCACTGGAGGTTTATCTATCCCACAGCTGTTACCCATCCCACAGGTATCCTAACCCATCCCACAGCTATTACCCATCCAACAGGTATCCCTGCCCATCCCACAGCTATTACCTATCCCAAAGGTATCCCTGCCCATCCCACAGCTACTACCCATCCCAAAGGTATTCCTGCCCATCCCACAGCTATTACCCATCCCAAAGGTATCCCTGCCCATCCCACTGCTATCTTAACCCATCCCACAAGCATGCAAAGGCTTAAACCATTTCTAAAAGTTTCCACCAAGACTTTATTAACTAAAATAAATGAAGCAAGTGTGTGAAGCAAAGATAATCTTTATTAATAACAAGCTGTAAAAGCAAAATGACCAAAGTCAAGTGTCCAAAGCAAAGATAAAGTCAACAAGTAGCCACCCAGTCTCTGGCACTCTTCTTGGTCACTCTGAGGCATGCCCAGTTTCAGCGGTGAAGGGTCCAGGTGCTGTGGAGGTGGCTGCTGCTGGAGTGCTGGTCTGAGGCATCATTGGGGTGCCTGGCCCCGAGAGGACAACAGGGGACGGTGTGTGGAGGAAGCTCTCAGAGAGCTGGCTCAGTCCTATGATGTTGAGAGCCCCTTCCTCCAGGACATGGGGTGTCAGTCCCAATACCGATGACAGATGTTCTGAGGCCGGGCTTGGCTGTGGGGTGGAGGAAGGAGCAGTGTAGTGGGGATGTCTGGTCTGCAGCTGAGCGAGGTGAGGTGTGGGTGGCATCTGTGGCGTGGGTGGCATCTGTGGCGTAGGTGGCATCTGTGGCATCGGTGGCACTGGTGGTGTACGATGTACCTCTGCCTGGACTGGGAAGGGCTGCCTGTGCTGCTAGACCTCCTGGTAGCCGTAGCCTTGGTAGGGGAGGGCCTGTGGAAAGCCTTGGAAGGGCAGTAACATCACCTGGGGTGGAGGAGCAGGCCTGGACTGGGTGGGAGCGGATTCAGCTGGGTCTGGAGGGTTGTGAAGAAGATCGGTGATCCTGTCCTTTACCACCTGGTACTGTGTTTCCGACATGTTCATGAGGGTCTGGTTGACGTAGGTGAGGAAGGGCTTGTGGTTGGAGGATGGGACGTTGGTGTGTACCAGCTGAGAGAGGAGATCTATGCTGCTTCTGATGGTGTCCCTGATCTCCAGCAGGACAGTGTGGCTCTGCCCCTCCGGTCTGCCTCTCTGCCTTTCTGTGGAGGTGGAGCTGGGGGTGGATGTGGGTTGGCCTGTGGTGGAAGTGCCCTCTCCTTGCTCCCACTGCATCAGGGGGTCCTCCACGTGCTCCACATGGGTTGTGCAGCTGTCGGGGGGTTCTCCGCTGTGGGACGCTCCACAGATACCTGCCTGGACAGAGGAGCTGACTCTTGGCCAGAAGAGGACTGGCTCTCAGCGGGCTGCCTGAGAGAGAGGGTTGTGAGAGGGGCTGCTCCTCGGTGGCGGATCTCACCCTCCAAGAAGCTGCACTTGGCCATCACGTAGGTCTCTCGGTCCTTCAGTTTGACCGTGGCCTGGCCAGATTTCTTGAGGTGCAGCTTCCCATACCAGGTGTGCATGTGCTTCCACCAGCCGAGGAGCACCTCCGAAGTGTAGCCCAGGCTCTCCGCCTTCTTTCTCCAAGCAGCCTGCTTCCTTTTGGTGTCTTGATAGAGCCTGCGTCCCTTCCGCCAGAGGTACTCGTTCTCCCTCAGCCATTCCAGCACTTCATCCTCATGTTCCTCTTCGATTGAGTATTGCCTCCTCTACTGTTCATGCGTCTGCCTCTTCCTCCCTCTGTCAGGGCCATATGGGCCCTCATCAGAGGGGCTTCGAGGTTGTAGGGGCTCCTCCTCCAAACTACCATCACCACCAGCAGCAACAACAACAGTAGTAGCAAAAGCAGGACCAGCAGCACCAGCAGCACCAGGAGCAGCACCAGCAGCGCCAGCAGGATCAGGATCAGCAGCAGCAGAGTAAGCACCAGCAGCGCCAGCAGAACCAGCAGCACCAGCATGACCAGCATGACCAGGAGCAGCGCCAGCAGAGTAAGCACCAGCAGAAGCACCAGCACCAGGAGCAGTGCCAGCAGAGTAAGCACCAGCAGCAGCCCCAGCACCAGGAGCAGTGCTAGCAGAGTAAGCACCAGCAGAAGCACCAGCACCAGGAGCAGCGCCAG